>OY856411.1:968856810-969181810 GCA_963693085.1 Alisma plantago-aquatica | reverse complement strand
AATTAGTTTCGTGCGTCGATTTTGTTGCCCTTGGATGAGTGACTTACACTCATCCAAATGGGCTCAAAATTTGTATGTAGCCTATTTATAGTATGACGGTGAAGATAAATGGTTTACATTTTATAAAAAAAGTCTTGATATGCAAACACACTTGAGTGTATTCATGCAATCTATACACTCGAGTGTATTCTAGCATGACTCTCTCTCTCTCTGTCTCTCTCTCTATCTATCTATATATATATATGACATGTAGTGGATTATTTTACCTTACAAATTATTACTTTTCATACATAAATAGTTACATTTGTAACAACTATAATATATATATATATATATATATATATATATATATATATATATATATATAGTCAGGCTAGAATAAACTCGAGTGTACAGATCGTACGAATACACTCAAGTGTGTTTACATATCAAGACTATTTTTTACAAAATGTAAATCATTGATCTTCACAGTCATACTATAACTAGGCTACATACAAATTTTGAGCCCATTTGGATGAGTGTAAGTCATTCATCCAAGGGGAACAAAATCCACGTGCGAAACTAATTTGAAATGCATAATTTTTACGGTCTTTATAACATGACCTATAAATGTCCAAATGTGCTCAAATTTTGCGTATGAGCTATTCACAAGATGTTTAAGAAGATCAACAGATTAGACTTTTGAAAAAATTATTGCATCATGAAAAACTACTTGAGTGTAATCTTCTCCGAATACACTAGAGTGTATTCTATCATGACTCTCTCTCTATATATATATATGTGTTGTGTATTTTGTGTAGATTTATTTTTTAGTCATATAGTTACTTTTTTAAAATCATAGTTACTTTTTTATCCATCGGTTTACTTTTTTGACCATATAGTTACTTTTTTTTACTGATAGGTAGTGAAATCCATACTACCCGTGCAGGTATTGAATGAACGCCCATATATATGTGTGTGTGTATTTATATATATATATATATATATATATATATATATATATATATATATATATATATATATATATATATATATATATATGTATGTATATGTATATATATATGTATTCTATGATTTCTACCTTATATATACTTTTATATGTATGTATTCTACCTTCTATTTTTTTCTTTTATTTGAACCACTAGTTCGGCCCAGTTCGGTCTGGTCCACTTGTTGGTGGGCTCTGACAACCGCTGGCTTTCTGGGTGGATTGGTTTACTCGAATCCTTGGGGCTAACTCCTTGGGTCTATGAGATGATGCCTTCACGGCGGTCGGAGTGTGTTTCCAAATGATTGGACCCAAAAAAATAGAACCGATTTTTTAGACTTTCGATCCGGTCCGTCATCGGACTAATATGACTTGTAACGTCTCTGGATTTTCACCTTCTCAAAACCCCATTGAGATGAGAAGAAAAAATCCGAAAATGTTAAGCAATTGTATCAAAGTGCGTTGCGGAAGCAATATGTGCATACATGAACATACACATATAACATACACCATGCAACATTCTCAACATTTAACATATTTATATTACAACATGAATTAAATTTACAACTTGCATTTACATAGTTTGAAGAAAATTTTACAAGTCTATGAACATGTATGATAACAGGATCTTAACACAAGAGGTACAACCTGGACAATTGCTCACTTCCCGTCTTTTATCCCATGCTAGCTTTGAACCTAAAACATACGTGAAATAACGAATCAACAAACAAGGTATTGTGTACGTGGGTAGAAAGATACATACTAATATGCTTTCATAATTGGAAATAACTTGAGAAAGAAAGAGTAAAAAGAAACATTGTTTAAAGGTAATAATCAGGTAAACACATATTTTTAGATGTCTTTTGATGCATTTGTACTACTAAGCAGTGTCACACTTCATTTTTCTCCGCCCCTTGGGCTATGGGGACCGAGTGCCGACCTTATATTTAGAGGGGAGAGAGAGAGATGTCGCACTTCATTTTTCCCCGCCCCTTGGGCTATGGGGACGGTTGTGTCGACCATATATTGATAAGAAAAGAGAGAAAGAGAGAGTGTATATCAACTTAGTAGCTACAAACCATCTATATTCTTTGATGTTCTTATTGTCATGGCAAAGATACTTTAATCATAGTACATCCAAGCAATATTCTCAAATAAAGACAAGCAATACAGCATAGCAATTGCACACAAGAAAACTAGTCATATACTTAGATAAAGCCCACATACCTGAGTTCAAAGATTCTTTATACATCCACGATCATCTAGAACTTTTTCCATGACCTGATTAATAACAATTAATCATTATTAATACATGGTTCATTATGTCATTGATATTTTAGGTCTAAGTTAGGATTTAGGCCAAACCTAGGTTTAAACTGACCTAAGCTTGTCTCTGATATTTTTCTACTGACTTACATGTCATAATTAGGGTCTGGTTCTAATTTCATAATTTTCTAATGCTTAGTCTATTTTCTAGAAATAAAATGGGGGTTAAAAGCATCTAATTCCATTCTAATATCAAAAGACCTATTATTTGGACATTTCATTAATATCAAAGGTTATATCTAGTATCCCAATCATATTAGTGTTCAAGATTAATATTTTCAAGTTTTATGGCCACTATATGTTGATCATACTATTTAAATAATCTTAAAAGAAGCATCATCTTATAAAAGGAAAATAAACAATAATACTACTTCAAAGGTCTGATTTAGGGATCATATAAGGAAGTAGACATTTTTTTGAGTCTGGGGATATTTTATGCATATTCATTGGCCATGGGAGTTATTTTTAACACAATTTCCGAGAAAAAGCCAGTTTCTAGAAATCAAAAGTAAACTTACCTTGCCATTTTCAGAGGTGTCGGCCATTGATTGGTCCACGTTGGCAGGCTCAGCTCCCCAACTCGCACCCCTGGCTGGTTTTCTTATGATCAGACTGGTCAGATCATATAGTTGTCTGCCTCGACCCGGTCCACCCTGTCTCTTTGCTTCGTGACCAGGGTCACGCACGCGTTGCTTGACCTCAGCTCTGTGTGAGTGCCACTGATTTCCAAGAACAACCCCGATTGATAAGCATCAGTTCTATAGCTTAGGTGTTGATCACAAAAATTAGAGGATCTCAGCGATCTCAGGGTGGCACAGGCTCTCGCACATGGTTGGGGATCTGAATTATGTTATTTGGCCGGCTTCCCCACATGTGAAGTGCCATGTTTGCTCTGTGAAACATAGCTTTGCTCACCATGTTGGTTTAGTGTCATCGTGGTGGCTCTCCAGCCAATCTAGGCTCACAGAAGGAAGGTAGCATGGTGTAGGAACCTCTCCTCATTTTGATTGTCGCTGATCCAATCTCCTTGAGCCTTTCCATGCTGCCTAACCATGGAGGCTCCTTCTTCAACCTCCAGAATTTCCTCTCCATCTCAGGTCCTTGAGGTGGAGCTTCTCTACTCCTTAGTGGTCTTCGCCCTTTGTGGTACTCCTCTAATCCCTCCTCTCACTGTGGGTTGGGGTGAAATGAGGGTTGAGAGGGGAAGAAGAAGTCTAATTATTAGGTACCTCTGGCCTCCAACTTGACCACTTCCTGCGAGAGACGATGAAGAAGTAGGAGAGGAGAAGGCTATTGTCAATCTGTACATAGTCTCCCAAGTCGATTAAGGGGTCAACATATTCCCCCATGGGTGGCAGATCGAACTGATCTCCTCTAATCGTGTGAGGTTCTAGACTGGCGGGATTGTTGCAATTGGTTGGATCACAGCCTGAGCTACCCTCCTCCCCACTTTGCTCGGAGGTAAGAGAAGGAGTCTGAGCCGTCAGATCCTAACAATCTCCCAAAGTAGTGAGCTCGATGAGGCCACGCTGCCTGGCTTTGGGCTACGCTCAGCAAAGAGTTGTCCAATGTGAGCGTGATATAGACGCAATGTGAACGTAAATCTAAATCAGTTAATCATAATAGACATGATCAAATTTGAAGCCTTGGTATCTTTTGTAGAAAATTTGTTTCACTCTAAAAGTTTAGGCATAGGTTCACAACAACATAAAGTAACTCATATCTATTTTTAAGACACAAATTTCATTAGTTGGTCATGAAAATAGATTCTTCAAACAACCTTATAAGTAAGCACATAAACCTTGAATCCCATTCAAATAATGATTCAATCTTGATCTCTTATAAGTCCCAAACACTTGCTATGATACTAACACACCTGGAGGATGATCAATTGGCCACTTGAGATTGCTTCAACTACTAAATGGACCTCTTGGACATAAAATAACCAAGCTGATTAATAAAAGATATTAATCATAATTGAACTCAATTGGGTCTGATAATCATAAGTTGCATCCCTAGTTACACTTTTGGGTGAAAAGAGTTAGTAATTGGATAATGCATTCTTCATTTTGGCATCAATCATTGACATAACATTCACCATCTTGAAATACTATATTGGGTATCATAATACTAAAATTGGGGTCATCACATTCACCCCACCTTATATGGAATTTCATCCTCGAAATTCAATCGGTCCTATACTCAAGGTCATGTCAAGAAGTCCAGATTCATATAGTCACCACTCCTAGATTCCAAAGCAATCAGAATTCTAGATGTAGCCAAAGTTTTCACCTTTAGTTCACAATATCTAGAGTGTAGTCACCCCTACCTTAAATAAGAAGAATCATCATTTAATGTCTTAGTCATAACATGAAATTCTAGTATTTTAGGATCTACATCTCTCATTACACCTAAAATTTAGAGTTTTCTCTTACATGAGTTGAGAAGATATTACTCAAGTTTCATCTTTTACCCTACTCATCTGTGTAAGGTGATATCAAGATTTCATATCATCAATTATAAGAATTATCACACTTATTAACATCATTAGTATGGTTCATTATACACATAGTACCATAATTTCATCATAAGAGGGGATAGATCATTGTGTTTGCATATTAGGGTTCCACCTTATTGTGTGAGAAATATCATTAATCTAGAAACTTAGGTTCTGAAGATTTGAGGTTAGGAACTTTATTTTTTGATAACATACTCAATGATCCAAATATACCCTATTTCAAGCTCAAAATTTCAAATTTATATCTTGCATGCGTGATGTAGAGGGAAAGAGAAAGTACTAAGCCAATCTTATCATGATTTTAAAATTGGATAATACATTTATGATATAGGAAGGAATTATAGGATAGGTTAGGCTCATATGAGTGACTCTTCATACATGATCATCCAAACAGCTCAAGTGAGGTTTCTAGCATCATATATAGAGAAAGAGAAGTGGAAGAAACAACATTTATGAGTATCTTATGCACAAACACTACTACAGAAATGGCTTATAACGTTTAAAGGCGTCGGTTGTATAAATACACCGACACTTAAACAATAAAGCTTCGGTTCATAAAATAAACCGACATCTATTTGTGAAGGGTGGCCAGACACGGGTATCGCTTTTATTCAGTGTCGGTTCCTTATTAAAAAACTGACGCCTAAAATTAACCGCCAAATCTAAAATTTCTAGTGAACAAAATTACCTCCAAAATTTAACATATGGCGTCGGTTATTAACTAATAAACCGACGACTAAAGGTTATTCGTGAGATAGAAATTGGGCACATTTTGGTCGTCGGTTTCACTACAATGACCGATGCTTATGGGTTTTCCCGCGCTGTTCGCGGGAAATTTTTCACACCCTTTGAGCGTCAGTTTTAGAAATAAACCGAAGACTATGGTTATTAATCGAGAATACTTTTTTAATCGGCATATGTAGATAGACGTCAGATTTTTTCTAGTTAAAACTGACAAATATCATTGAGAATAGGTGTCGGTTTGTTTGGAGAACCGACACCTTTAGTTTTATGTGTCGGTTTGTTTGAATAACCGACGCCTATTGTTAACTTAATAGCACCCGCGCGAGCCAGACTCTTCCCCCTTCTCTGTTACATCGATTCTGTGCGCGCTTAGGTCTGGCGATCACCTCAGGTTCCTTGCTTCGCCGTTGTTCCTTCCTATGATCGCCACCTTCGGTTCCTTGCTCCGCCGTCGTTCGTTGCTCTGGGTGCCATGGTCCCTTCTCCTCTACATGACGGTGCATGCGTGCCTTCTCTGCCTGCTAGATCTCCGGCCGCCACCTAGCTTCCTGCTAGCTCTGGCGCCTCTGCCACCCAGCTTCCTGCTAGCTCTGGCGCCTGCTCCTTCTCCTACTTGCGAGTTTATTTCTCCTTCTCCAAGCCGCTGCTCTCCTTCCCAGGTATATGTCGCTGCCCTTCTTCTTCCTCCACTTCTTCTTCTTCCCGGCCTTCTCCCTCTCCTTACCAAATGTGGATTAAAGCAAGGTCACGACCGTGTGGGCTGGCCACGGCCGTGCTAGCCAGCACGGCCGTGGTAGGCCAACACAGCCATGGCTGTGGCCAGCCCACACGGTCGTGGCCTTGCTTTAATCCAACAACTATCTGAGAGGGAGCAGGAGGAAGAAGAAGATACATTTGCAATTGAATACTAATACTTGACCTAATTTTGTAAATTTTTATGCATGTTGAATTAATATATTAAAACCCTAATACACATTTCACCATAATCTTGAATTAACTATATTGCTCAAATCTTGTGATCAATCTATGTAAGATATTAAAACCCTATTGTTAAATCTCTAATTTTGTAGTGATGTGTCACCCTAACATCTACATGAATCCCTATTGTATGATGTAGATTGATGATAATGCATGAGCTAGTTTGAAATTTTGAAATCAATTATGAATCTCTCCATCCCTAGGTCATAGTAATTTATGTGAAATCTTTATCTTGATGATGAACATGCATGGACACTCAAAATGTTGAAATCAATGTTATAGAATGACAACACATGTATTTGTTGGCCTAGAAACCCGTCCAAGATTTACTCATTAGGAGTAAATCTTGGATAGTCCCCGGTTTGGGACTATTCTTGAACACCTAATCTCACTTAGGATGTAAGTGTATAATGTGTATTTGGTTTTCAAGAAAATTTCGGCAGCATTTCCCTATTTGTTCTCTAAGTACATATGTACTTAGAGAACAGTGGGGAAATGCTGCCGAAATTTTCTTGAAAACCCAATACACATTATATACTTACTAGTGAGATTAGGTGTTCAAGAATGGGATAGGTGGTACACATTTATTATATATAAGAATGACAACACATATCCCTAGACCCTAATGTTATTGTAATATATACTTGTTTTATCTTTGATCATAGAATGGATAGATCATGGATGTCCATTCGCAATCGCTACACCCCAGAGTTTATATCTGGTCTTGACCAGTTTATTAGATTTGCCGAGGAACATAGGAAACAACCTAGAGATAGGTTCTAATGTCTATGTAGGCATTGTGGTAACAACTTGAAAGTCAGCACTGGTGACGAAATCAAAAGTCATTTCATGTGCAATGGGATTATACAAGGCTATACGGAATGGCATTGGCATGGAGAGATTTCAAACTCAAAACCAATGGATGTCGATAGTAGTGCTTGTGTGGAAGAAGAAATTGCCTCCGATGACGTAGATGTGAATGAACTAGTAGACATCGTTGATGCGATGCTGGATAGTTGTGGGGTAGAGCACACCGATCCACCTCCCATTTTTAAAAACATTGTGCATGATGTTGAGAGATCGTTATACACAGGTTGTACTAAGTTTATGAAGCTTAGCGCTGTGTTGAAATTGTATAAGCTGAAAGCTAACAATAGATGGAGCGACAAAAGCTTCACGTCATTGTTGTCTTTATTGAAAGAAATGCTTCCTAAAGGAAACGAGCTGCCAATCTCAACATACTAGGTAAAGAAATTGTTGTGCCCAATGGGAATGGATGCCAAGAAGATACACACATGCCCGAATGATTGTGTATTATTTCAAAATGACTATGTGGATTTGAAAGATTGTCCAAAATGTGGTGCGTCATGGTATAAATTGACGACTTCGGGGGAGTCCAAAACTAGTTCTCCTGCCAAGGTGATGTGGTATCTACCTATAATATCACGGTTTCAACACTTGTTTGTCAATCCGATAGATGCGAAGAATTTGAGGTGGCATGCAGATGTTAAGAAAAATAATGATGGAATCCTACGACATGTGTCTGATTCCCCACAGTGGAAGAAGATTGATCTATTATACCCTGAATTTGGTGAAGAAGTCAGGAATCTAAGACTTGGGCTTTGTACATATGGGATGAATCCGTACAGGACATTGAGAAGCCAACATAGCACTTGGTCAGTCATGATTTTTATATACAATCTTCCTCCCTGGCTGTGTATGAAAAATAAGTATGTAATGATGTCATTGTTGATATCGGGCCCTAAACAACCTGGAAATGATATCGATGTTTATCTTGAACCTCTAATTGATGACTTAAAGAAACTCTGGGGTGAAGGTGTGATGACCTATGATGCTTCATAGAGAGAGACATTTCGTTTGCATGCTATGTTGTTTTTCACTATAAATGACTTTCCAGCATATGGGAATTTGTCTGGATATAGTGTCAAAGGAGCTAAAACGTGTCCTATACGTGAAGAGAACACTGACTCAACAAGACTAAAACATGGCAGTAAGACTGTATATCTCGGTCATCGAAGGTTTCTTACAAAATTCCATCTGTATCGTAGGAAGCGCAAAGCATTCAATGGATTGAATGAGGAACGGAGTGCACCTAAACCTATACTAGGGGAGGTTGTTTATGAAAGAGTAAAAGACTTTGTTAATAAATTTGGTAAGATATCACAATGTACTATGACCACACGGAGTGACAAATCTTTATTCAAGAAGAAGTCAATATTTTGGGATCTTCCTTATTGGAGTTCTTTGACAGTCAGGCATTGTATCGATGTCATGCACGTTGAGAAAAATGTATGTGATAGCATCATTGGTACTTTGTTGAATATACCAAGTAAGACTAAAGATGGGCTAAAATCCAGACAAGACCTACGTGAAATGGGAATAAGGTCAGAATTAATAGAATTATGTGAAATGGGAAATCCGAGAACATACTTACCTCCCGCTTGTTACACATTGTCTAGAAAGGAGAAGAAAGCTTTTTGTGAATGCTTGGTAAATGTTAAGATGCCACATGGTTACTCATCCAACATCCGTAGATTGGTATCAATGAAAGATCTGAAGTTGATAGGTCTTAAATCTCATGATTGTCACACTCTAATGCAACAAATATTTCCTGTGGCAATTCGATCTATATTGCCGAAGCATGTAAGGTTTGCAATCACCAGACTTTGTTTCTTTTTCAATAGTCTATGCAGCAAAGTTATTGACCCTGATACTCTCGATAATTTGCAAAGAGAAGTGGTTGTTACCCTATGTCAGCTTGAGATGTATTTTCCTCTGTCGTTCTTTGATATCGTGGTACATCTTGTTGTCCACTTGACTAGGGAAGTGAAAATGTTGGGACCAGTTTTCTTACATTGAATGTATCCCTTTGAACGATACATGAGTGTTTTAAAAAGTGATGTTCAAAACTGTTATCGGCCTGAAGGGAGTATTATTGAGGGTTAGGTGGCGAGAGAGGTTATGGATTTTTGCAATGACTTACTCAGTGATAATGACACTCCTGGTAATGACAAGAATATTGAGGAGCAATTTGGTAAAGGAATTTTGGGATCACGAGTGAAAGTAATCAGCCGTGAGCAGTTGGAGCAAGTTCACTTGTATATTTTACACAACATGGACGAAGTGAGTGTTTATATCGAGGAACATACCAATTGCATCAAGAGATAATTTCCTCGAGCCAATACAATGTGGCTTGCTAGAGAGCATAACAAGACATTTATTAAGTGGTTAGAAGAGAAAGTCTTACATCAACTATCTCAAACACCAGATGATATTACTGAAACTATCAAATGCCTCGCCTTTAAACTGAAATTGACTGTTATGTCTTATGAAGGGTATGACATTAATGGATTCACATATTACACAAAGTGCCAAGATGATAAGAGTGTCATCCAAAACAGTGGGGTCACCCTTCAAGCGTCGACTATGTTTTTTGCAAGTGCAAAGGATAAGAGTCCACGTGAAGCTAAAATGTCATATTACGGTGTCATTGAAGACATATGGGAGTTTGACTACATAGATTTCAGAATTCCGCTCTTCAAATGTAATTGGGTTGATAACACCAAAGGAGTTATAGTGGATGAATTGGGTTTCACTTTAGTGAACTTTGAAAAGATTGGCGAGAAGGGTGAACCATTCATATTGGCATCACAGATGAAACAAGTATTTTATATTGATGATCCTGCAAATGATAAATGGTCGGTTGTTCTTCATGGTAAAAGGTAGTTCATTGAAGATCCTATAAATGAAGACGAGTACTATGATAAGTATGATGACTCCAATCCATTCTTAGTTGGGTTGCCAACACCAGCAAATATTGAAGCTAATGATGACTTGTATGTGCGCGGAGATCACAATGAAGGATTGTTAATTGATAAAAAAAATCACAATATTAGAGGCATGTTTATATTTTTTATATGTTTTATTTTGCTGAATGTGAACTTTATAATGTCAATTACAATATTTCCTGTGAATGTGAACTTTACAATGTGAATTTTACAATGTGAATTACTTAACAATGTGAATGTGAACTTTACAATGTGAGCTTTACAATATGAATTACTTTATAATGTGAACTTTACAATGTGAATGTGAACTTTTAGATGGCTAAGCATTCTCCTAATGACTGTGCTGATGATTACCGTGAGGGTGAGGACATCAATCGGCCGCCTCACAATGTAAATTTTAAAAATATATATCATATATTTATATCTATATGTCCATTTCTAGTCATATCCTATAATTGTGTTTATTTTGTCAAATTTTAGGTTGATGATGCAAATGTACCCTCTGAAGCACTTGAGGCACTTGATCAGTAGCTCCAAAAAGTTGACAAGAGAAGGGGCATCACTATGATGAAGAAGTTAATAGCACAAAGGGGAAATGGACCCAAACTTGTTGTGGATTTTTGATAATGTAGGAAATGCACTTGGAGTGAATCACAATTTGTTTATTTAATATCTTGGGTATGTTACTCGTAGCCATTGTGGTTGTAAGATAGATTCTTGGCATAAAGTTCCTAAGGAGAAGAAAGACGTAATATGGAATGATTTATGTGTGAGTTATTATTAATTTTCAATTCTATTTGTTAGATTACTAATTTTTTGGATACTAGTTAATAGCAATTCTATTTTGTAGAGTATATTTGAATTGGATGAAAAGATACATCGTAAATGTGTGATGCAACGCTGTGGGAGAGTCCTAAGGAACTATAGGACAAATCTCACCTGAGAATACATAAAAGAAGGTGACAAGAGGAAGAAGATAGCCATAAAATAGTGGAACTTCCTAGACCAAGAAGAATGGGACGCATTTGTTGCTTCAAGACAAACTGATGAATTCAAGGTATTAGGCGTCACCCCCAATTTAATTAATATATGTTGTATTCACCTATTCAAGATTAACATTTAGTGTTACTAACCAAATCATTAATGTGCATACTAAGTAGGCCCTCAGTGAGGCGCAAAAAGCAAGGCGAGCACTGAATGTGCATGACCACACAATGGGCCCAAAGGGGTATGCAGGCATTTGCCAAAGACTACAGTCTAATGTTAATGCTCAGTTTGCTGCTAATCAGGAGTCCTCTACTATAGGTAGCACACCTCTACCTCGCCATGATGTCTGGATAGCTGGGAGGCATAATAAGAAGGGAGAAATAAGGAAGCCTACAACTGCTGAGGCGGCTGCAAAAATGGTAAAATACAACTCTTACAACAATCGTTCAAATATTGATTATTTATGGTGTTTACTTAATTACAAATTTTTGTTTTGGCAATTAGCGGGAGCTGCACGAGCTGAGGAAATAAGGAAAGTTCATCCCTGAGGGCACAATGGATGAATTGACAGTTGCTCTGGGTAACCCAGAGCATCCTAGACGTGTTAGGGCTGCAGGCGCTGGTGTGGGCATCAAAGCATTCTTTGGGCCATCCCAACGCAAACATGTCCCAAAAGCGGGACTTTCACAAGAAGAGGTAACCTATTCTTTCTTTATAATGTTACTGTAAAAGAGAATTCAATAATTAGAAGCTAACGTTTCTTTTATCCATGTATAGGTAGATAATCTAGTTGATAGGAAACTCGAAGAAGAACTGAGCAAGTGGCAGGCATCTCAGACTACCACTCAGCAGACAATACCTATTATGGCGCCCCGCTCTACTCCTACTGTAGAGGTTGGGAGTAATCCTGTAGACCCACCACCTAGCACATCCAATGTAAGTATTTTTATGACATAATAACTAGTCTTTTCAAGATGATATGTTTTCAAGATGATATGTATATATGTATATAACATTCTTTACATAACATTTTGTAGGGGTTGAAGACATGTCGTCTAAAAAGTAAAGAATATGTCGTTGCAGAGGCATCGACTTACCCATCCCTACTAGGGGAAATGTTTCATGGGTCTCAATTACCAACTGGTTGGGTTTGTGTGAGCCCAGTACATATATTCCCCAACTGGATGGATCTTCCATTGCCATATGCCCACCCAGATTGTGAAACGCTTGGTGAGGTAGAAGACGGAGTGATATTGTGGCTAAAAGCGGTTGTCCTCTATAATGAAACTGTATGGTAAATTTAAATTATGTGAAATTGTTAGTGTGTGTATATGATGTCAGTTGATTTGAAATTATATATATATATATATATATATATATATATATATATATATATATATATACAGGTTAAAAAGAAGACGCCCATAGCATCTAGGCCTCCACCTCCACCTCCTACATTACCAAGTTGGGTTCCACATGACCTACCTGTCCCATTAGGTCCTGATTGTAGGGGTATGGCAATATGGTTAGGCGAACATGATATAAATTGCCCTATAACTGTTTCTATAGATGCGGATGCTGCAGGTCAATCATACGAAAGCAACCTATTTATACAAAATATTTTGGAGTTGTTTTGATATGATTGGCTGAATACATCTGTGATAGAGCTATGGATAAGGTGAGATCTTCTTTATACATCCATATACCTTGTGTAGGATCTGGTGATCTGGTTTCTTATTTATTAATGCATACGTAATACATGTTTTGCAGCTACTTAGACAAGATATGTGTAGATTTTTCATTCGAACATGTGGGATTTTTGATTCCATCTTTGATTAGTCTAGTAGCTAAATATCCTCCGTCAGTTCAACAATACTGCTATGATGCTTTTTGAAGTTTTGCTCAAAATAAGAAGACGTTGATAATAGCTCCATTCAATGTGGAGTAAGTTTACTTTGTTTATAATTTGGACTTAAGAAAATTACATTTTATTGTGGATTTTGAGTTATTAATTTTGAACTTTTTTACCTCTAGTGGTATGCATTGGGAGTTACTAGTTATTTTCCCTGAGACGTTCACTGTCTATTATCTATATCCTAAGGGGACTACATTGAATTCAAGATATGGACACAAAATGAAAATGGCATTATTCCGGTGAGAAGTATTTCATTTTCATATATGTTAACATATGTTATTACATTACTATTTAATTATGCAATGTACTATGTTACATTAACATGTAGGGGTTTAGATGAGTTCAAAAAGGCTGGAAGAAAGGTCCCCAGGAAAAAGAACCAGAAAATAATTTGGACAAATGTGGAAGTAAGTTCCCGACTGCAATGTATATATTATTTAATTATATGAACAATGCTTAATTAGATGTATTTTTAAATATTTTATATATTTCAATTTATAGTGTGCTACATAAGACAACAGATGGGCATGTGCATACTATGTGATGTGATTTATGCACATGATTATCAAATATGCCGCAGTGGACACTGATACCATTCATGAGGTATTATATATAGTCTCATTAGATAATATGAAATATATCACTCTTATTTATAACTCATTAATTATATATATACATATCATTCTCTTTGTAGGTGTTTAAAACTGACCACACTATAGGAAAGGCCTTACCAGATGTACATGGTCCCTATACGACGGGAGAATTAAATGAAGTAAGAGAAGAATGGGCAACAACCATACAAGTAGTGGGGGTTTTAACATATAATTGGGATGTTGATAGCGAATAATGACTAAAGAATGATATTTTGTAAATGAATTTCTGAATTATAATATGTGTGAATGTTTCTACATGTATGAATGTTTCTACATGTGTCTGAGTGAAAATGAATGAAACTGATGGTTGCTATATAAATGTTTCTACATGTGTGAATGTAAAAATGAATGGAACTACAGATTACTACATGAATGTTTCTACATATGTGAAAATCAAATGGAACTGCAGGTTGCTAAATGTGTGAATATTTATGTTGTTAATTTTGCAGGTTTGTGGCCTGTTGTTGGCTGATATCAATGGATGTTGTAAAACCTATAGTTCATAACTGAACTACAGGTTTCTCATCCTGCGACCAGCCATAGCAGGTCTACAGACTGACAGAAAAAAAACATAACATCGGCGTCGATTATTTGTATTAAACCGACGACAAATGCTTACAGTGTCAGTTGCCCTACTAGTAACCGACGTTGATTTCCCTAAAGAGGCCAGACTCCACGGCCGTGCTGGCCAGCACAGTCGTGGCAGCAGGCCAGACACCACGGCCGTGCCGGCCACCACGGTCGTGGTAGCGGTGAGATGGTGTCGGTTATCACTACTAAACTGACGCTGATAGTTCCCCAGATGGTGCCCTTTTTGTGGCGCGACGGTATGTGGAATCAGTTGGAAAGCTAATAATCGACGCCTATACCCCCTCTGCTGGTGCGTTTTCAGTGGCACGCGAAGGGTTGTGGCATCAGTTTGAGAACCGATGTGTAACGATTCGGCTTTTAGCGGCACCCACATAGGTGTCGCTTAAAAACTGACACTAAAGATCTTAAATAACTGACACTAAAGTCCGGTTATGTACTAGTGAAAGCATTTTATTCTTAGACCAGAGTTCATATATCACCTCACTTACAAATAATGATGAGATTCACAAACATATCCCACTCAAGCTAAGACCTAACTCAATCAAAAGGATTGACTTTCTCATAATGAGTCACCTACCCTTCATTTTTTTTACCCAACTCTCTCATTTAGGATTTAGATCATGCACCTAGATCATGCATAAAGACTCAACTCATCTACTCAAGAATAATCTAGTGTAGGACACATCATTTTAAACATATTTCATATTTCTCATATATTGGAGGCTAGGTCCTATGACCTTCTCCTTGTGTGTCTCACTCTCTCTAGAGTTCACCACATATCTCGTCCTAGCTACCACTAGAGATCCTCTTTTGTAAAAGAGTTTAAGGCTCATGCATTTTTCAACTTTACCTTAACTTAGTTGATCTTAAATAAGAAAAGGGAATGTACTTTCATCCTCAAGACATAGCTTAAAATCTAAGAAAATGGATTTATCTCATATACATCGTAGATCCATATAAAGCAACTTATATCACTAGAGGTATAACTTAGATAAGATCATGCATGCATATATCAACTATCAATATATCATCTACTCTTACTGTCAAATATCGGATAAGGCTCTAGACATGTAATCTAGACTACTCTCTCTTCTAGACTGATGCCACTCCCTTTCACTTAGGTCACATGAACACTAACTACTCTCCAATGTGAGGAACACATTTTTATATTTACATATATATAATAAAATATTATATAGTTTTTCTTCGAGAAGACGGACGTCAGAGAAAACTGTCGAGGCTCAAGCCGATTGGAAAACAAAACCAAATCAGAAAAATCGAGTGTCCCACAAATAGTAGATAATCCAATGTCATGTCACCTAGTGAAATGGTGAGAACAAGGTATAGACTAGTGTAGCTACCCAATGCATATGAGCTCTATATGAATAGGGTTTCACATACTTGTCTAAACCTAGTTCTCGAACATCTAGGTTCTAACCTAGAGGCTAAGTCAAACCTAACTCCTATAGATCAACTTACTAAGTTTCTAGGATTTAAGGTGAAAGGTGAAATTTAGTTTATATTTCATGGTAAGCAATGGTCAGGTGTAACTATTGTTCATGCTCTGATACCAACTGTAACGTCCCCAGGTTTTCACCTTCTCAAAACCCCATGGAGATGAGAAGACAAAATTTAAAAAAATGTTAATCAATTGTATCAAAGTGCGTTGCGGAAGAAATATGCGCATACATGAACATACACCGTGCAACATTCTCAACATTCAACATATTTATATTACAACATGAATTAAATTTACAACATACATTTATATAGTTTGAAGTAAATTTTACAAGTCTATGAACATGTATGCTAACAAGATCTTAACACAATAGGTACAACCTGGACAATTGCTCACTTCCCGTATTTTATCCCATGCTAGCTCTAAACCTAAAACATACATGAAACAACAAATCAACACACAAGGTATTGTGTACGTGGGTAGAAAGATACATACTAATATGCTTTCATAATTAGAAATAACTTGATAAAGAAAGAGTAAAATGAAACATTGTTTAAAGGTGATAATCAGGTAAACACATATTTTTAGATGTCTTTTGATGTGTTTGTAATACTAAGCAGTGTCGCACATCATTTTTCCCCACACCTTAGGCTATGGGGACTGAGTGCCGACCTTATATTTAGAGGGGAGAGAGAGAGTTGTCACACTTCATTTTTCCCAACCCCTTGGACTATGGGGACTGATGTGCCGACCATATATTTAGAAGAAAAGAGAGAGAGGATGTAAAGAGAGAGAAAAAGAGAGTGTATATCAACTTAGTAGCTACAAACCATCTATATTCTTTGATGTTCTTATTGTCATGGCGAAGATACTTTAATCATAGTACATCTAAGCAATATTCTCAAATACAGACAAGAAATACAACATATCTATTGCACATAAGAAAACTAGTCATATACTTAGATAAAGCCCATGTACCTGAGTTCAGAGATTCTTTATACATCCACGATCATCTAGAACTTTTTCCATGACCTGATTAATAACAATTAATCATTATTAATACATGGTTCATTATGTCATTGATATTTTAGTTTTAAGTTTGGGTTTAGGCCAAACCTAGGTTTAATCTGACCTAAGCTTGTCTCTGATATTTTTCTACTGACCTACATGTCATAATTAGGGTCTGGTTCCAATTTCATAATTTTCTGATGCTTAGTCTATTTTCTAGAAATAAAATGGGGGTTAAAAGCATCTAATTCCATTCTAATATCAAAAGACCTAGTATTTGGACATTTCATTAATACCAAAGGTTGTATTTAGTATCCCAATGATATTAGTGTTCAATATTAATATTTCCAAGTTTTATGGCCACTATATGTTGATCATACTATTTAAATAATCTTAAAAGAAGCATCATCTTGTATAAGGAAAATCAACAATAATACTACTCCAAAGGATGATTTAGGGGTCCTATAAGGAAGTAGACATTTTTCTGAGTCTGGGGGTATTTTATGCATATTTATTGGCCATGTGAGCTATTTTTAACACATTTTCGAAGAAAACGTTAGTTTCTAGAAATCAAAAGTAAACTTACCTTGCCATTTCCAGAGGTGTCGGCCATTGATTGGCCCACGCTGGCAGGCTCAGCTCCCCAACTCACACCCCTGGCTAGTTTTCTTATGATCAGACCGGCCAGTTCACAAAGTGGTCTACCTTGACCCGGTCCACCCTATCTCTTTGCTTCGCGACAAGGGTCACGCACGCGCTGCTTGACCCCGACTCTATGTGAGCGCCGCCTGCTGCCAAGAACAACCCCGATCGATGAGCATCGATTCTATAGCTCAGGTGTTGATCACAAAAATGGGAGGATCTCAACGATATTAGGGTGGCGCAGGCTCTCCGACATGGTTGGGGATCTGAATTATGTTAGTTGGTCGACTTCCCCACATGTGAAGTGCCCTTTTTACTCTACAAAACAGAGCTTTTCTCACCATGCCGCTTCGGCGTCATCGTGGTGGCTCTCCAGCCAATCTATGCTCACGGAAGGAAGGTAGCATGGTGTAGGAACCTCTCCTCATTTTGATCATCACTGATCCAATCTCCTTGAGCCTTTCCATGCTACCTAACCATGGTGGCTCCTTCTTCAACCTCCAGAATTTCCTCTCCATCTCGGGTCCTTAAGGTGGAGCTTCTCTACTCCTTAGTGGTCTTCGCCCTTTGTGGTGCTCCTCTGATCCCTCCTCTCACTGTGGGTTGGGGTGAAATGAGGGTTGAGAGGGGAAGAAGAAGTCTAACTAGTTGGGACCTCTGGCCTCTAACTTGACCACTTGTTGCGAGAGACGATGAAGAAGCAGGAGAGGAGAAGGCTATTGTCAATTTTTACATGGTCTCCCAAGTCGATTAAGGGGTCAACATATTCGTCCAAGGGTGGCAGATCCAACTGATTTCCTCTAATCGTGTGAGGTTCTAGACTGGAGAGATTGTTGCGATTGGTTGGATCACAGCCTGAGCTACCCTCCTCCCCACTTTCCTCAGAGGTAGGAGAAGGATTCTCAGCCGTCAGATCCTAACAACCTCCCAAAGCAGTGAGCTTGATGAGGCCACGTTGCCTGGCTTTGGGCTGCACTCAGCAAAGAGTTGTCCAATGTGAGCATGATATAGGCGCAATGTGAACGTAAATCTAAATCAGTTAATCATAATAGACATGATCAAATTTGAAGCCTTGTATCTTTTGTATAAAAGTTGTTTCACTCTAAAAGTTTAGGCATAGGTTCACAACAACATAAAGTAACTCATATCTATTTTTGAGACACAAATTTCATTAGTTGGTCATGCAAATAGATTCTTCAAACAACCTTATAAATAAACACATAAACCTTGAATCCCATTCAAATAATGATTAAATCTTGATCTCTTATAAGTCCCAAACACTTGTTATGATACTAACACACCTGGAGGTTGATCAATTGGCCACTTGAGATTACTACAACTACTAAATGGACCTCTTGGCCATAAACTAACCAAGTTGATTAATAAAAGATATTAATCATAATTAAACTCAATTGGGGTCTGATAATCATCAGTTGCATCCCTAGTTACATTTTTGGGGTGAAAAGAGTTAGTAATTGGATAATGCATTCCTCAATTCAGCATCAATCATCGACATAACATTCATTGTCTTGAAATACTATATTGGGTATCATAATCCTAAAATTGGGTTCATCACATTCACCCCACCTTATATGGAATTTTGTCCTCAAAATTCGATCGGTCCTATACTCAAGGTGATGTCAAGAAGGCAAGATTCATAGACTCACCACTCCTAGATTCCAAAGCCATCATAATTCTGGATGTAGCCAAAGTTTTCATCTTTTATTCATAATATCTAGAGTGTAGTCACCCCCACCTTAAATAAGAAGAATCATCATTTAATGTCTTAGTCATAACATGACATTCTAGTATTTTAGGATCTACATCTCTCATTACACCTAAAATTTAGAGTTTGCTCTTACATATAAAGTTGAAAAGGTATTACTCAAGTTTCATCTTTCACCCTACTCATCTGTGTAACGTGATATCAAGATTTCATATCATAAATTATCTGAAATATCACACTTATTAACATCATTAGTATGGTTCATTATAGACATAGTACCATAATTTCATCATAAGAGGGGATAGATCATTGTGTTTGCATATTAGGGTTCCACCCTATTATGTGAGAAATATCATTAATCTAGAAACTTAGGTTCTGAAGATTTGAGGTTAGGAACTTTATTTTGTGATCACATACTCAATGATCCAAATATACCTCTATTTCAAGCTCAAAATTTCAAATTTATATCTTGCATGCGTGATGTAGAGGGAAAGAGAAAGTACTAAGCCAATCTTATCATGATTTCAAAATTGGATAATACATTTATGATATAGGAAGGAAATATAGGATAGGTTAGGCTCATATGAGTGAATCTTCATACATGATCATCCAAATAGCTCAAGTGAGGTTTCTAGCATCATATATAGAGAAAGATAAGTGGAAGCAACAACATTTATGAATATCTTATGCACAAAGCATTTTATTCTTAGACCAGAGTTCATATATCACCTCACTTGCAACTTATGATGAGATTCAAAAACATATGTCACTCAAGATAAGACCTAACTCAATCAAAAGGATTGTCTTTCTCATAATGAGTCACCTATCCATCATTTTTTTACCCAGCTCTCTCATTTAGGATTTAGATCATGCACCTGGATCATGCATAAAGACTCGACTCATCTACTCAAGAATAATCTAGTGTAGGACACATCATTTTAAACATATTTCATATTTCTCATATATTGGAGGCTAGGTCCTATGACCTTCTCCTTGTGTGTCTCACTCTCTCTAGACTTCACCACATATCTCATCCTAGCTACCACTAGAGATCCTCTTTTATAAAAGAGTTTAAGGCTCATGCATTTTCAACTTTACCTTAACTTAGTTGATCTTAAATGAGAAAAGGGAATGTACTTTCATCCTCAAGACATAGCTTAAAATCTACGAAACTAGATTTATCTCATATACATCTTAGATCCATATAAAGAAACTATATCGCTTGAGGTAGAACTTAGATAAGATCATACATGCTTATATCAACTATCAATATACCATCTACTCTAACTGTCAAATATCAGATAAGGCTCTAGACATGTAATCTAGACTACTCACTCTTCTAGACTAATGTCACTCCCTTTCACTTAGGTCACATGAACACTAACTACTCTCCAGTGTGAGGAACATATTTTTATATTTACATATATATAATAAAATATTACATAGTTTTTCTCTGAGAAGACGGACGTCAGAGAAAACTGTCGAAGCTCGAGCCGATTGGAAAACAAAACCAAATCAGAAAAATTGAGTGTCCCACACACAGTAGATAGTCCAATTTCATGTCACCTAGTGAAATGGTGAGAACAAGGTGTAGACTAGTATAGCTACCCAATGCATATGAGATCTATATGAATAGGGTTTCACACACTTGTCTAAACCTAGTTCTTGAACATCTAGGTTCTAGCCTAGAGGCTAAGTCAAACCTTACTCCTATAGAACAACTTACTAAGTTTCTAGGACTTAAGGTGAAAGGTGAAATTTATTTTATATTTCATGGTGAGCAATGGTCAGGTGTAGCTATTGTTCATGCTTTGATACCAACTGTAACGTCCCCGCATTTTCACCTTCTCAAAACCCCATGGAGATGAGAAGACAAAATCTGAAAACGTTAAGCAATTGTATCAAAGTGCATTGCGGAAGAAATATGTGCATACATGAACATTCACATATAACATACACCTTTCAACATTCTCAACATTCAAGTTATTTATATTGCAACATGAATTAAATTTACAACTTACATTTACATAGTTTGAAGAAAATTTTAGAAGTCTATGAACATGTATGCTAATAGGATCTTAACACAATAGGTACAACCTGGACAATTGCTCACTTCCCATCTTTTATCACACGCTAGCTCTGAACCTAAAACATATGTGAAATAACGAATCAACACACAAGGTGTTGTGTATGTGGGTATAAAGATACATACTAATATGCTTTCATAATTGGAAATAACTTGAGAAAGAAAGAGTAAAAGGAAACATTGTTTAAAGGTGATAATAAGGTAAACACATATTTTTAGATATTTTTTGATGTATTTGTACTACTAAGCAGTGTCGCACTTCATTTTTCCCTGGCCCTTGGGCTATGGGGACCGAGTTTCGACCTTATATTTAGAGGGGAGAGAGAGATGCCGCACTTCATTTTCCCCCGCCCCTTGGGCTATGGGGACCGATGTGCCGACCATATATTTAGAAGAAAAGAGAGAGAGGATGTAGAGAGAGAGAGAAAGAGAGAGTGTATATCAACTTAGTAGCTACAAACCATCTATATTCTTTGATGTTCTTATTTCCATGGCGAAGATACTTTAATCATAGTACATCCAAGCAATATTCTCAAATAAAGACAAGCAATACAACATAGCTATTGCACACAAGAAAACTAGTCATATACTTAGATAAAGCCCATGCACCTGAGTTCAGAGATTCTTTATACATCGATGGTCATCTAGAACTTTTTCCATGACCTGATTAATAACAATTAATCATTATTAATACGTGGTTCATTATGTCATTGATATTTTAGGTCTAAGTTAGGGTTTAGGCCAAACCTAGGTTTAAACTGACCTAAGCTTGTCTCTGATATTTTTCTACTGATCTACATGTCATAGTTAGGGTATGGTTCTAATTTCATAATTTTCTGATGCTTAGTCTATTTTCTAGAAATAAAATGGGGGTTAAAAGCATCTAATTCCATTCTAATATCAAAAGACCTAGTATTTGGACATTTCATTAATATCAAAGGTTGTATTTAGTATCCCAATGATATTAGTGTTCAAGATTAATATTTCCAGGTTTTATGGCCACTATATGTTGATCATACTATTTAAATAATCTTAAAAGAAGCATCGTCTTGTAAAAGGAAAATCAACAACAATACTGCTTCAAAGGTCTAATTTAGGGGTCCTATAAGGAAGTAGACATTTTTTCTGAGTTTGGGGGTATTTTATGCATATTTATTGGCCATGGGAGCTATTTTTAACACATTTTCTGAGAAAAAGTCAGTTTCTAGAAATCAAAAGTAAACTTACCTTGCCATTTTCAGAGGTGTCGGCCATTGATTAGCCCACGCTGGCAGGCTCAGGTCCCCAGCTCGCACCCTTGGCTGGTTTTCTTATGATCAGACCGGTCGGTTCATGCAGTGGTCTGCCTCGACCCGGTCCACCTTGTCTCTTTGCTTCGCGACTAGGGTCACGCACGCGCTTCTTGACCTCGACTCTGTGTGAGCGCCGCCGGCTGCCAAGAACAACCCCGATTGACGAGCATCAGTTCAATATCTCATGTGTTGATCACAAAAACTGGAGGATCTCAGTGATCTCAGGGTGGTGCAGGCTCTCGGACATGGTTGGGGATTTGAATTACGTTAGTTGGCCGACTTCCCCACATGTGAAGTGCCCTATTTGCTCTGCAAAATAGAGCTTTGCTCACCATGCCGCTTCGGCGTCATTGTGGTGGCTCTCCAGCCAATCTAGGCTCACGGAAGGAAGGTAGTGTGGTGCAGGAACCTCTCCTCATTTTGATCGCCGCTGATCCAATCTCCTTGAGCCTTTCCATGCTGCCTAACCATGGCGGCTCCTTCTTCAACCTCCAAAATTTCCTCTCCATCTCGTCTCCTTGAGGTGGAGCTGCTCTACTCCTTAGTGGTCTTTGCCCTTTGTGGTACTCCTCTGATCCCTCCTCTCGTTGTGGGTTGTGGTGAAATGAGGGTTGAGAGGGGAAGAAGAAGTCTAATTAGTTGAGACCTCTGGCCTCCAAATTGACCACTTACTGTGAGAGACGATGAAGAAGCAGGAGAGGAGAAGGCTATTGTCAATCTGTACATGGTCTCCCATGTCGATTAAGGGGTCAAAATATTCCTCCAAGGGTGGAAGATCCAACTGATCTCCTCTAATCGTGTGAGGTTCTAGACTAGTGAGATTGTTGTGATTGGTTGGATCGCAGCCTGAGCTACCCTCCTCCCTTCTTTGCTCGGAGGTAGGAGAAGGAGTTTGAGCTGTCAGATCCTAACAACCTCCCAAAGCAGTGAGCTCGATGAGGCCACATTGCCTGGGTTTGGGCTGCGCTCAACAAAGAGTTGTCCAATGTGATCATGATATAGACACAATGTGAATGTAAATCAAAATCAGTTAATCATAATAGACATGATCAAATTTGAAGCCTTGGTATCTTTTGTATAAAAGTTGTTTCACTCTAAAAGTTTAGGCATAGGTTCACAACAACATAAAGTAACTCATATTTATTTTTGAGACACAAATTTCATTAGTTGGTCATGCAAATAGATTCTTCAAACAACCTTATAAATAAGAACATAAACCTTGAATCCCATTCAAATAATGATTAAATCTTGATCTCTTATAAGTCCCAAACACTTGTTATGATACTAACACACCTGGAGGCTGATCAATTGGCCACTTGAGATTTCTGCAACTACTAAATGGACCTCTTGGCTATAAAGTAACCAAGTTGATTAATAAAAGATATTAATCATAATTGAACTCAATTGGGTTTGATAATCATCAGCTGCATCCCTAGTTACACTTTTTGGGTGAAAAGAGTTAGTAATTGGATAATGCATTCCTTAATTCGGCATCAATCATCGACATAACATTCACTGTCTTGAAATACTATATTGGGTATCATAATCCTAAAATTGGGGTCATCACATGACCGGTCGGGCCTACTGGCCCAATTCGATTTTGAAAACATTGCTCTTAAGTAGCATAAAGACAGAAAAATACTGCGACATAAAGTCACAGTTGTTACAAAAACAATCTGGATGTAAAGATGAGGAAACAATTTGCCTTTTTAGTTTATAGTACTAAGGCTCCGATTGGTTTGTTGTAATTGGTCTGGAAAACTTATGAACTGGAGTTCCTAAAGTAGTTTTTCATGATTGGTTTAAAGTAAGTGCTAGAAGTTGAGTTTCGTGACTTTCGGTGAGTTACAGAGTTATATACAAAATAGAGTTCCTGAGTTCCCTCTTAAAAAGAGCGGAAAATGAGTTCCGGAACAGTAGACAACATTTCCTATATAATTATATTTTTCATTCTTCATAAATGACACATGTAAAATATTTATGACTAGGAATGTTAGTGTGTGGATATAGTTTATTATCAAAATGATAAAATAATATGACAAAATATTGTACACTATAAGCGACTCCATATAAAATATTTTACACTACAACTACCATTATCACTGTGTCTACAAAATAAAAAATATAAAATACTATGAAAAATAATCAGACTGCACCATGTGACAAAAAATAATTTATCTAACATTTTTTTATATTCATGTTTAAATAATATGATGTGAAAATGATAATAAACTATAATCGTACATGAAGAATATAGCAAAAAATTAATGTTGTACATATTATTAAATAATTTTAAACCAAAACTTATATTTACATACGTATAAAATGTACATATCATTACAATAGTTTATACATACAAAGTGAAATAAAAATATTATAATATAATTTGAACCACAATATACCATATTAAAATATTTTTAAAGGAGCAACATCCACATCATGACTGTTTGTTGAGATTATTATGTTAAAAATATATTATTTAGTAGTCACAGATATGACTCTTTTTTTAAGTTTTTCGTCCTCTATTTTTAAGAGAGCAACATCCGCATTATGACTGCTTGCTGAGATTATTATTTTAAAAATATATTAATTAGTAGACATAGATATGATTCTTTTTTATTTCTTTTCCATCTTTATTTTTTATATATGACACAGTAAAACTAATAATTTTTTAATTGATTTCCATATTTACACTAATGACAAACCAATCACATGAAAGTGAATAGAACTTAAGTTTCAGAAACGGAACTAGAGTTTCCAAAAAATAAGTTCCACAAAACTTATGACTTCTATCGAACCAATCGGAGCCTATACCAATGGACAACACTAAATACCAATGGACTTTGGGGTGATTGGTGACGCACTTCTAACTTTCTTTCACTGCAGATGGTAGAGGAGATGTGAGAGCTGCGACTCGACGAGCTGGTCATCTGATATCCAAGGAGGACATGAGTGCCCGTATTTTAAAAATGTAATAATGCTGGAGGGCGCCACTTGGCACAGTGGTACTTCTATCCTTTAGTCGTTAGAGGCCCAAAAGTCCAAGTGTAGGGTGAAAGGGGGCTCATTTTAATAAAGTTGATAGATGGCCCAAATAATACTGGCCCGAGTTTACTGGTAGTCCAGGACACCACAGAGCTGAAACTCGCCGCTCAGATTCTATAACTAGCAAAAACGTTTAAGCCTGCCCAAATATCAACCCAACAATGACCAAACCACTTCCCTGATTGGGGCGCAACTACGTGTTGGAGTTTAGGTTGGGCTCGCTACTCGCCTAGGGATGAATGGTAATCAGGATTCAGTATAGTTATTCGGCCATGGAACCCTAGTCCAGCAGGCTGAATAGCCATGCCCGGTAGGTCAGAAGGCTTCAAAGCAGGGTTTTTGACATGTCTAGAACAACGTCTTAAGAACAGTAAATGTGAACTCCCAAAATTTGTCCTTTTAATCAATCGTCTGGATAATGTAGACTTTTCATTCAATAGTTGTAATAATGGTTCTTTCACAACAGTTTCTGTTTCTGAGTCTTTAGCTGTTGGTTATAACAAAGTTTTACTGCTGGTTTAAAAATAAAAATTGAAGAAAGAAAATAGTTAGTATAATCTCGTGTTAGGACTCGAATTCTCATTAGTAAGTTTAGGCCACGCATCTTTATCTATAACCCTAAAACTAAACGCAGGTGCCCTGCCTGCTCATCTCTCCTGCTTGCTATCTTCTCTCCTGCTTACCGCTGCTTATAGCTTCTCTCCTGCTTGCTTACCAGCTTCTATTTTCAGTCCCTTTTTTTATTCTCCCTACAGCAGTATTTTACCGCACTACCAGCTTCCGTTGTTGCTATCAAAAAACTCTGTGTCTCTCTCCGTTCAACGGTCACCGAGTTTGTTTGCTTCGGCTGCCAACTTGTTTGCTTCAGCTGCGTTTTGTATGAAGGAGAAAAAAATCAAAATAGTACATTTTAGTATAAAAATTTATCAACATAGCACATATTTCAACTTATTTCTCAATATAGCACACTTTTGAGGAAAAACGCCATATCAATTGGTGTTTTACTTATGTTGGGCCTGAAAACGTCCAAGAATTTAGCGCTTCTCCAAAAACGCCAAATAGATTGGCGCTTGTAGTCCGTGTTCTGCCTCCGGGTGCGGCTACTGAGTGGGAAGGGACAAATCCGGCGGGTCCAAGACAAGAGTTTTCCGGTGATAGTGCAGTCCCGGGTGGGCGGCTCACTCTGCGGGGACTGGTTGAGGTGGAGGTAGTGGTCACGTTGGGGTCGAGACTGACATTGGAGCAGGCTGCGCCATAGGCCAGCTAGCCGGCGGCATACGTGAATGTCGTGCAACTTGATGGTCATCTATGCGGCACGAGAGCTAGAAAATGTGTCGGAAGCAGGAGGAACTATTTTAAGTAGAAGTTCATGAGTCAACTAGAGTATACATCTCTCTAAGAGAGCAAATTCAGGGCGTAAGTGTTTCCTACTTGACTCTAATGGGAATGAAGCTCGCTAGAAAAATATGATCTTTGCGGGCTGGTAGAGATATATAACACATGAGGAAAGAAGGGATGGACCAAAGAGAGGGAGACGACTACTTTTTTGTGCAGAACATGAAAAAACGCAGCCTATTCGGCATTTTCGGAGAAGCGCCAAATTTTGGGCGTTTTCAGGCCCAACATCAGTAATACGCCAATTGATATGTCGTTTTCCCTCAAAAGTGTACTATATTGGGAAATAAGTTGAAAGATGTGCTATTTTGGTAAATTTTTTTACTAAAGTGTACTATTTCGGTTTTTTCTCCTTGTATTAATTTCTTAACTTATTCTCCAACCATTAATAGCTGGTTCACTTATCAAAGACCACTGACCAACACGTATCAGAACAAATTTACGGCTGTCTATCCACCTGTTATATCTAACCTTTCTTTCATGCCATACATTTACAATGGTCAAAACTCAATAAGATAAAGATGAAAAATGAAGAACCAATTTAATATTCAATATAAAGAAGAGTGAGATGCAACTCTACGTTCACGTGTTATATCTCTTATATCTCGTTTTCTTTTTCCAAATATTCTTTTGTATTTTGATAGCCATATTTTCACTTTTGTGGTAACCAAGGTAAAACTAGATAAACATGAAAATAAGGAGTCGAATGAGTGAGCTACAACTCTATATCTACGCTCGTTATTTCTTACTTTCTGTGCTCGATATTTTTTTGTGATTTTCATCTTTTTTATAGTTTGTTTGTTATTTTTTAATACAGAGTTGTTATACAAGTGTCACGTTTCGAATTTTTCAACATTGAAGTTAAAGAATGAGGTCAAGTTCATATTTGTTCAGTATGTGTAATGATCACATTTGTGCTTAATTGGTAAACTAGGGTTTACCTGAATGATTACATGCTTGATTAGATTGAATATCGTTTAGACTTGATTAATGATAATAGATCAATTGTGATATTTCAAACCTAAGAAGAAACTCTAACTATTATTTTAGTTTGAAGAATTAGGGTTTGAGAAATGTAAACCCTAATCGGAAAAAATTAGGATTTTGATAGTACGTGAATATGGAATTTGATCAAGATAGCAGTGTGGTAAATGATTTTTCATATTTTCTACAAATTTTGTATTTAATTGAATTTTGGATATGAGATGGATAACTCAATCATGCATATTGGAGAAAATTTTTTAGAATATTTGAGTGTTCTTTGAATGTGGTTCTCGATCAAACTATTCTTTGACCAAAATGCTATCAAACTATTCTTTGACCAAAATGCTGACAAAGTACTTTTTAGTAGTGTAGTGTTTTATTTTTATTTATTTATTGGTAAGTCCAAATGATCTGAAATTTTAACTGGAGATATAAAACTCAATGATAAACAACATGTAAAATTTGCATAATTTTTAGATGCATTTAGACCTTAGCAGTTGACGAATTACAGTAATATTTTTATGATAGAAAATTCAGCTGAAATAAGAAAAAATATAGTGAGGGGTCAACGTGCAATTGACCCAAGCAGCTCAATTGCTCTATATGGTCAACCTAACATATAGGGAGCTCTCATAATTCGTGATTCAATCCAGAGAAATGAAATCCTAGAGAGAGAGAGGGAGAGTTAGAGTTTGAGAGGAGAAAGTGATGGAGATGCTGACCTAGGGTTTTGCGGTCTGAGGAATGATGAAATCATGTAAGTTTAGCTTCTTTGCATAGCCTTTCATGGTGAATCTTCTATCACATGTCAAGATTCCGTCCCTCCTCTGATTTGATCTGAAATGGTGTCAGAACTTCCCCTTTTCTCACTCTTTCTTCATAATCCCTCATTTCTAGGATTTTCGAGTTGAAAGGAAGAAGAATCAGGTGAATTTCTAGGGATTTGATATGAGATCGAGATTTTTAGGGATGAGCTACGTTTTTAAGGTGTTTTCACACCTTAGGGTGAGTGGGAACTTTCTTTAAATAGTATATTGCATGAAAATTGGTTAAATCATCCATAATCTTTAATTGCTTATTATGCGACAACAAACCCTGAATTGTCTGTTGATCTAAGTTGTTGCAAAATTATATGAAATAGATTCTTCCTCTATTTGTTTGAATTTTAGATGATAAATTCATATTAGAAATGTATACAATACATCCTAATGAGAATTCCCTAAGTATTCACAAAGGTTATAAGAGTAAACTGAAATATAGGGAATTTGTCTGTGACTGAAATTGTTGTATAATTAAATAGAGAAATTTGTTTATCTGGATTCCCTTGGTTATGAATGATTGTTTATCTGAATGTGTAGTACAAATATGTCAAATACTATTTTGGATTTCATGTGATGTGAATAGTGTTTACTTGATATCTTCGTAAATAGGGTGAAACCCTATATGAGTGGAAAGTTGGAAATTTGTGAATAAATATGTTGAAATCCATTTGAAGTGTTTTTCTTGGCATCATAGACTCTATTTATGCAATGTTATTCTTGATTCATGATATCTCAATGAATGGCATGAAAAACCCTAATTTAGCTCAATTCAAGGATTTCATACATATGTTGATTATATATGACTTGTTTAAAGCAATCCGTATTTAGTGGATGTTTATGACATATTAAATCCTTATGAGAGCCATGCAATAAGTGAATGAGGTAAATGAAACCCTAAGGATAGGGTGTTCAATAAATTAAGCATTTTGATTACCATGTTCTCAGTATGAGATGCACAACCCATGATTTGGGTCGATGTGTACATTTTCCTAGAAAGTGCAAATAATTTATGGGTGCAAATGATGATTACTCGTATGCCAAGTAATTAGCTCTTATTAGTATATTAAGATGTTTAATTACATGATTCTAGTGTATAAGTGCCAAATGGACATGCATTATGTTTATTTAAGAATTTCAGTATGCCTGTATGTATAGTATGTTGATTTCTCAGTATATTACAGTGTTTGCATATACTGCTCTGCCAAGTTTAGAATGATGTACATGTTCTATTATAAACTTTAATTAAATAGATGTGGTACCATAGAGATATCAGAGTCAAGTATAAGTAAGAGAAAGGTACAATGTAGAAAGAGCTTTCCAAGAATAACAAAATAATAGACATAGGAGCCCTGAACACCGTATATTCCCTACGAATGTATGCATTGTAGGGAGGAAATGATCCACCCTGGCAGTGACCAGTATACTGGGATCAGATCGCACCCACAGAGCGTGCGGGGAGATGAAGCCCTTGAGGAAGTATCCTAAGAGAAGATAGGTTACCCAACATGAACTAGAGATCCCGATGGTAACTTAGAGGTACCCACAGAGTGAACCAATATGAGGCCCATAGAGCGTCTCAGACACTCTGCCTGTATACTTAGCCTAGAAGGAGAGGTCCAGTTAAAGGCCAACTATTTAGCCGCCTTAGTTAGACGTGACGGTTCTGATAACACCTATGTTATGGCCATTTATAGCCTACATTTCATTGTCAAAACTGCCCTCTAAACTATTTTTCCTCTCAATTTTATCTTGTTATTGCACAAAAATAACCTGCACTATGCCCCTGACTTTGTTCCCATCTTTTGTACAAATTTTCCCTATTTTTCCACCTAAAAGTCTGTAAAAGGGTCGTCCTGGCCCATCTACAACGCGCACCCGCATGACCCTTCTACTGGTCACCCGACATGCCCACTTACCCTTCGTGATCGCTTCTCGATATGGCAGAAACCTGACACGGTCGTGTCGTGTGAGGAGGCCCTCGGCAAGCGGTACACTACCTACCCAATAGAGAGATTTGCTCGCCACGACCGGTTAGCCCGACATGGGTGTGTCGCGCGATACGAGTCACTCATTGGAAGCTGCTGCCTGCCAAGGCCACCCGATATGCTCGTAACCCGACACGTGACGACTTGTTGTGCCAGGCGACATGCATGTGTCGATCATCCCTGAGGCCATGTAAACGGAGTCGATGAAGGACACGTGGCTCCACAAGAATCACAACCTCTACCAGTTGTTGCCTATAAATAGCAGCTACATGAATATGATGGGATGGGTCGGAACCTCGCAAAAGCTAACTTTGGAAAGCATCTGGAGCTAGTGCGTCGTGTCCCAAGGTGTGTCGGGTGACACTAGGTGAGTTCACCCCCAACCCGAGAGGGATGGGAGTGGTTCACTTAGATCCCATCCCGGTAGCCATAGCAGCCCGATACGACCAAGAAGGCCACCCAGTGTGTCGGGTTCTTAGATGGGCTTCAACCCGAGACGGCTCGCCCCCTACACCCGATACGAGGGACCCGAGAACCTAAGTCATGTCTAACCCGACACGACCGTATCGAGTGGTGAGTCCTGGACGATATGCCTGGCCATCACGACATGTCGCCCGACAGGGCGGCTGCCCGACATGGGGATATCGGGCAGAGGTCCCGCCGGGTACCGGGTTAGAAACGCCTTGGGGGTTTGCTACTATATATTGACCTCCCACATCAAGGAGGTTGATACCTATCTTCCCTTTTCAGCATTTACTTTCATTTATTATGCATTGTAACTGAACCATTTTTACATAATGTTTATGATTATAGAATTTGTGGAATTTAATACTTGTTGTTCTGTGTTTGGTTCCCTTTTGTTGGATGATTTCTTATATAGCATCTGAGCTCTAGCTTGTATGTTTGGATCATGTTTTGACTAGCTATCGAATCATATTTCCCCTTTCAACTCCTTCGAGAGAAGGATGTTGTAACTCTATAGCTTGGTCTGATCCGGGAGTACGAGAGTACCCAGGGTCGGGGTTGCTTTGGTTTGCCTTCCCACTCCAACCTATGTTCATTACCTTTGAGATAGGGTGTTGGCATTTGGTTGGAGGTACCCTCCTTGAGAGAAGAGGGTGCCGTATGTTTTATACTTCCGCTTGTTATTCCTAAGTTTTCTTCCTTCGTGCCTTGCCTTAACAATAGTTTTAACTCCTCAGAAGTTGTTGCACAAAACTCCTAAAAACTGCTAAAACCCTAAAACCATCATCTTTCTTGTAATTCCAGTTGGAAATAGTCTTTTGGTTTATTTTTCTTTACGATGTTTCCTTGTTGCAGAATATCTATCCTTTCTTGTCTGAATATACATACTCATATAAAAATTATCCCCATGCACTTGCTTTAAACGCTTCGCTTGTATGTTTAGCTATCATCTTGTGATGTTTGATTGTTGATATCTCGAGAGAGTAATATCACTTTTATCCCGTGACATGGAGTAGCATGAATGCATGAGAGTGTCGGATTGCTAAATGCTTTAAACCATGCATCTTGTTGTGAGGTTTTTGAGTTGTCATCTCTAGAGAGAGACTTCTTTCAAGCCTAGTCCTACCCTCATCTCGAGAGAGAGTGGAATAGGCGTCTTTATGGATTGCTTGTAATTTTGATATGAGTATGTAGGACAGAGAGATAGTATGCTTGTTGGAGGGATGTTTTGGTTAGGTGAACTCCGATCCGAGTTTTCCCATATTCTCGTTATAGTTCATTTTCTTTTACTTCTTTGATTTTATTGTTCTTGTTTTCAAGTTGTCATTCCTTGGGGAACACCTTTTAATCCTCTTTTATACCGGAGTATAGAGTGCGGATTCTGTGATCTTAGCACTACCAACCTTGTCCATGTGTTCGACCCCGATCGCTACATCAGACCCATTATCGTTGCGGGGGCCTGAGAGCTAGGTTATTTCTTTAAAAGTACGACTACTTTAATCTGCTCTTTTCAAACGCGTGATTTAGGCCAGTCAACTTTTTGGCACCGTTGCCGGGGATGAGGCAAAACGATACTGTTAAAGAACCCGAGTCCACTTACTATACTCTTATGCCTCAAGCTTAGCAATAATCTTAACAACACAACTACTTTAAGCCTTCTAACCTGAATCTGTGTAGAATAGTTTGCTTCATCAAGACTAGTTTTCTAACTTGATCGTACATTCTGTTTAGGTACCTGGGAGAAGCATTTTGTTCAATTTAACTTCGTTCATCATGCCGCTTCGCGTGGAACCACCCCTTTCCACAGACGAGCAGAATGCAAGAATTGGACCACACCCACCTCCTCCAAGAAGCAATGAAGATAGAAATGATCGTTACAATGACGATCATCTTTATGAAGAACAAGAACAACCTGAGGATGATCACCACCACGAGGGGCATCATCATCGCTACAGGCATAGAAGGAACCACCACAATCAAGAGAGAAATCGTAGGGACAGTGACAGTGAAGATTCTGAAGAGGAAGAAAAGACTCTTCGGGAGTTGGCAGCCACAAAAACCAACAACTCCAGATGCCCTGTGGTAATCCCAAGGTTCGATGCTGCAAACTTCGAGCTGAAACCCTCTGTGATTTCTATGATCCAGAATAAGAGCTTTTGAGGGAGTTCTAAGAATGACAACCCTTATCATCATCTCGATGCTTTCAAAAATATATGTGACACCATCAAAATGAGGGGGTTACCGCAAGAAGTGATTTACTGCAAGGGTTTCATTTTATCTTTGGAGGACAAGGCACTGTCATGGTACCTTGGACTGCTACATCAATCCCTGAATGGATGGAATGCTTTAGTAGAGGCTTTTGTGAACAAGTTCTACCCTACTAAAAAGTCTGTCAGGAGCAGGCAGAAGATCACATGTTTCACGCAAAAACTAGGAGAGAATCTACATGAGGCTTGGGAGAGATACCAGGAGTATCAGAGGGACTGTTGTGGTGACACATCCCGCTATCACACAGAAACGAGGTGCCACGTGAAAACATGCGGAAAACACCATAAACCACTTATTACCAAAACACAGATTAATTAAAACCGATTTCGACAAATAGATAAGCCAAGAAACTATTACATTCAGATCCTCATCCTGCAAGAAAACATGTTATATAAACATTTACAAGTCTTGATACATGTTTACAGCTTAGAAGATCAGATGTATTGTCACCACATGAGTTCATCACCTGTTTATACATACATAACGGGTCACATCCACCCAGCAGCAGGATAAACAAAGCTTCATCAGCTATACATCGTAAAACAACGTCAAAATGCCTCTAAGGACCTGAGAGTACAGGGGTGACTCTAAGAATCTACTACAAAACAACCAAAACAATAGCTTAACCATCTCTTGCCTTCTACTGCTCGTCTTGCTGCTCAGCTGCAACCCCGCGACCACCACCACATCTAGCGTGAACACCTAAAAAGGTTGTAAACCAACGGGGTGAGACACACAGTCCCAGTGAAAAATATAACTCCTCGCCGAAACTATAAAACCTTAAAGGTTAAAGCAGATAATAGCAAATAACTAAATAGGTGTAACAAGAGCAGCATACGTAGAAAAGCTATTCATACCATCAAGCTTACCAAGATGTATGGAAGGCATATAACCATGTATTTCTTTATGGAACATGATTGACAAGATAAGATTTATAAGATCTTACCACATCATATAAGGAACGTATAAGTAACTGCAACGCATAACAAGATCAACTACACAAGAAAGGCCTCAATCAATGTTTCGTGTTTTGCCTTAAGCAATAAATACTATTCGGCTGGATTACATATTATTATGCCTTGAGGAAGTGAGTCGCACCACTCAAATCTATCCGACGGCTGCGAAACCCGGAGCCAGTTCCATACAAGGTCAATGGAAGAGCCAGACTCCACGACCTACCACCTCATGGTCAGTGCACGAGAACCAAAGCAAGACCGCAGTCTCATGCTTAAGTGGCCTCAGTGACAGGGTCAGCTCCCGTAGGCTACCCTTTCTCTATCCCGCCTTGGTACAGGTCTCGGCACTAGTATATCTGAGCCACGGGCCAGTTCACCGTGCTCCCTGAGCCTTGAATGTATTCATGCTCTATCACACTGAGCCATGGGCCTGTTCACCATGCTCTATCTATCTCGAGTCTACAACCATAGCTGCACTCGAGAATCCTCTCTATTTTAGGCTAGGAGAAACCTCACATATTCAACAATATGCGCTCCGAGTTAACCCGCAGGAGAACCTGTTTCACCATCATCAGTTACTGATGATGATGGATCTATGGCCAGGGTAACTACATGATATGTTCCACTATGATTAGTTAGTATATTTTAAGTGAATTTTTGAGGCAACCAGATTATAACACATACATACATAAAGTTACATTATTGTTACCACCATCACAATATCCCAGGATCTCAATCCCACATCACAAGGAACCACTACCTCAAAAGGCATTCTGTCACTGGGGATAACAATCCCTGATCTCATCATCAGAGGATTACACCTCAACTAGGTACTTAAGCCAAACTCAGGTCCTCAGACCTAAACACATCAGATGGTGATGCAAGTTATCTATTCAATAAGAGTGACCATCAATGTAGTAATATTCAAACATATATACCTCATACCCCTTTACCTGGCTTACTCATCCACATGAAACACCTGCATGGTTAGTATACACAATTATAGAGATATTGAAACCATCATGGATTAACAGAAGGATCATATTATCAAACATGGGGTAACATTGATGATTATATGCTTTATCATTCATGCCTCAAACCTGTGACCATAGACATGGGTCACATCATCATGTGAAGCATCTCATATACTTCCAACTTATCATTTACTCATAATTATATATACATGATTCAAGATGATCATAAACACATGTAATATCATGTCATTAGAGTTCAGATATGTCATGTTTACATAGGTGTGTTCTACTATATCAACCACCTTACTATTATCAAACATCTCAAAGGTTCACAAACCATAAACCATAATTCCTTATCAACAAGGATATGATTGCATGATAAGGAACTAACAGATTAGTTTCCGGATGGAACAAGACCCTGACTAGAAGTGCCTACTACCCTCACAAGAAGTGTGACGGGCAGGGCACCCTCACTAGAAGCAGTATCGGGCATGGTTACTTCCTTCATATCGCCCAAGCATACCAGCCACATATCGACCAAGCTAAAGCAAGGGTATCAGGATACTACTTCAAGGTATATCGTGCAACTAGGGACCTAGACATATTGTGCATAAAGCATAACGTGCAACTAGGTCTATGGAGCATGTCGTGCATATGAGGGTGTCGGGCATCACCACCAAACCATGACACCCACACAAGGCTAGCCCACAGGGCTCCATAACGTTCAAGGTATATCGGGCACCAAGCCACTACCCAAGCTAGGTGTATCGAGTAGGGCACTCAACAAGACATAATGCCCAACACGCAAAGGTATCGACCAACAACCAAACACATCAAGGCATAACGGCCAAGGGTACAACTCAAACTGGAAGCAAAGGAAAGCCTATCGTCCAACCAAGCTAGCCTCATCCTATCGGCCAATACACAAGGCAAGGACCAATGTATAATGCCCAACAAAACTTCATCATGTCAACCCAAAACTCTTAGATCAAGAGAGGGTATCGGGCAGCACCACCAAACCATATCGTGCAAGATGCAAGATCATCATCAACCTCAAGCACAAGGGCACCAAACCCTAAATTGATCAAGAAGATCGACTCACCTCTCAACAACTGAGAGAGAGGGGTCTTGCACAACCTCTATCACAATTCGAGAAACCACAAGGATCAACCTTAACATAGGTCTACATCTACCACAAAGCTCACCTCTCGAATCCATGGTGAGAGGAGGGTGTTGCTCAAGCAACTAGAACACAAGCTCACCTCTCAACTTAAACGAGAGAGGGGTGTTGCTCATATCACTAGAGCTCAAGCTCACTTCTCTAGAACAAGTAGGGAAAGGAGTGTTTCTCAACAAGGAAACCCTAAAATATGGTTCGGCCAACTAGGGTACAAAGTTACAAAACCTCAACCATATCAACAAGATCACCATAACCACAAGATTAAAGGTGCAACAAGCAAGAAACTTATCTTAGAACATACATGGCCGATTATGATCATAAGAAAACATAGAAGAACATAGAAGAAGGTAATATGATTAGGGTTAGGAGTTATGTAACCCGCCTTAACAAAGCTCCAAGCTCCTAGCACCAAGCACACCTTCGGCCACCTCAAGAGGAAGAAGAAGAAGACTCCAAGATAAGGATCGGCCACCAAGCTTGCAAAGGAAGAGGTGTCATGCAACCAAAGGGGAGGGGAAACTAAGGAACTAAAGGGATCCTTAGCAAGAGAAAAGGAACACATATATAGGAGAGGATGGAGGAGAAACCAAGGTAAGACAAGGCAAGGTGTCGCCCACCTAGGGACACTTGTCCATGGGCAATGCCACCTCTCAAACTTGCCTTAAACACATGTCCAAGGACATTGCCACATGCAAGCACCAAGTGTACACTAGTGGTGACACAAACGAGGTCAAAGAGGTCAAAGGGGTCCATGGGCGACACACCTCAACTCCATGCCCGACACACTCCCTGGGCGACACACCTAAGGTCGATACAACCATGGTCGGCACACCTATGGCCGACACAAGGTCCAACAAGGTCAAGCAAGGCACAAAAAGGCCCACCAAGGCTCATCCAAGCCCAAGAAAACTCAAGCAACGAGCCCAACCCTTCCTCTCAACACTAAAGGAAGCAAAGAGAGAGAAAAACACCTCTCAAGGTGACAAACTTGCTCAACAACCCTAGACTTGGGTTAATTGCAAGTAGCACCTCCAACACACCACAAGTAAAAACAAACCCTAATCACCACTAAGGGTGATTAGCAAGCAACTAAGCACCAGGGTTAAGCAAAGCAAACAGGATAAGCCCTAAATAGAGGTCAGGGTCCTTACAAGCTATAACCCTTTACAAACGGATTTCATCCTTGAAATCCGAAGAGAAAAGTGAGGGATACTTCCTCCTCATCTCTTCCTCAAGCTCCCAAGTGGCTTCCTCAACGCCACGATGATGCCAAAGAACCTTTACCAGAACTAGGTCCTTCCTCTTCATCTTCTTTACTCTTCTGTCAAGGATTATCACAAGACCTTCCTAGTAGGTCACATCTTCATCAAGATCAACTTTGACTGGATGTATCACTGTCCCTGTATCTGGGTGACTTTTCTTTAGCATGCTGATGTGGAACACTGGATGTAACTTGTGCAACTCTGGTGGCAACTCCAACTTGTAAGCTACCTTGCCAACACGTGCTATGACTGGGTTTGGCCCCATATACCTAGGTGCTAGCTTACCTTTCCGGCCAAACCTTAGCACATCTTTCCAAGGTGAGACTTTGAGGTACACTTTGTCTCCCACTTGGAACTCTAGAGGTCGGCGACGATTGTCTGCATAAGACTTTTGTCTATCCTGTGCCGCTTTCAGCTGTTGCTGTATCACTTTGATCTTTTCTGTTGTCTACTGTACTAACTCAGGACCAAAAAGCTAGTACTCCCCAGACTCATACCAACACAAAGGAGATCTGCACTTTCTATCATATAAGGCCTCATAAGGAGCCATGTCAATGCTCCACTGGTAACTATTGTTGTAGGCAAACTCGATCAAACTGAGGTGTACATCCCAACTTCCTAGGAACTGCAAAACACAAGCCCAAAGTAGATCCTCCAAAGTCTGAATAGTCCTTTCAGACTGTCCATCTGTCTGCGGGTGGAAAGCGGTGTTGAACCTCAACTGCGTTCCCAAAGCTTTGTGCAACTGTTCCAAAAATGACTCGTGAACTGAGGACCTCTGTCGGAAACTATCATTGCTGGTACGCCGTGCAAACGTACTATCTCATGTACATATACTTGAGCGAGCTTCTCGGCTGTATATGTTGTCTTCACAGGTATGAAATGGGCAGACTTCGTCAATCTGTCCACTATCACCCAAATGGAATCAAGATTCTTAACTGTCCTGGGCAGACCAACTACGAAATCTATGGTTATATGATCCCATTTCCACTGCGGTATTGGCAGGGGTTGCAACGTACCTACCGGCTTCTAATGCTCAGCCTTGACTTGCTAGCATACCGCACATCTAACCACAAACTCGACTACATCTTTCTTTAATCCAGGACACCAATACATGTCCTTCAGATTATGATACATCTTGGTGACTCCAGGATAAATTGCATACATCAATGTGTGTGCTTACTCGAGTACTAGCTTCCTCAGATCATCAGCATCGGGGACCACCATTCTATCATGATATAAAACTAATCCATCTTCGGATTCATGGAACCCATCACGCTTTTCATTGCCGAGCTCTGACCTGATCAACTACACTGTATCATCTATTTGTTGTGCGTCTTTGATTTGCTGTATCAGCGTAGGCTTAACTTGCATCTATGCCAAAAGTTCTGCTAATAAGGAAACTTCCATCTGCACATTCATCTTCCGTAAGGAAACAAACATATCCCGTCAATGGCATACTATGGAACTCAACTGTCCTTCTTTGTAGGAAGAGAAGAAGACTTTCAGCTAAGCGCGTCAGCTACCATGTTCGCTTTACCAGGGTGATACTCAATGGTGCAGTCATAATCATTGATCGGCTCCATCCATCGATGTTGTCGCATGTTTAGCTCACTCTGCGAGAAGATGTACTTCAGATTTTTATGATCTGTAAAGATCTGACACACTTCCCCATAAAGATAGTGTCTCCAAATCTTTAACGCATGAACTACCACTGCCAACTCCAAATCATGAGTCGGATAGTTCTCCTCATGTTTCTTAATCTGTCGAGAAGCAAAAGAAACCACATGGTCTTCCTGCATCAGCACGCATCCTAAGCCCTTCTTGGAAGCATCGCAGAAAACAACATAGCCTTTCCCAGGCTCTGGCAGGACTAACACTGGAGCACTAGTTAGCTTCTCCTTTAATCTCTGGAAAGCTTGCTGGCAATGATCATTCCGAATAAAAGCTACGTCTTTCCAGGTCAACTTCGTCATCGGCAATGCAATCACACTGAAGTCTTTGATAAACCTCCAGTAGTATCCTACTAAACCCAGGAAACTGCGAACTTCAGTCGGCGTCTTCGGCTGTTCCCATTCTATAACAGACTCCACCTTCTTCGAGTCCACTTTAACTCCTTCTACAGATATCACATGACCCAAGAAAGTTACTTCTTTCAACCAGAACTCACATTTACTAAACTTGGCATACAACTTGTGTTGGAGAAGGAGAGTCAACACTTGTCGAAGATCTTGTTCATGCTTATAATTGTCTTGACTGTAGATCAAGATGTCATCTATAAAGACTATAAAAAACTGATCTAGAAATGAACGGAACACCCTATTCATCAAATCCATGAAAGTAGTAGGTGCATTGGTTAGCCCAAACGGCATAACCACAAACTCATAGTGACCATACCTCATCCTAAAAGCTAATTTTGGTATGTCATCCACCTTAATCCTCAACTGATGATATCCAGACCGTAGATAGATCTTTGAAAACACTGTAGCACCACACAACTAATCGAACAGATCATCTATCCTTGGCAACGGGTATTTGTTCTTGATCGTGACCTTGTTCAAATGCCGATAATATAACCGCATCGACCCGTCCTTCTTCTTAACAAACAACACTGGAGCACCCCAAGGCGATGCACTAGGTCGGATGAAACCTTTCTCCAACAACTCTTGTAACTGCTTCTTTAGCTCTGCCATCTCTACTGGAGCCATCCTATACGGTGTCTGTGCAACTGTCTGTGTTCCTGGAACCAAATTGATCTCGAAATCAATCTCTCGGGGTGGAGGAACATCGGGGAACTCATCAGGAAACACATTTGCAAACTCTCAGACAACCATCACCTCCTCAAGGCTAGGACCTTTTGCCTTGGTATCCACAACATGAGCTAAGAATGCCTTACATCCTTGTCGTAACAACTTTTCTACCACCATAGCTAACACTAGACACGTAAGAAGAATCTTCCTATCTCCTTGGAAGATCCACTTCTCTCCACAAACCTCAAACACTACCTTCTTGGAACCACAGTCCAACACAACCTTATACTTCTCTAAGGTATCCATCCCAAGGATCACATCGAATCCATGCATATCAAGTGGTATAAGATCCACTTGTATACTGTGTCCCGAAAAAGATAAGACACAAGATGGGCACTCCTCTCAAAGCATCGAGGAACCATCAAGAGGGGTTTCTAACAACAAGCTATCCTTCTTACAGCTAACAAGTAACAGACATTTATCAAGCATAGAACATGCGATAAAAGAGTGTGTAGCACCATGGTCAACCAGAACAAATATAAAGCAAGAAGAAGACAAATCAGAATGAAATAACTCCATATGACCTGCCACCACCTGCGAGTTGACTATCGCCTCCGGCTGACTCATAGCATAGAATTGAGCTGTTTCTTGCTGTCTGCGTCCTCTGCTTCCTTGAGCAGACGATCCCACTTGTGATGTTTGACCACATCCTCACCCTCTGCTACTACTGGGCTGTTGTCTATCTGCCCCTTGCTGATTCTGCCTTGGCTGTTGTGTCACTTCAACATCCATCCTTGGGCAGTTGATTTGAAATGCCCTATCTGTCCGCAGATATAGCATGCCCTATCCTCAAACTGTGGCCTAGATGGCCCTATTACTACCACTGAAGCTGTACTATGTGCCTTTGATGGTGAAGAAACATAACCTCTTCCCTTACTTGGAGACCACTGTGATGGTACCCTGGAACCTCTCATCACAGAAGGTGCTGAAAACCTTGGCTTCTTGAAGCCACCAAACCTATGTCCCTAGAATTGAGCAAGCCTCTTCTTGATTATGGCCTCTCTCTTTTGCCTGACTGACCGTTCAATCCTCCGGACAGATTCCATGAATGTAGCAAACCTTTCTCTATTCTCCAACGCAGAAGAAGGTGTTGTCAGCTCAGCACTCAAGCCTTTCTCAAAGCGTCTGATTCACTCGTCATCTGTTGCTTCCATGTGAGGACAAAACCTTAACAGGTCCATGAACTTGGCCTCATACTAAGTGATGTTCAACATTCCTTGGCGCAGGTGCTCAAACTGGTTGATCTTCTCATCCAGATACGTCTTCGGAAAGTATCTGCTGACGAACTTGTGCCAGAAAACCTCCCAACCGATCACCTCACTAGGTCACTTCTCCTCCTCGATGGCCCACCAGTGGCCAGCACTACCCTTCAGAAGGTAGACAGCGTGCTTGACTTTGTCTGCTTCAGGGATGTCGAGGATCCGGAAAGCCTTCTCAAGACTTGTCAGCCACATATCTGCATCTGCTGGATTAGCCATCCCAACATAGTCTGAAGCTCCGACTTGGCGAAGCCGCTCAAAGGTCTTCCCAATACCCGATGTTTCACCATGGGGAGCTTGTGCTCTCGGTAGAGGCACTGACAATCTCTCTACCATGAGATTCATCGTAGCCATCATCTGCCCCATAAGCTGTTGGTAGGAAGGGTTTTCGAGAATGGCTAGGTCAAGTTGGGGAACCTCAGGAACCCGATCTCCATGTGCCTTCCCTTCAGCTCCATCAACTGATGCAACATCGTTGCTCTCGACAACATGTTCTTCATGGTTTCTAGACATCTTGGCTTTTTCTTCCGCTGAGGGCAGAATATAATCGTAAGAAAATCTAGAGAACTCATAAGAACATACATGACCTAGTCCTAAATCCCTGTATACTTAGCGAACCTAGAGATCTAATACCAAAAACTTTTGGCGACACATCCCACTATCACACAGAGAACGTGGTGCCATGCGAAAACATGCGGAAAACAACATAAACCACTTATTACCAAAACACAAATTAATTAAAACCGATTTCGACAAACAGATAAGCCAAGAAACTATTACATTCAAATCCTCATCCTGTAAGAAAATAGGTTATATAAACATTTACAAGTCTTGATACGTGTTCACAGCTTAGAAGATCAACTGTCTTGTCACCACATGAGTTCATCACCTGTTTATACATACATAACGGACCACATCCGCCCAGCAATAGGATAAACAAAGCTTCATCAGCTATACATCGTAAAACAACGTAAAAATGCCTCCGAGGACCTGAGAGTACATGGGTGACTCTAGGACTCTACTACAAAACAACCAAAACAGCAGCTTAACCATCTCTTGCCTTCTATTGCTCGTCTTGCTGCTCGACCGCAACCCCGCGACCACCACCACGTCTAGTGCGAACACCTAAAAAGGTTGTAAACCAAGGGGGGAGACACACAGTCCCAGCGAGAAACATAACTCCCCACCGAAACCATACAACCTCAAAGGTTAAAGCAGATAACAACAAATAAATGAATAGGTGTAACAAGAGAAGCATACTAAGCAAAGCTATTCATACCATCAAGCTTACCAAGATGTACGAAAGTCATATAACCATGTATTTCTTTATGAAACATGATTGACAAGATAAGATTTATAAGATCTTACCACATCATATAAGGAACGTATACGTAACTGCAACGCATAACAAGATCAACTACACAAGCAAGGCCTCAATCAATGTTCTGTGTTTTGCCTTAAGCAATAAATACTATTCGACTGGATTACGTATTATTATGCTCTGAGGAAGTGAGTCGCACCACTCAAATCCAACCGACGGCTGTGAAACCCGGAGCCGGTGCCATACAAGGTCAATGGAAGAGATGGACTCCATGACCTCCCACCTCATGGTCAGTGCAAGAGAACTAAAGCAGGACCGCAGTCTCATGCTTAAGTGGCCTCAACCACAGGGTCAGCTCCCGCAGGCTACCCTTTCTCTAGCCCGCCTTGGTACAGGTCTCGGCGCTAGTATATCTGAGCCACGAGCCAGTTCACTGTGCTCCCTGAGCCATGAATGCATTCATGCTCTATCACACTGAGCCATGGGCCTATTCACCATGTTCTATCTATCCCGAGTCTACAACCATAGCTGCACTCAAATCCTCTCTATTTTAGGCTAGGAGAAACCTCACATATTCAACAATATGCACTCTGGGTTAACCCGTAGGAGAACCCGTTTCACCATCACCAGATACTGACGATGATGGATCTATGGCCAGGGCAACTACATGATATGTTCCCCTGTGATTAGTTAGTATATTTAAAGTGAATTGTTGAGGCAACCAGGTTATAACACATACATACATAAAGTTACATTATTGTTACCACCATCACAATATCCCGGGATCTCAATCCCACATCACAAGGAACCATTGCCTCAAAAGGCATTCTATCACTGGGGATAACAATCCCTGATCTCATCATCAGAGGATTACACCTCAACTAGGAACTTAAGCCAAACTCAGGTCCTCAGACCTAAACACATCAGATGGTGATGCAAGTTATCTCATCAACAAGAGTGACCATAAATGCAGTGATATTCAAACATATATACCTCATACCCCTTTACCTGGATTATTCATCTGCATGAAACACCTGCATGGTTAGTATACACAATTATAGAGATACTGAAACCATCATCGATTAACAGAAGGATCATATTATCAAACATGGGGTAACATAGATGATTATATGCTTTATTATTCAAGCCTCAAACCTATGACCATAGACATAGGTCACATCATCATGTGAAGCATCTCATATACTTCCAACTTATCATTTACTCATCATTATATATACATGATTCAAGATGATCATAAACACATGTAATATCATGTCATTAGAGTTCAGATATGTCATGTTTACATAGGTGTGTTCTACTATATCAACCACCTTACTATTATCAAACATGTCAAAGGTTCACAAACCATAAACCATAACTCCTTATCAAGAAGGATGTGATTGCATGATAAGGAACTAACAGATGAGTTTCCTGATGGAACAAGACCCTCACTAGAAGAACCTACTACCCTCACAAGAAGTGTGATGGGTAGGGCACCCTCACTAGAAGCAGTATCGGGCAGGGTTACTTCCTTCATATCGCCCAAGCATACCAGCCACCTATCGACTAAGCCAAATCAAGGATATCGGGCTACTACTTCAAGGTATATCGTGCAACCAAGGACCCAGGCATATCGTGCACAAAGCATAACGTGCAGCTAGGTCTATGGGGCATGTTGTGCATCCAAGGGTGTCGGGCATCACCACCAAACCATGATGCCCAGACAAGGCTGGCCCACAGGGCTCCATAACGTTCAAGGTATATCGGGCACCAAGCCACCACCCAAGCTAGGTGTATTAGACATGGCACTCAACAAGACATAAATCCCAACACGCAAAGGTATCGACCAACAACCAAACACATCAAGGCACAACGGCCAACGGTACAACTCAAACAGGAAGCAAAGGAAAGCCTATCGTCCAACCAAGCTAGCCTCATCCTATCGACCAACACACAATACAAGGACCAAGGTATAATGCCCAACACAACTTCATCATATCAACCCAAAACTCTTAGATCAAGAGAGGGTATCGGGCAACACCACCAAACCAAATCATGCAAGATATAAGATCATCATCAACCTCAAGCATAAGGGCACCAAACCCTAAATTGATCAAGAAGATCGGCTCACCTCTCAACAACCAAGAGAGAGGGGTCTTGCACAACCTCTATCACAATTCGGGCAACCACAAGGATCAACCTTAACATAGGTCTACATCTACCACAAAGCTCACCTCTCGAATCCATGGTGAGAGGAGGGTGTTGCTCAAGCAACTAGAACACAAGCTCACCTCTCAACTTAAACAAGAGAGGGGTGTTGCTCATATCACTAGATCTCAAGCTCACTTCTCTAGACCAAGGAGGGAAAGGAGTGTTGCTCAACAAGGAAACCCTAAAACATGGTTCGGCCAACTAGGGTACAAAGGTACAAAACCTCAACCATATCAACAAGATCACCATAACCACAAGATTAAAGGTGCAACAAGCAAGAAACTTATGTTAGAACATACATGGCCGATTATGATCATAAGAAAAGATACAAGAACATAGAAGAAGGTAACATGATTAGGGTTAGGAGTTATGTAACCCGCCTTAAGCAAGCTTCAAGCTTCTAGCACCAAGCACACCTTCGGACACCTCAAGAGGAAGAAGAAGAAGACTCCAAGATAAGGATCGACCACCAAGCTTGCAAAGGAAGAGGTGTCATGCAACCAAAGGGGAGGGGAAACTAAGGAACTAAAGGGATCCTTAGCAAGAGAAAGGGAGCACATATATAGGAGAGGATGGAGGAGAAACCAAGGTAAGACAAGGCAAGGTGTCGCCCACCTAGGGACACTTGTCCATGGGCAATGCCACCTCTCAAACTTTCCTTAAACACATGTCCAAGGCCATTGCCACATGCAAGCATCAAGCACCAAGTGTCCACTAGTGGTGACACAAACAAGGTCAAAGAGGTCAAAGGGGTCTATGGGCAACACACCTCAACTCCATGCCCGACACACTCCCTGGGCATCACACCTAAGGCTGATACAACCATGGTCGGCACACCTATGGCTGACACAAGGTCCAACAAGGTCAAGTAAGGCACAAAAGGCCCACCAAGGCTCATCCAAGCCCAAGGCAACTCAAGAAACCAGCCCAACCCTTCCTCTCAACACTAAAGGAAGCAAAGAGAGAGAAAAACACCTCTCAAGGTGACAAACTTGCTCAACAACCCTAGACTTGGGTTAATTGCAAGTAGCACCTCCAACACACCACAAGCACAAAGAAACCCTAATCACCACTAAGGGTGATTAGCAAGCAACTAAGCACCAGGGTTAAGCAAAGCAAACATGATAAGCCCAAACGGAGGTCAGGGTCCTTACAAGATATAACCCTTTACAAAGGGATTTCATCCTTGAAATCCGAAGAGAAAAGCGAGGGATACTTCCTCCTCATCTCTTCCTCAAGCTCCCACATGGCTTCCTCAATGCCATGATGATGCTAAAGAACCTTTACCAGAACTAGGTCCTTCCTCTTCAGCTTCTTTACTCTTCTGTCAAGGATCACCATAGGACCTTCCTAGTAGGTCACATCTTCATCAAGCTCAACTTCGACTGGCTGTATCACTGTCCCTGTATCTGGGTGACTTTTCTTCAGCATGCTGATGTGGAACACTGGATGTAACCTGTGCAACTCTGGCGGCAACTCCAACTTGTAAGCTACCTTGCTAACACGTGCTATGACCGGGTTTGGCCCCATATACATGGGTGCTAGCTTACCTTTCCGGCTAAACCTTAGCACGTCTTTCCAAGGTGAGACCTTGAGGTACACTTTGTCTCCCACTTGGAACTCTATAGGTCGGCGACGATTGTCTGCATAAGACTTATGTCTGTCCTGTGCCGCTTTCAGCTGGTGTTGTATCACTTTGATCTTTTCTGTTGTCTGCTATACTAACACAAGACCTAAAAGATGGTACTCCCCAGACTCATACCAACACAAAGGAGATCTGCACTTTCTACCATATAAGGCCTAATAAGGAGCCATGTCAATGCTCCACTGGTAACTATTGTTGTAGGTGAACTCGATCAAACTGAGGTGTACATCCCAACTTCCTAGGAACTACAAAACACAAGCCCAAAGTAGATCCTTCAAAGTCTAAATAGTCCTTTCAGACTGTCCATCTGTCTACGGGTAGAAAGTGGTGCTGAACCTCAACTGCGTTCCCAAAGCTTTGTGCAACTGTTCCCAGAAACGACTCATGAACTGAGGACCTCTATCAGAAACTATCGTTGCGGGTACTCCGTGCAAATGTACTATCTCATCTACATATACTTGAGCGAGCTTCTCGGCTGTATATGTTGTCTTCACAGGTATGAAATGGGCAGACTTCGTCAATCTGTCCACTATCACCCAAATGGAATCATTATTCTTAACTATTCAGGGAAGACCAACTATGAAATCCATGGTTATATGATCTCATTTCCACTGCAGTATTGGCAGGGGTTGCAACGTACCTGCCGGTTTCTAATGCTCAGCCTTGACTTGCTGGCATACCACACATCTAGCCACAAACTCGGCTACATCTTTCTTTAAGCCAGGCCACCAATACATGTCCTTCAGATTATGATACATCTTGGTGACTCCTGGATGCATTGCATACATCGATGTGTGTGCTTCCTCGAGTACTAGCTTCCTCAGATCATCAGCATCGGGGACCACCATTCTGTCATGATAGAAAACTAATCCATCTTCAGATTCATGGAACCCATCACACTTTTCATTTCTGAGCTCTGACCTGATCAACTACATTGTATCATCTATTTGTTGTGCATCTTTGATTTGCTGTCTCAACGTAGGCTTAAATTGCATCTATGCCAAAAGTCCTGCTAACAAGGAAACTTCCATCTGCACATTCATCTGCCATAAGGAAACAAACATATCCCGTCAATGGCATACTAAGGAACTCAACTGTCCTTCTTTGTAGGAAGAGAAGAAGACTTTCAGCTAAGTGCGTCAGCTACCACGTTCGCTTTACCAGGGTGATACTCAATGGTGCAGTCATAATCATTGATCAACTCCATCCATCGACGCTGTCGCATGTTTAGCTCACTCTGTGAGAAGATGTACTTCAGATTCTTATGATCTGTAAAGATCTGACACACTTCCCCGTAAAGATAGTGTCTCTAAATCTTAAACGCATGAACTACCACTGCCAACTCCAAATCATGAGTTGGATAGTTCTCCTCGTATTTCTTAAGCTGTCGAGAAGCAAAAGAAACCACATGGTCTTCCTGCATCAGCACACATCCTAAGCCCTTCTTGGAAGCATCACAGAAAACAACATAGCCTTTCCCAGGCTCTGGCAGGACTAACACTGGAGCACTAGTTAGCTTCTCCTTCAATCTCTGGAAAGCTTTCTGGCAATGATCATTCCAGACAAAAGGTGTGTCTTTCCTGGTCAACTTCGTCATCGGCAATGCAATCACACTGAAGTCCTTTATAAACCTCTAGTAGTATCCTGCTAAGCCCAGGAAACTGTGAACTTCAGTCAGCGTCTTCAGCTGTTCCCATTCTACAACAGACTCCACCTTCTTCGGGTCCACTTTAACTCCTTCTACAGATATCACATGACCCAAGAAAGTTACTTCTTTCAACCAGAACTCACATTTACTAAACTTGGCATACAACTTGTGTTGGAGAAGGAGAGTCAATGCTTGTCGAAGATGCTATTCATGCTTCTAATTGTCCTGACTGTAGATCAAGATGTCATCTATAAAGACTACAACAAACTGATCTAGAAACGAACAGAACATCTTTTTCATCAAATCCATGAAAATAGTAGGTGCATTGGTTAGCCCAAATGACATAACCACAAACTCATAGTGATCATACCTCATCCTAAAAGATGATTTTGGTATGTCATCTACCTTAATCCTCAACTGATGATATCCAGACCGTAGATCGGTCTTTGAAAACATTGTAGCACCATACAACTGATCGAACAGATCATCTATCCTTGGCAACGGGTATTTGTTCTTGATCATGACCTTGTTCAACTGCCGATAATATAACCGCATCGACCCATCCTTCTTCTTAACAAACAACACTGGAGCACCCCAAGGCGACGTACTCGGTCGGATGAAACCTTTCTCCAACAACTCTTGTAACTGCTTCTTTAGTTCTTCCATCTCTACTGTAGCCATCCTATAAGGTGTTTGTGCAACTGGCTGTGTTCTTGGAACCAGATTGATCTCGAAATCAATCTCTCGGGGTGGAGGAACACTGGGGAACTCATCAGGAAACACATCTACAAACTCTCGGACAACCGTCACCTCCTCAAGGCTAGGACCTTTTGCCTTGGTATCCACAACGTGAGCTAAGAATTCCTTACATCCTTGTCGTAACAACTTTTCTGCCACCATAGCTAACACTAGACACGTAAGAAGAATCTTCCTATCTCCTTGGAAGATCCACTTCTCTCCACAAACCTCAAACACTACCTTCTTTGAACCACAGTCCAACACAACCTTATACTACTCTAAGGTATCCATCCCAAGGATCACATCGAATCCATGCATATCAAGTGGTATAAAATCCACTTGTATACTTTGTCCCGAAAAAGATAAGACACAAGATGGGCACTCATCTCGAAGCATCAAGGAACCATCAAGAGGGGTTTCTAACAACAAGATATCCTTCTTACATCTAAGAGGTAATAGACAGTTATCAAGCATAGAACGTGCGATAAAAAACTGTGTAGCACCCGGGTCAACCAGAACAAATATAAAGCAAGAAGAAGACAAATCAGAATGAAATAACTCCATCTGACCTGCCAGCACTCGTGGGTTGACTATCGCCTCTGGCTGACTCATAGCATAGAATCGAGTTGTTGCTTACTGTCCACGTCCTCTGCTTCCTTGAGCAGACAATCCCACTTGTGACGTTTGACCACATCCTCGCCCTCTGCTACTACTGGGCTGTTGTCTGTCTGCCCCTTGCCGATTCTGCCTTGGCTATTGTGTCACTTCAACATCCATCCTTGGGCAGTTTGATTTGAAATGCCCTATCTGTCCGCAGATATAGCATGCCCTATCCTCAAATTGTGGCCTAGATGGCCCTGTCACTGCCACTGAAGCTGTACTATGTGCCTTTGATGGTGAAGAAACATAACCTCTTCCCTTACTTGGAGACCACTGTGATGGTACCCTGGAACCTCTCATCACGGAAGGTGCTGAAAACCTTGGCTTCTTGAAGCCACCAAACCTGTGTCCCTGAAACTGAGCAGGCCTCTTCTTGATTATGGCCTCTCTCTTTTCCCTGACTGACCGTTCAATCCTCCGGACAGATTCCACAAATGTAGCAAACCTTTCTCTATTCTCCAACGCAGAAGTAGGTGTTGTCAGCTCAGCACTCAAGCCTTTCTCAAAGCGTCTGATTCGCTCGTCATCTGTTGCTGCCATGTGAGGACAAAACCTTAACAGGTCCATGAACTTGGCCTGATACTCAGTGATGTTCAATGTTCCTTGGTGTAGGCGCTCAAACTGGTTGATCTCCTCATCCAGATACGTCTTCGGAAAGTATCTGCTGACGAACTCACGTCAGAAAACCTCCCAATCGATCACCTCACCAGGTCGCTTCTCCTCCTCGATGGCCCACCAGTGGCCAGCACTACCCTTCAGAAGGTAGACAATGTGCTTGACTTTGTCTGCTTCGGGGATGTCAAGGATCCGAAAAGCCTTTTCAAGACTTGTCAACCACAGATCTGCATCTGCTGGATCAGCCATCCCAACATCGTCTGAAGCTCTGACTCGGCGAAGCCGCTCAAAGGTCTTCCCAATACCTGATGTTTCACCATGGGGAGCCTGTGCTCTCGGCGGAGGCACTGGCAATCTCTCTACCATGAGATTAATCGTAGCCATCATCTGCCCCATAAGCTCTTGGTAGGAAGGGTTTTCGAGAATGGCTAGGTCAAGTTGAGGAACCTCAGGCACCCAATCTCTATGTGCCTGCCCTTTAGCTCCATCAACTGATGCAGCATCACTGCTCTCGACAACATGTTCTTCATGGTTTCCAGACATCTTGGCTTTTTCTTCCACTGAGGGTAGAAGATAATCATAAGAAAATCTGGAGAACTCACAAGAACATACACGACCTAGTCCTAAATCCATGTAGACTCAGCGAATCTAGAGATCTGATACCAAAAACTTATGGCGACACATCCCACTATCACACAGAGAACGTGGTGCCATGTGAAAACATGCGGAAAACACCATAAACCACTTATTACCAAAACACAGATTAATTAAAACCAATTTTGACAAACATATAATCCAAGAAACTATTACATTCAGATCCTCATCCTGCAAGAAAATAGGTTATATAAACATTTACAAGTCTTGATACGTGTTCATAGCTTAGAAGATCAATTATCTCGTCACCACATGAGTTCATCACCTGTTTATACATACATAACGGGCCACATCCGCCCAACAGCAGGATAAACAAAGCTTCATCAGCTATACATCGCAAAACAACGTCAAAATGCCTCCCGAGACCTGAGAGTACAGGGGTGACTCTAGGACTCTACTACAAAACAAATAAAACATCAGCTTAACCATCTATTGCATTCTACTGCTCGTCTTGCTGCTCGATCGCAACCCTGCGAACACCACCACCTCTAGCGCGAACACCTAAAAAGGTTGTAAACCAAGACGGGAGACACACAGTCCCAGCGAGAAACATAACTCCCCACCGAAACCATAAAACCTCAAAGGTTAAAGAATATAAAAACAAATAACTGAATAGGTGTAACAAGAGAAGCATACTAAGCAAAGCTATTCATACCATCAAGCTTACCAAGATGTACAGAAGGCATATAACCAAGTATTTCTTTATGGAACATGATTGACAAGATAAGATTTATAAGATCTTACCACATCATATAAGGAACGTATAAGTAACTGCAATGCATAACAAGATCAACTACACAAGCAAGGCCTCAATCAATGTTCTGTGTTTTGCCTTAAGCAATAAATACTATTCAGCTGGATTATATATTATTATGCTCTGAGGAAGTGAGTCGCACCACTCAAATCCAACTAATGGCTGCGAAACCCGGAGTCGGTGCCATACAAGGTCAATGGAAGAGCTGGACTTCACGACCTCCCACCTCATGGTCAGTGCATGAGAACTAAAGCAGGACTGCAGTCTCATGCTTAAGTGGCCTCAGCTATAGGGTTAGATCCCGCAGGCTACCTATCTCTAGCCCGCCTTGGTACAGGTCTCGACGCTAGTATATCTGAGCCACGAGCCAGTTCACCGTGCTCCCTGAGCCATGAATGCATTCATGCTCTATCACACTGAGCCATGGGCCTATTCACCATGCTCTATCTATCCCGAGTCTGCAACCGTAGCTGCACTCGAATCCTCTTTATTTTAGGCTAGGAGAAACCTCGCATATTCAACAATATGCACTCCGGGTTAACCCGCAGGAGAACCCGTTTCACCATCACCAGCTACTGAGGATGATGGATCTATGGCCAGGGCAACTACATGATATGTTCCACTGTGATTAGTTAGTATATTTTAAGTGAATTGTTGAGGCAACCAGGTTATAACACATACATACATAAAGTTACATTATTGTTACCACCATCACAATATCTCGGGATCTCAGTCCCACATCACAAGGAACCACTGCCTCAAAAGGCATTCTGTCACTGGGGATAACAATCCCTGATCTCATCATCAGAGGATTACACCTCAACTAGGCACTTAAGCCAAACTCAGGTCCTCAGACCTAAACACAACAGATGGTGATGCAAGTTATCTCATCAACAAGAGTGACCATCAATGCAGTGATATTCAAACATATATACCTCATACCCCTTTACCTATCTTATTCATCCGCATGAAACACCTGCATGGTTAGTATACACAATTATAGAGATACTGAAACCATCATAGATTAACAGAAGGATCATATTATCAAACATGGGGTAACATTGATGATTATATGCTCTATCATTCATGCCTCAAACCTGTGACCATAGACATGGGTCACATCGTCATGCGAAGCATCTCATATACTTCCAACTTATCATTTACTCATCATTATATATACATGATTCAAGATGATCATAAACACATGTAATATCATGTCATTAGAGTTCATATATGTCATGTTTACATAGGTGTTTTCTACTATATCAACCACCTTACTATTATCAAACATGTCAAAGGTTCACAAACCATAAACCATAATTCCTTATCAACAAGGATGTGATTCCATGATAAAGAACTAACAGATGAGTTTCCGGATGGAACAAGACCCTCACTAGAAGTACCTACTACCCTCACAAGAAGTGTGATGGCCATGGCACCCTCACTAGAAGCGGTATCAGGCAGGGTTACTTCCTTCATATCGCCCAAGCATACCAGCCACATATCGACTAAGCTAAAGTAAGGATATCAGGCTACTACTTCAACTTCAAGGTATATCGTGCAACCAGGGACCTAGGCATATCGTGCACAAAGCATAACGTGCAGCTAGGTCTATGGGGCATGTCGGGCATCACCACCAAACCATGACGCCCAGACAAGGCTAGCCCAGAGGGCTCCATAACGTTCAAGGTATATCGGGCACCAAGCCACTACCCAAGCTAGGTGTATCGGGCATGACACTCAACAAGACATAACGCCCAACATGCAAAGGTATCGACCAACAACCAAACACATCAAGGCACAACGACCAAGGGTACAACTCAAACAGGCAGCAAAGGAAAGCCTATCGTCCAACCAAGCTAGCCTCATCCTATCGACCAACACACAAGGCAAGGACCAAGGTATAACACCCAACACAACTTCATCATATCAACCCAAAACTCTTAGATCAAGAGAGGGTATCGGGCAACACCACCAAACCATATTGTGCAAGATGCACGATCATCATCAACCTCAAGCACAAGGGCACCAAACCCTAAATTGATCAAGAAGATCGGCTCACCTCTCAACAACCAAGAGAGAGGGGTCTTGCACAACCTATATCACAATTTGGGAAACCACAAGGATCAACCTTAACATAGGTCTACATCTACCACAAAGCTCACCTCTTGAATCCATGCTGAGAGGAGGGTGTTGCTCAAGTAACTAGAACACAAGCTCACCTCTCAACTTAAACAAGAGAGGGGTGTTGCTCATATCACTAGAGCTCAAGCTCACTTCTCTAGACCAAGGAGGGAAAGGAGTGTTGCTCAACAAGGAAACCCTAAAACATGGTTCGGCCAACTAGGGTACAAAGGTACAAAACCTCAACCATATCAACAAGATCACCATAACCACAAGATTAAAGGTGCAACAAGCAAGAAACTTATCTTAGAACATACATGGCTGATTATGATCATAAGAAAACATACAAGAACATAGAAGAAGGTAATATGATTAGGGTTAGGAGTTATGTAACCTGCCTTAAGCAAGCTTCAAGCTCCTAGAACCAAGCACACCTTCGACCACCTCAAGAGGAAGAAGAAGAAGACTCCAAGATAAGGATCGACGACCAAGCTTGCAAAAGAAGAGGTGTCATGCAACCAAAGGGGAGGGGAAACTAAGGAACTAAAGGGATCCTTAGCAAGAGAAAGGGAACACATATATAGGAGAGGATGGAGGAGAAACCAAGGTAAGACAAGGCAAGGTGTCGCCCACCTAGGGACACTTGTCCATGGGCAATGCCACCTGTCAAACTTTCCTTAAACACATGTCCAAGGCCATTGCCACATGCAAGAATCAAGCACCAAGTGTCCACTAGTGGTGACACAAACGAGGTCAAAGAGGTCAAAGGGGTCTATGGGCGACACACCTCAACTCCATGCCCGACACACTCCCTGGGCGACACACCTAAGGCTGATACAACCATGGCCGGAACACCTATGGCCGACACAAGGTCCAACAAGGTCAAGTAAGGCACAAAAAGGCCCACCAAGGCTCATCCAAGCCCAAGGCAACTCAAGCAACGAGCCCAACCCTTCCTCTCAACACTAAAGGAAGCAAAGAGAGAGAAAAACACCTCTCAAGGTGACAAACTTGCTCAACAACCCTAGACTTGGGTTAATTGCAAGTAGCACCTCCAACACACCACAAGAACAAAGAAACCCTAATCACCACTAAGGGTGATTAGCAAGCAACTAAGAACCAGGGTTAAGCAAAGCAAACAGGATAATCCCTAAATGGAGGTCAGGGTCCTTACAACTGCCCTCACCACAATTACAAGAAGGGTTTTCTGATAACAACGTTCTACAATTGCCTAACTCCTGAGGAGAGAGTATCACTAAATGCAGCTACATGAAGCGACTTTCTTGGGAAGAAGCCTAGTAGATCTAAAAAGATCATTGAGAACATGGCCGAACTTCAAGCCGGGACTGAGTATGATAGGACTGATAGAGGTTATGCGAAGAAAGATGCCAATGAAGGACCATCAATTGAGTCAAAGGCTCTAGAGGCGATCACATCCCAGATACAGAAGATAGCTACGGATGTCAGACAGCTAAAGGAGTCAGGAGGAAAAGGTAAGAAGCAGATAGAGAAAGTAATGAAATGTGTCGCCTATGGAGAAGGAGGCCATGGAGTAGATAACTGCGTGTATACTCGACCTGAAGGGTCAAGTGAAAGTGATTCAGAGGAGGATGAAGCTACAAACGTATCCTACGTCAACTTCAAGAGGCCGGACCATCCATGCTTCAGTTATGGAAACAAGGATGTCGCAGAGAACTCACATTAGTTGAACAACCCACCCAAGCCACCACCTGGCTTCGAGAAGAGAAGCGGGCAAGGACAGTATGCCAAGACCAACACGTTCCAAACAAAGAAAACCAATTATCAAGGTCATGGGATGTATCAACCCTGTCAAGCTGCTAACACAAGCCAAGGGCAAGGGCAAGATCAAGGACAAAGTCATACCAAGAGTAATAGCCAACCAGACTTAGTGGGGCAACTTTTTGACTTCGTCAAAAGACAGGACACAATAAATAATCAACTTGCACAAAGCACATTATCCAACTCAGGCATTTTGAATACTATGTAAGTCCAAATGGAAGACATGCAAACGCAACAACGTCAAATTGACCAGAAACTTGCTCAGTTGGCTGAGCTCATAAAGAACCCTTCGGGGAAGATTCCTTCTAGCACGGAGTCTGCCAAGATGGCAACCCTCAGATCGGGATGGACAATAGAGCGCCCTGAGGAAATGAGAACTGAAGAACCTGAGCCTGAGACGGTTGCAGAAAATCCAGCTAGAGGAGAAAGCCAGCACCCACCAGTTAGGGAGTCAGGACCTGAAGAGGAATTTTTTTCCAGGAGAAGTAAGTACTCGCCAAGATTACCTTTTCCATACAAGCTTGTAAAGGCTCACCTCAAGAAGAGATATGAAAAGTTCATGGAATCAGTGAAAGATCTCCACTTGGAGGTACCATTACTAGATGCCTTGGAAGAATTTTTGACCTATGCCAAATTCTTCAATGATCTAGTCACGAAGAAAAGATGAGGAGGAAGGATCGAAACTGTATACTTAGCCAACATGTCAATAGTCTTCATAAAAGCTAAATTACTAACCAAGAAAAAGGACCCTGGGGCCTTCACCATACCCTTCGCAGTAGACGATAATGTTGAAAGGAAAGGTCTCGCTGACTTGGGGGCTAGTATCAGCCTCATGCCTTTAAGCCTCGCGCAATGATTAGGACTGATTGATATGGTCAGGACTAATATGAGGATAGAGTTGGCAGACCACACCTTCAAAGGACCGGTAGGAGTGGTAAGAGATGTCCTGATCAGAGTAGGGAGATTCTTTATCCCTTATGACATTGTTATCATTGACACTGCTGAGAACCATAAGTGCCCCATCATCTTCAGTTTTCCTTTCTTAGCGACCAGAAGGGCACTTATCGACATCGCTAAAGGCGTGATAACCCCGAGGGTCGTAAATGATCACATATATTTCAAGGTGAGGGACTCAATGAAAGCACCGTCGCTGCTTGAATATGATTAATTTGTGGACAACTATAACCAATACCATGAGGAAGTAGAAGAGGACGTATCAGTGGTAGACCCTCATATGAGGGAGTTGAACGAAGAGGACTCAGAGGTCAATGACCCTGAGGTAGCTGAGATACTCGACTACCTGAACCAAGAAGAAGGAGATCTGAATGATGAAGAAGAAGTTGCCAAATCAGTAAAGTATGCTTCTTTAGAATTGACCATGGCAGAAGAGAAAGTACCAAAACCTAATTCGGAGCTGAAACATCTACCAGAGGGTCTGAAGTATGAGTTCCTAGATGCTAAAGAAAGAAATCTTGTCATAGTCAATGCCAATCTGACTGAAGAACAAATGAAAAGACTTCTTAAGGAGCTAAGGCTCCATAGGCAAGCTATAGGCTATTTGGTGGATGATATCAAGGGGCTTAACCCTGCCCTATGTATGCAACGAATAAATCTTGAAGAATCTACAAAACCCCTTGTTCAACCCCTAAGGAAGTTGAACCAGATGTTGAAAGAAGTCATAAAGAAAGAAGTCATCAAGCTCAGAGATGCAGGCATTATATACCCCATTAGCGACAGCGATTGGGTGAGCCTGATTCACGTGGTGCCCAAGAAGGGAGGAATGACAGTTGTAAAGGGGGATAAAGGTGATGAGGTAGCCGTCCAGACTGTTATCAGATGGAGGATGTGTATTGACTACTGAGAGATAAATCAAGCCACTAAGAAAGATCACTACCCTCTCCCCTTTATCGACCAAGTGTTAGAAAGATTTGCACATCATGAGTATTTCTACTTTTTGGATGGTTATTCTAGATTTTATCAAGTTCCTATTTTGCCTGATGACCAGGAGAAGACTACCTTCACCTGCTTATATGGTACACATGCTTTTTGAAGGATGCCATTCAGACTATGCAATGCTCCTGCGACGTTCCAGCGTTGCATGATCTCAATGTTCTCAGACTTTCTGGAAGACATTATAGAGGTCTTTATGGACGATTTTTCTGTGTATGGAAAGGATTTCGATGCCTAGTTGAAAAACCTATCGTTAGTCCTGCAACACTATAAGGAAAAGAACTTAGTTCTTAACTAGGAAAAATGTCATTTTATGGTACAGGAAGGCATAGTCCTTGGCCATAAAGTCTCCAAGAAAGGTATTGAAGTAGATGTAAGCAAAGTCGAGGCCATTGCTAGAATGCCCTCGCCAAAGTCCATGACAGGAGTACAAAGTTTTCTCGGTCACGTGGGTTATTATAGAAGATTCATCAAGGATTTCTCAAAGATATCAAAACCTCTCTCGAACCTACTGATAAAGGACGCATAATTCAATTTTACTGATGACTATTTGAAAGCTTTCCAGACTCTGAAAGAGGCCTTAGTAACCCCTCCTATTCTCCAAGCTCCAGATTGGGAGCTCCCCTTTGAATTAATGTGCAATGCTAGTGACTACGTTGTGGGAGCTATCCTAGGGCAGACGAAGGATAAGAAACATCATGTCATTTGCTATGCCAGATGGACCCTAGACGAGACGCAAGTAAACTACACCACCATGGAGAAAGAGATGTTGGTGATTGTTTTCGCATTTGACAAGTTCAGATCATATCTTATAGAGGTAAAAGTAAAGGTCTATACTGACCATGGAGTCATACGCTACCTGATGCAAAAGAAGGACACAAAGCCCAGACTGTTGAGATGGGCCCTTCTCCTACAAGAGTTTAACCATGAGATATTTGATAAGAAAGGTAAAGAAAATGTAGTCGCAGACCATCTCTCGAGAATAGTCTGTGATAAAGAAAACCAGTTGCCTGTTAATGACAACTATGCTGATGAAGCTCTGTTAATGGCTCAGTCTGACGAGCCAACCCTACCATGGTTCGCAGACATTTGCAACTACCTTGCTTATGGGGAGTTACCGTCGGACATCACATACAACAAGAAAAAGAAGCTCTTGTCTGATGTGAGGAACTACTATTGGGACAACCCTTTGCTATTCAAGAAATACTCTGACAGTCTGTACAGAAGATGCATACTGAAAGAGGAGGTCCCACTAATTTTGAGAGAATGCCACTCTTCACCCTATGGAGGGTATCATAGTGGGGATAGAACTTCCGCAAAAGTGCTTCAATCCAGATTTTACTAGCCTTTGATATTCAAAGACGCTGCTTCTTATGTGAAGGTTTGCAAAGAGTGCCAATCAACCGGAAATATCAGGAAAAGGAATGAAATGACTTTGTCAGACTGGGTAGAAGTTGAGATCTTTGACATATGGGGAATAGACTACATGGGTCCCTTCCCCTCGTCAAGGGGTTATTAATACATTCTAGTAGCTGTGGACTACGTGTCGAAATGGGTAGAGGTTGTTGCTACTCAAACTTGTAACTCTAAGTCTGTGATTAAGCTATCCAAAAAGACTATTTTTGCACGCTTTAGAGTACCCCACACTGTAATAAGCGATGGCAGATCACACTTTAGAGAAAAGAAATTTGAGTCACTACTGAAGAAGTACCAGGTCAAAGACAAGGTTGCTACAGCCTACCACCCCCAGACCTCTAGGTAGGTGGAGGTATCAAATAGATAGATTAAGCAAATTTTGGAAAAGACTGTCAACCGCACATGAAAAGACTGGTCCATGAAACTCGATGATGCTCTCTGGGCCTATAGAACTATGTAGAAGACACCCATAGGCACGACACCTTACATGATAATCTATGGAAAGTCCTGTCATTTTCCCTTGGAGCTTGATCACAAAGCCCTATGGGAGATTAAGTTTCTAAATATGGACCTGGAAAAGGCAGGACAAAAGAGATATCTACAACTGCAAGAGTTCAAGGAGCTAAGACTGCATGCTTATGAAAATGCAAAGATTTACAAACAAAGGACTAAGGTGTGGCATGATGCCCACCTAAGAAACAAGGATATTTGGAAAGGTGACAAAGTTCTCCTCTTTAATTCTAGCATTCGACTTTTCCCTGGGAAGCTCAGAACAAGATGGTCAGGCCCCTTCTCTGTGGTAAAGATTTATCCATCAGGAATGATGGAGATTTAAGGAGAAAAGATTGGGATCTTCAAGGTCAATGGCCACAGGTTGAAAAGATTCTATGAAGATGAAACATTCGTGGGAAGGTTAGAAATAACACTATAGGATGCTGAAGCAACAACTGAAGGATCGAAGTAAAAAGAGATTGAAGCTGTCGAGCTGGCGACGGAAACTACAACGCTCTTCGGGAGGCAGCCTAAATTTTTACTTTTTCCTAGCATAGGATGTTATTTCCCTTTCTGCAGAAAAACATTACAAACATTATCATTGTAATAAGGCCCGAGGCAGTGCATGCGCCACATGCACATACCCTCTCATTTTATGGGCCACCGACTTAGTTTTGTAAGGCTTTGATGAGTAATATTGTCTGAGACTGGAAGTCTTCCCTTTTGGCCGATGATGTTTTACCCATCAACACTTTTCTTTAGTTTTTATACACTCGATTTGCTTTATTTTTTAGTGTGTCAGGCATGTATAGCTGATCGCCCTTTTGTTTTTGACCCGACATCACTTTTTTCTGGCCATATCGACCATCCTCATGAACTTACTATATCGGGCGACACCATCCACACTCTCCTTTTGTTTGGCCTTTGTCTTTTCTCTAAGCTTTACTCTTCTGGAGTCTGTATCGAGCATGTTCTATGCCTTTCTACCTTACACAACACGCGCTATTCTGCCATTTGATCGTATCAGGCAAGCGGCAAGCACTCGCATATTGCACCGTATCGAGCGATGTATCGCCCAATACACATATCAGGCAACGAACCTCACGGCGCGCGACAAGGTGTCGCCCGTGTCGGGCAGCAAAGCACCCGTGTCGCGCAACATGCCAAACTCTTGCATCACGCGACACGGGTGGCGCGAGGCTTGCTTAGGAAGCCAAATCGACCCTTGACATGATAGGATTAGACTGATTTTTCTACGTATCAAGAATGATTTGCCTCCTCACGCGACATGTGCCCCCACTTTTACCCGTTTTACCCCGCTCAACATGGCTATATATAGTAACATGGATTTAACCGTGTCAGGCACCTGATTTCACTTTTTACCTACTCCCGTATCGTGCAAAGCTCACATTTACTCCAACTCTCATGTCAGCTAGTTCCTTCGCGATACCCGTGTCGCACACCAGTCTTCCACCCGATATAGGTATAACACGATATGCCTATCACACTATTTTATCGCTCGTGTCATGCATAGTATCGACTAACGTGTATCACACAGTCAAATCTGTATCGCGCGACACACCATATCGGGTGGCAGCTTGTATCGTGTGGCAACTTGTATCGTGTGGTTGAACTTACATCGGGCGATACACCATATCATGCAGCACCAGTGTTGAGTTTCCCTTAGCTTTTGATTGTATCGGGCGATACGACCCCGCTTCGCCTAATGTGAGAAGCATTCTCGAATGAAAATCCCGCTTCGCCCGATGTGTCAGAAGAAATGATCAGCAACTTCGACCGTTCTGTGTGTTCTGCACTGACCTAGGAACATGTCAAGGAAATTCTCATGAAGCTAGCTGATTCTACACCCGCAAACGTCATATATGAGGCAGAAAACATCATAGTCCCAATGGATGACCTTCGGGACTTAGTAAAGGCAGGAGGATGTTTAGCGTTGTCAATAGCAACAACCTACATCCAGGTTCTATAGAAGAAGTTTGAGCACGTTTACATTGCCCATTTGATGGTATTCAACAATATCTGCCTAGTTGATGAATCAAGCAACAATTTCTAGCAGAGATACAAAGCAGCATGCCGCGTATCATCTTCTTTCCAGTGTTGCACTACAATCACTGGGTGCTCCTGACGGTGTACACTCGCCAACAAGAAGTAATCTTCTACAACAGCTTCGACAACAACAAAGATCATTTGGTACAGTGTACATCAACCGCGTTGACACCCCTCGAACGCTTAGCAAGAAAATACTACATCAAGGTGACAACGTTGATCCAACCGTTTTTGGAGACAACAGAGAGTAAATGGCATGAGCTTCAATTCTACCACAGCAGTCCACAACAAATTCCACAATCAAATGACTGCGACATCTACGTGCTAGAATGGATCGCTAGCTCGGTGACGCTATGACAAATGCCTGACAAGCTCCACCACATCGACTACCACAACAAATGTGGAGAATATGTGTGGGAGCTTATATCTGATGGAGGCACGCTCACCAGATAAACCCTCACTGACTTATCACTACCCTACCTTATCTATCTCAGAACTCTGGGACAGAGTGTGGGGTAAGTTTGGAGGGTACTATATATCAGTGAGGGAGGTACTAAAGATTCTCCCCTTTGCCTTTCTTCTTTTCCTTAAACATACCCTGTGTACATATATATACACATGCTTAATATAAAATAGTGAATATACAACTCCTTGCCTCTCTACAATTGTACAAAGACACTCTATAGTAAATATCAGATACAACTTCTTCCAGACTATGTTATTTGTGTCTAAGGTGGTGCATATTTCTGTTATTTTCTTGTCGAAAATACAATCTCAAACGACAAAGGCTACAACCTTTCTATGCCAATTTTGAAAAATAATCTTATAACAGCTAAGAGATGTGCATGTGAAGGAAAAAGCTGCCTAAACAACAAACTCATCCCTTCCCAAAATCCCAAAAAGAGAGAAAATCCTTATGAGAGTGAATAAAAGTATGAGAGTTGTGTCGAAAAAAAAAATGAAACACACACTTGTCTCTCCAAAAGTACCAATCTTTAGGCATGGTAGATCCGGGGAAGTGGTACGTAGGATGTGAAATCACTACTCTAAAGCCAACTGGCTTGGACTGCAGGGACCACTTGCCCGTTAACGGACCCGTACATGGATGGACCAATGGAAAATAAGAAAAAAAACCCAAAAAGCCTTAAGCCTACCCAAAAACCCAACTCCTTACCCCAAAGATGTTTAGTGTGAAAGCTAACTTCGAAATCATGCACTTAAGTCTAGCTGAAGTTGAAAAGAGAATTTTGCTTAAAATAAGGCAGGGAAACATAAAGCTCGTTGCTTTATTTTTACAACTCTTTCTAACTGAGTTATACATGTCGAGCTACTTTGCTCGGGTATTCATTTATACAATTCTCATTTTCTTTTTGTGTTTTGTTTTTCAAATTTTGTGTAACACACAGAAGCTAAAGAAACACATCAGGTTCATATTGGCCCAATTTGTTTATCCATTTAAGTAGTCTATATGTGTACTTACATCTTGGAGCGAGTCATTGGACTTTTAGTGGACTGTCTCTCTCTTACTTAGTTGTATATAACTTCTTTGTTCAACATTTTTTTGTGATTCTTGATTTTTTTACATTTTTCTTTTTAAATTTTATTTTACATTGAACACTAGGTGTAGTTTAACAATGTGGGGTGTGTTTGGTGACTCGGGTGGCAATAGGGCAGACGACGATGGGCACCACCAACCGTCTTCTCCTTCCCCTGACCATCACTCATTCTTGAACAAGTTAATAGATCTTACCTCGGATACTAGCACTAAGTCTTGGGCATAATTGTTGAAACCAAATCAAGGTAATATTGCATTAGAGAAAGTGACTATCGAGGTGAGTGGATAGAAGCTAATATACCAGCAGAAGGAGGCTACGAAGAACGTTGAATGATGGAAATCTTTCCTGGATGGATACATGGTGGGTGTGAGTGTTCATATTCCAACTCTTCAGAATTACCTTTCATAGGTTTGGATTATGAAGGGATCTATTGAAGTTATTAGCTATGGTAAAGGCTTCTTTCTCATCATGTTTTCAGATGGTGTAGATTTGGAGAGCGTTTTGGATGGAGATATCTGCTTCGTCAGGGGGAAGCCAATGATCCTTATGAGTTGGAAGCCGAGTGATGTTCTAAAAAGATTTAAGTTAACTGACATGTCGATATGGGTCAGAGTGCACGAGCTTCCTCTTGATATGTGGGATACGAGCATGTTTACGAGAATTGGATCCTACCTCGGGTCACTTCTTTGAACTGACATGCTCACTTTTGATATGAAGCGGCTAGACTTTGTTAGAATTCGGGATTTTTTCCGATTGACTCTATTTTTTGTGAATAGCTAGAAGTGTCAAGTAGCAGTGGAATCTCCCATACAATATTCTTCGAATATAAATGGGTTCCAACACTTGTACAATATGTAAATTGTTCGAACACAATAATTGCAAGGTTAATACTAAAAGTACCCAAAGGCAAGTTTGGGTTGAGAAAAAGGTTACCGATCCATTGTTTGTACTGAAGTCTCAAAATGTTGAACAATCTCTAATGGGTTTGAATGAGAAGGATTATGAATCTGAGAAAGAGGAATTCCATGGTGCTAGTGATCATCTCGAAGGTGAAAATGTCTTTGATCCCTCTACGTATGTGGTGGTTTTAATAACTCTTCCTAATTCTGTAGAGCCTTGTAGCCAAAATAAGAATCGAGAGTATGATGGTAAGAAGTACTATAATCCTAAAAGAATGAAAAAATCTAAGAACATGAATGTTTCTAATAGTAAGTCAATTGAGAATTCACAGTTACTACTTCTCTTGGCAATCAGTTCCAGAGCTCGGTGATGGATGATGTTGGAACCTCTTCTGAAACCAGTGAAGTACTGGTAAACAGTGGTTCCAATGGATAGTCCTTCCTTTAATATTGTTTCCTAGAACATTAGAGGTCTTAATCTTAAAGCCTCAAAAGTCCAGGAAGAAATAAGGAGGCTTAGTGTGATAACCTTGATTTTTTTAAGGTTTTAATACCCAATCTAGTATTTGAAGACATAATTAGAGTAAAATGATTCAATTATGGAATTGAGGTCTTATTCGATCAACTTGGAAAGTCAATGATTCGTTGATAAGATAAGAGGCTACATTGATGTATGGTTTGAATTGAATATCCTTAAATGTCAAGTGGGATAGTTCTAACTTCATGTACCAGTTAGGAATATACATGGGAATAAATAATTAAATAACCAAACAAAGTGGATTGAGTCTGCTTGATTATGGTTTGAGGATTAATTAACTTATATTCAAGGTTTATACAACTATGTGTGAGCTTATTCAATGTATTAAGTTTGTTTGACAAAATTGGAGTTTTAGCATGTGACTTTGGTAGAAAGTAGGTTAAATGATGATCTAGACTTGGTTAAATTTTTGATGGAAAAATGATTGTCCTACACCATGCTCTAATCGTTGAAACATTCATTGAGGACTTTAGTCACTCAAATATCTGTTTGAGTCCATCTTGGCTGTGTTAAGCGGTGCTCAGGCCCATCATCGCCCAGCTCCGAGGCTTGAGGAGGAGGTGGCCTTCATCGGATGGCTGGTGAAGGAGTCAACGACGAGGTTTATGGAGGTGTGTGGGTAGAGTGGTTGAGCCTGCCGCACATCCCGGATCCTAACGACCCTTTTGAAAGGGTCTCGGTGTTGAGTACATGGGGAGATATCAAACCCGTGTTCACTTCCTTCACTCCTGCCATGCACAGCAAGTTGCTCGAGGAAGAAGTCATGGAGGAGAAGACGATGGGGTGTCTAGTTTTATGGAGCTGTATCCCTATTTCAGAAGATCGAGAGGTGTCACCATCCACCAAGACCACCATAGTGACAGATACAACGAAGCCACCTAGATCTCGAGCTCCAAAACCTGTCATGGTACAACTAGGGTCATGGATTCCTTCTCACTTCCCATCCCCGCGGCGACACCGTTCCAGTGACAGAACGGCCTGGAGGCTCTGATCTTCTTGGTCACAGCCAACCTAGAGCTAGACCTCACGTCGGAAGCAGGCTTGCAGAGGATAAAGTTCTCACAATAGGCGGTGCCTGGAGGAATTGGGAGAAGGAAACTCCACATCGGCAGGGGTTGTGCACAATGAGATCGAGCAGAAGATCGGAGGTGGGTGGTTCCTCGCCGGAGTCGACCACAGCGGCGGAGCACCATGGCGGCGCAGACCCATGTGCCACTGAGGAGGCCAACAGAAGTAATCCACAATAGTAGAACCGAGAAGGATAGAGGAATATTTGGAGCAGTCCGCGAGGAGCTGAGTTTTCGTGAGTGCTCACCGGGGAGAAGGCTCAGGGCGGCGACGTCTTCTCGCCCAGATCAGAGCAGACGCAGTAGTCACCTTGGTGAGCGACGACGATGATGGAACTGACTCCCTGTCCAGGCAAGATGACGATCGGATGGAAGAAGATCTCTTCCTCAGTTCCAGACTACGTCAGGAAATGGAGCCTTCCAGTGCTCACCGGAGTCCATCGCAGAGGCGACGTCGCGAGAGAAGACGAAGGGGAAGGAACGGAGACCCTGGTTAGACTCGCGAGGCCAGACTTCCGTTGAGCCGGCTCCACTGCTTTAGACCGGTCACACTTGGGTTAGCTGATGGGCTAAACCGAGCATGACTTGAGGAGGTGGCCGGCCAACGTGGACCAACTAGAGGCTGACACCTCAGGCTGTGGGACCCCTCAAGGTAAAATCCATTTAATTTCTCAGAATTAGACCAGAGTTTGGAAATATCATTAAAAATAGCTCCAGTGTCCTATAAATCCCCAAAAAAATATCCCTGGACTCAGAAAATTACCCTCTTCATTGTGAAACCCTTATATCAGACTTTTTAGACACTAATATGGATTATATTTAATTTAGATGACAATACTTCTTTTAAATGGTATAATTAGAAAACGTTTGAGATTAAATCTTTCGAAATAAGTCTGAACCCTAATACCACTTGGAAACCAAATGTGAACTCTGATACGAGAATTATATCAAAATACTAGGTCTTTTCCAATTTATGCATTTTTAGATGCTTTTAATCTTATATTAATTATAGAAAATAGCGCAATCATTAGAAAAACATGAAATTTGAACCAGACCCTAATTATGACATGTAGGTCAGTAGAAAAATACCAGAGACAATCTAGGGTCAGTTTAAACATAGGTTTGGCCTAAACCCTAACCTAGACCAACAATAATAATGACATAATGAACCTTTGTATTAATGACGATTAATTGTTATTAATCAGGTCTTGGACAAAGTTTAGATGATCATGGATGTATAAAGAATCTCTGAACTCAGGTACGTGGGTTTTTATTAAGTATAAGACTAGTTTTCATGACTGCATAATGATATGATGTACTTTGGATGCTTGTGTTTGCATATAAATTCTTGGATGTGTATTAGTAGTATATGCTCCGCAAAACATTACAGAACATAAAAGAATATGGATGGTTTGTAGCTACTGAGTGGATATATGCTCTCTCTCTCTCCCTCACTCCTCTCTCTCTCTCTCTTCCTCTAAATATGAGGTCGGCATTCGGTCCCCATAGCCCAAGGGGCGGGGAAAAATGAAGTGCGACATCTCTCTCTCCCCTCTGAATATAAGGTCGACACTCGGTCCTCATAGCCCAAGGGAATGGGGAAAAATGAAGTTTGACACCACTTAGTAGTACAAACGCATCAAAAGGCATCTAAAAATGTGTTTACCTGATTTTCGCTTTAAATAATGTTTTCTTTTACTCTTTCTTTCTCAAGATTATTTCAATTATGCAAGCATATTAGTATGTATCTTTCTACCCACGTGCACAACACCTTGTGTGTTGATTCGTTGTTTCACGTATGTTTTAGGTTCAAGGCTAGCTTGGGACAAAAGATGGGAAGTGAGCAGTTGTCCAGGTTGTACCTATTGTGTAGATCCTAGTTTAGCATACATGTTCTTAGACTGTAGAACTTTCATTCAATATGTAATTGTAAACCATTGTGTAATAAATTCATGTTGTATAAATTTACATGTTGAATGTTGAGAATGTTATGGTTGTATGTTCATGTATGCGTATTATGCTTCCGCATCGCTTTCTGATATGATTGGATGATGTTCTCTGATTTGGACCTTTCATTCCCAATAGGGTTTGGAGAAGCCAAAATCTGGGGACGTCTCAGTTGGTATCAGAGCATGAACAGTAGCTACACCTAACAATTTCTCATCATGAAACATTAAACCTAAATCTCACCTTTCACCTTAAACCTTAGAAACTCAGTAAGTTGTTCTATAGGAATAAGGTTTGACCTAGCCTCTAGGTTAGAACCTAGATGTTCGAGAACTGGGTTTAGACAAGTGTCTGAAACCCTTTGCATATAGAGCTCATATGTATTGGGTAGCTACACTAGTCTACATCTCGTTCTCACCATTTCACTAGGTTACATGACACTAGACTATCTACTGTGTGTGGGACACTCGGTTTTGCTGATCTGGTTTTGTTTTCCAATCGGCTCGAGCCTCGAAATTTTTCTCTGACATCTTCTTTCTCGAAGAAAAACTATATCATATTTTATTAGATATATGTAAATATAAAAATGTGTCCCTCACACAGGAGAGTAGTGGGTGTTCATGCAACCTAAGTGAAAGGAAGTGACATCAGTCTAGAAGAGAGAGTAGTCTAGATTAGATGTCTAGAGCCTTATCAAGATATGTGATACATAGATTAGATGATAAAATGATAGTTGAAATAAGCATGTGAAATCTTATCTAAGTTTGATCTATGATGCTATAAGTTTCCTTATTAAGATTTGTGTTGTATATGAGCCGTGATGATGAAAGTACATTCCCTTTTCCTACTTAAGATAAGATAAGTTAAGATAGAGATGAGTATGCATGAGCCTCAAGCTCTTATACAAAGGGGATATCAAGTGGTAGGATGAGATAAGTGGTGAACTCTAGAGAGAGTAAGACCCACAGGGAGAAGGTCATAGGACCTAGCCTCCAATATATGAGATATGTGTTAAAAAAAATCCTACACTAGATTACTCTCGAGTGTTGAGTTGAGTCCTTATGTATGATTCAAATCTATATGTGAGAATTGGGTAAAATAAAAGGATGGGTAGAAGACCCATATGATAAAGTCAATCCTTTGACTGAGTTAGGTCCTAGCTAGAGTGACATATTTTGTGAATCTCATCATTAGTTGCAAGTGAGGTAATATATAAACTCTAGTTATGAGAGTATGATGCATTGTGCAAAAGATACTCAAAATACATGTTCTCCCTTCTTCTTCTCTTTCTTAATATATGATGATAGAAACCTCACTTGAGCTATATGGATGATTTATATATGAGGAGTCACTCGTATAAGCTTGACCTATTCTATTTTTTTTCCCTCCCTATATCATACATGTGATATCCAAGTTGAAATCATGATAACATGGCTTAGTATATTCTCTCTCCCTCTATATCCTACATGAAAGATATAAGTCTCAAATCATGAGGTAGACATAATGATATATTTAGATCACAGGTCACATGATCACAAAATATAGTTCTTAACCTCAATCTTTCTCAATCTATGCTTCTGAGTTTGAGGATAACTCTCACAAAATAGGGTGAAACCCTAACATACAAAGATGAATATTTATTCCCTCTAATGATCCAATCATACGGTGTGTTGATCATAAAAATAGATTAGTGATGTTAGTGATAATTCCAGTGATTAATGACTTGAAATCATGATAACACCTTACAAAGGTGTGTATGATAGATGAAAATCTTGATTAATACCTTCACAACTTCCTGTGTACAAAAAAAACCCTAATTCCTAAGGGGAATAAGGATAGATAGACATATCCTAATATTAAGGAATTTCACGTGATGACCAAAACATTTGATGATTCTTCAACCTATATAAGGTGGGGTGATACACCCTAGATGCTCTAGATCCTAAAATGTTGACTTGGGATACATATAGAAATATGATAACTTTGACACCTAGAAGTGGTGGCGTACATTAATTTGAAATCCTTGATGTCACTTTGAGTATAAGATTGGTTGAATTTCGAGGACGAAATTCCATATAAGGTGGGGTGAATGTGATAACCTTGATTTTTTTTAAGGTTTTAATACCCAATCTAGTATTTGAAGACATAATTAGAGTAAAATGATTCAATTATGGAATTGAGGTCTTATTCGATCAACTTGGAAAGTCAATGATTCGTTGATAAGATAAGAGGCTACATTGATGTATGGCTTGAATTGAATATCCTTAAATGTCAAGTGGGATAGTTCTAACTTCATGTACCAGTTAGGAATATACATGGGCATAAATAATTAAATAACCAAACAAAGTGGATTGAGTCTGCTTGATTATGGTTTGAGGATTAATTAACTTATATTCAAGGTTTATACAACTATGTGTGAGCTTATTCAATGTATTAAGTTTGTTTGACAAAATTGGAGTTTTAGCATGTGACTTTGGTAGAAAGTAGGTTAAAGGATGATCTAGACTTGGTTAAATTTTTGATGGAAAAAAATGATTGTCCTACACCATGCTCTAATCGTTGAAACATTCATTGAGGACTTTAGTCACTCAAATATCTGTTTGAGTCCATCTTGGGTGTGTTAAGCGGTGCTCAGGCCCATCATCGCCCAGCTCCGAGGCTTGAGGAGGAGGTGGCATTCATCGGATGGCTGGTGAAGGAGTCAACGACGAGGTTTATGGAGGTGTGTGGGTAGAGTGGTTGAGCCTGCCGCACATCCCAGATCCTAACGGCCCTTTTGCAAGGGTCTCGATGTTGAGTACAGGGGGAGATATCAAACCCGTGTTCACTTCCTTCACTCCTGCCATGCACAGCAAGTTGCTCGAGGAAGAAGTCATGGAGGAGAAGACGATGGGGTGTCTAGTTTTACGGAGCTGTATCCCTATTTCAGAAGATCGAGAGGTGTCACCATCCACCAAGACCACCATAGTGACAGATACAATGAAGCCACCTAGATCTCGAGCTCCAAAACCTGTCATGGTACAACTAGGGTCATGGATTCCTTCTCACTTCCCATCCCCGCGGCGGCACCGTTCCAGTGACAGAACGGCCTGGAGGCTCTGATCTTCTTGGTCACAGCCAACCTAGAGCCAGACCTCACGTCGGAAGCAGGCTTGCAGAGGATAAAGTTCTCACAATAGGCGGCGCCTGGAGGAATTGGGAGAAGGAAACTCCACATCGGCAGGGGTTGTGCGCAATGAGATCGAGCAGAAGATCGGAGGTGGGTGGTTCCTCGCCGGAGTCGACCACAGCGGCGGTGCACCATGGCGGCACAGACCCAGGTGCCACTGAGGAGGCCAACAGAAGTAATCCACAATAGTAGAACCGAGTAGGATAGAGGAATATTTGGAGCAGTCCACGAGGAGCCGAGTTTTCGTGAGTGCTCACCGGGGAGAAGGCTCAGGGCGGCGACGTCTTCTCGCCCAGATCAGAGCAGACGCAGTAGTCACCTTGGTGAGCGACGACGATGATGGAACTGACTCCCTGTCCAGGCAAGATGACGATCGGATGGAAGAAGATCTCTTCCTCAGTTCCAGACTACGTCAGGAAATGGAGCCTTCCAGTGCTCACCGGAGTCCATCGCAGAGGCGACGTCGCGAGAGAAGACGAAGGGGAAGGAACGGAGACCCGGGTTAGACTCGCGAGGCCAGACTTCCGTTGAGCCGGCTCCACTGCTTTAGACCGGTCACACTTGGGTTAGCTGATGGGCTAAACCGAGCATGACTTGAGGAGGTGGCCGGCCAACGTGGACCAACTAGAGGCTGACACCTCAGGCTGTGGGACCCCTCAAGGTAAAATCCATTTAATTTCTCAGAATTAGACCAGAGTTTGGAAATATCATTAAAAATAGCTCCAGTGTCCTATAAATCCCCAAAAAAATATCCTTGGACTCAGAAAATTACCCTCTTTATTGTGAAACCCTTATATCAGACTTTTTAGACACTAATATGGATTATATTTAATTTAGATGACAATACTTCTTTTAAATGGTATAATTAGAAAACGTTTGAGATTAAATCTTTCGAAATAAGTCTGAACCCTAATACCACTTGGAAACCAAATGTGAACTCTGATACGAGAATTATATCAAAATACTAGGTCTTTTCCAATTTATGCATTTTTAGATGCTTTTAATCTTATATTAATTATAGAAAATAGCGCAATCATTAGAAAAACATGAAATTTGAACCAGACCCTAATTATGACATGTAGGTCAGTAGAAAAATACCAGAGACAATCTAGGGTCAGTTTAAACATAGGTTTGGCCTAAACCCTAACCTAGACCAACAATAATAATGACATAATGAACCTTTGTATTAATGACGATTAATTGTTATTAATCAGGTCTTGGACAAAGTTTAGATGATCATGGATGTATAAAGAATCTCTGAACTCAGGTACGTGGGTTTTTATTAAGTATAAGACTAGTTTTCATGACTGCATAATGATATGATGTACTTTGGATGCTTGTGTTTGCATATAAATTCTTGGATGTGTATTAGTAGTATATGCTCCGCAAAACATTACAGAACATAAAAGAATATGGATGGTTTGTAGCTACTGAGTGGATATATGCTCTCTCTCTCTCCCTCAATCCTCTCTCTCTCTCTCTTCCTCTAAATATGAGGTCGGCATTCGGTCCCCATAGCCCAAGGGGCGGGGAAAAATGAAGTGCGACATCTCTCTCTCCCCTCTGAATATAAGGTCGACACTCGGTCCTCATAGCCCAAGGGAACGGGGAAAAATGAAGTGTGACACCACTTAGTAGTAAAAACGCATCAAAAGGCATCTAAAAATGTGTTTACCTGATTTTCGCTTTAAATAATGTTTTCTTTTACTCTTTCTTTCTCAAGATTATTTCAATTATGCAAGCATATTAGTATGTATCTTTCTACCCACGTGCACAACACCTTGTGTGTTGATTCGTTGTTTCACATATGTTTTAGGTTCAAAGCTAGCTTGGGACAAAAGATGGGAAGTGAGCAGTTGTCCAGGTTGTACCTATTATGTAGATCCTAGTTTAGCATACATGTTCTTAGACTGTAGAACTTTCATTCAATATGTAATTGTAAACCATTGTGTAATAAATTCATGTTGTATAAATTTACATGTTGAATGTTGAGAATGTTATGGTTGTATGTTCATGTATGCGTATTATGCTTCCGCATCGCTTTCTGATATGATTGGATGATGTTCTCTGATTCGGACCTTTCATTCCCAATAGGGTTTGGAGAAGCCAAAATCTGGGGACGTCTCACTTAGCCCCCATCTTATTTTTCTTGTTGAAACCAAAATTAGAGTTGAGAAGATTCAGAAGCTTATTGACCTTTTCTTTAATGGTTATCAGTGGATTTCTAATCACAACTCCCACATGTTGGGAAGATTTGTTGTTCTTTGGAAGCAAGATGAGTTCTATGTTATTAACTCTTTTGAGTCTCATCAACTGGTCCATGCTAAAGTCTCTTTTTTGAGTTTAACTTTTGTCTTATTGCAGTATACATGCATAATCCTGACTCTGATAGATCTCGTCTTTGGTCTGACATTGAAGATTTGCACTCAGGTATGGATGATGCACCATGGGCCATTATGGGTGATTTTAATGTAGTTAGGACAAAATGTGAGAGGTTAGGGAAGGACCCTCCTACAAATAGATCTATGCATGAGTTCAATAGTTACGTTCTTAATTGTGGGCTGTTTGAGCTTAGTCTTAATGGATCTATCTTCTCCTGGGACAACCATCGGGGTGGGGGTGACTTTATTACCTCATGGATTGATAGGTTTTTTTATACAATAATTTTTTTGATTATTTTCCCAACATTAAAGGTATTCTTTATCCTAATACAACTAGTGATCATCAGATTCTTAATCTATCTATTGGTGAGAAGAGGAAATTTAAAACTCCCTTCAGGTTCATTACCGCCTGGACTGAGAAGATGGGGTTTTGAGATATTGTGGCTAAGGAGTGGACTTCTTTTCATGTGGGTTTTCCTATGTTCAAAGTTTTCCAAGTTAAAAGTTGTTAGGTCTTCTCTTTATGTTTGGAACAAGAAGTGTATTGGGAACTTCTATGAGAATGTTAGGAATTTGGAGGCTTTGGCTTTGGATGCTTAGATTGTGGCTGATATTAATCCTTCTAACCAAGCTCTACAAGATAGAGCTATTTTATTAAGAGAGGAGGCTCATGCCGTTGTGTTAGCTTAAGAGTTCTTCTTTAGAAAAATGATAGAATTCGCTGGTTGAAAGAAGGGGATTCAAATACAAGGTTTTTTTTATAATACTACGAAATTTAGAAGACATGTTAACCATATTAAAGATATCAATATTAAAGGGGTTCTTTGTATCAATCTTGATACTATCAAAAATCACATTGTCGATTATTACTCTGGTATCTTTAACAATAGACACTATTGACAACATTTGAAGCTTGCTGGTCTTTAGTTCTCTTCTATTAATGATGTTCAGAGGATGGGTTTGGACAAGTTTTTTTTCTATGGAGGAGATCGAGTAGATTGTCAAACAGTTGAACTGTGATAAGTGTCCATGGCCGGATGGATTTAATAGCAAGTTTTTTATTAGTTTCTAGGATATTGTTAAAGATGATCTTGTTGCAGCTATTTTGAGTTTCTTTAGATATGGAAGGCTTGTTAAGGAAGCTAACATGACTTTTATCACTCTAATTCCAAAGAACAATGATACATCTAAATTAAAGAACTAGAATCTCATATCCCTGTGTAATGTCATCTTTAAGATCATCTCAAAAATTATGAGTAACAGACTTCAAGGTGTCCTTCCTTCCTTAATAAGTAGGAATCAATGTTTTTTCATGAAAGGATGCAACATTCAAGATGCTATCCTTCTTTCTAATGAGTTGTTTCATGATTTTAACAAATTTGGAACTAAGTCTAAGGTTTATCTCAAATTAGACCTTTCTAAAGCCTACAAATCTATTTCTTGGGATGCTCTCTTCAACATTGTTGATATTATGAAGTTTCTAAAATGCTGGCTCATTTGGATCAAAGAGATTTTCTATACAACCTCTGATGAAATATTAATTAATTTAGAACCCTCCTATCCTTTTACTCCTTCCAATGGTATTGGACAGGGAGACCCTCTTGCACCATACCTCTTTGTACTTGTTATGGAAACTTTCTCTCAGTTAATGAATAAAGCTATCATGGAAGATAATATCAGGCCTTTGAAAGCCTCAAATAACTTTGAAGTTTCACATCTCATCTTTGTAGATTTTTTAATGATTTTCATGGAAGCTGATCTTACTGGAGTTGCTTGTATCAAAAAAATTCTTCATGACCTTTATTCTATCATGGGGCTCAAAGTGAATATTGAGAAGAGCTTTTCCATTTTCAGTTCTAATTCTGATAAAATTAACTTTTCCAACATCTTGGGAATTGATGAAGGTAAATTACCTCAAAATTATCTGGGCATTCCACTCTTCATTGGTAAGATGACCAGAAATCATTACTCTCATCTTCTGGATAGAATTTAAAGGAGACTTGATGGTTGGAAAGCTAAGTGCTTATCCATGGTTGGGTGTGTAGAGATGGTTCAATCTAGTCTCTCTTCCATCTATCAGTACTGGTTGTTGTCATTTCCTTTACCCATGTCTGTTTGTGATGATATTGATAGGCAGAAGGGATTTTATTTGGGGTCATTCTAAGAGTAAGAAATCTCTTCATCTTGTTCAATGGGCTAAAGTAACCAAACCAAAACTTGAAGGTGGTTTAAGTATTAAATCTACAAGGGATATGAATTGCCTCTACTATCTATCATGGGTGGAACATAGCTGCAAAGAAAGACAGTTTGTGGATTAGGTGGATTCACAAAAAGTATCTCATCAAGAATTCTTTTTGGACTATCATTGATAACAACAATCACTCTTGGTTTTTCAATCGCATTATTAATTCAAGGAACATTCTGAAGAACCACATCAGCTACAACATTGGAGATGGTAAAAACATCTTCGATTGGAAATACCCTTGGGTCCCTAGTGACAAGTTACTTGTTGACTTTCTTGGTAGGGAAAAGACATTATAAAGTTGGGTCTTAGTAATGATGCTAGGCTTTGTCTCTCATTTTTTGTGACTCATGGAGTTTTGAAAATACTAGACTTCATTCTGGTTTAGTTTCTCTTGTTGATAGAATTCCCAAATTGAAATTTGGTAATGATTAAATTCTTTTTAAGAAGAAGAGTTAGATCAGAATTAAGGATGTTTTGAATGCAACTAGAAATCAGGGCATCATTGACTTATTTTTGAATTAGCTTTGGAAGTATAAGTCTCCTATTAGATTTCATATTCATTGCTAGAAGATTGGTCATGGCATATTGATAACCTTAGTTACTTGTTGACTTTCTTGGTAGGGAAAAAACATTATAAAGTTGGGTCTTAGTAATGATGCTAGGCTTTGTCTCTCATTTTTGGTGACTCATGGAGTTTTGAAAATACCAAACTTCATTCTTGTTTAGTTTCTCTCCTTGATAGAATTCCCAAATTGAAATTTGGTAATGATGAAATTCTTTTTGAGAAGAAGAGTTAGATCAGAATTAAGGATGTTTTGAATGCAACTAGAAATCAGGGCATCGTTGACTTATTTTTCAATTAGCTTTGGAAATATAATCTCCTATTAGATTTCATATTCATTGCTAGAAGATTGGTCATGGCATATTGATAACCTCGAGCTATCTGAAGAGATTGGGTATCCCTCTAGCATATTTGTGTTTCCTTTGTTTGTAGGATGAGGAAAGTATTTGGCATGTATCTTAATTGCAATTTTTCATCTCATATTGCCAAATCTAGTGAATTTGTTCTTAACCCACTCCCTGCTCAAAAGAGGACCTGTTGCGATTTTAGGGAAGAAAGCAACATCTGCTCTGTGTTATTGTTTTATACTGGTTATGGCGTGAATGAAATCACAGAGTTCATGAAGATATAACAACTCAGATTGAAGGACTTTGGAAGATTATCAAGAATGACTTTGTGTTATTACTCACTTGAGTCTTGTTTTTATGAGATACAAGTTGCCTATTTTTGTCCGTTGATTCTTTGCATATAGATTTGCTTGTATAGCTTTTCCTTTTCTTATGGCTAGATAGACAGTTACTTAAACTATCTCTCGTGCGCTATACTTGTACATTTAAAAAATACCAAAAATAGAAAGGACGAGCTTTTCAGGACAAAAAAACCACTCAATGAGAATAGAATTGTTTGAGAAACATCACATTTAGATATTTTTTAATATCAAGCTAAATAAAGGCATCCGGTTTGTATTGGTTCACTCTGCCTATGTGATTAAGTAGTTTTTACATGTACTTACAAGTTGTAGGTAGTTACTGGGTTTTTAATCGGTTGACTCTTTCTCAACGAGTTGTACATAAATTATTACATTGCACCTTAGTACTAATCATGAGGCAACAAAAATAATTCTGTGTTTTTTGATAATTTTGTCAAGAGGGGCTACAAATTGGAGATTCAAGTAGTTTAAACAAATATTGTGTTTGTCCCAACAGCTTGGTTGTATGCTCATTCACCCATTCATTTTGTGTGCTCTTACAGTCTTTTGTGTGTTAACGAGTCCGGTCTTTTGTATACTTATGAGGTGAAAGGAATCAACGAGCTCCATTAATCTTAGTGGGTTATTTTAAAGTATCATATATACAGTGCAATGTTAATTGTGAACATGGCAAAAATATTAGTTTTAGTAGACATTCAACAAAATGCCAGACTTTTTCTTGCAGTTCAATTGGATTTGCGTGTTGTCGAGCTGTTTCACTCTATTTTTTTTACTTGTTAAATGGTATTTAAAGTATGAGTTAATATTTTTGTAGAAAACGATTTTGGTAATTTCAGTAATCACATGGTACAAATTTAAATGAGTCACCTAGTATTTAGGACTCGTTTGGTTCTGCTACAAACCAACACGTGCAGTTCTAACTCAACCTGTTTTCCAACTATCAGTGTTTGGTATTACGTAGTTGCAACACACGGTGGGAAAGTTAGCTCCAACTGTGTTTTCAACTGAGCAGAAAATCGTGCAAATGAATTATGCCCATTTTGGGCGTAGTTAGTTTGCTCAACATGTTCGCGGTTAGCTACTGGCTACTAGTCTTCCATGTTAACGCTCGCACATGCCCGCTCCTGTTGCAAACTTCAACGCTCGCACAATACGACCGGCTGCAGCAAGTATCCATAGTAGAACTACAAACTCAAACTGCATCCAACCAAACCAATTACCAACCAGTTGCATTTCCTGTTTTCGTTTTCATACTTTGAATTTCGCAGCGCTAGTTCCAACTGCGCATAACCAAATAGGCCCTTAGTCATCAACTGTAAAGTACATATAAGTTTGATGACATGCTATGAATTAGAGTGTGTTATAAAATTAATCAAATGTACTCTTTTATCGGGTTAATTTAATTGTGTAACACATGTTTAGCACACGTCATTTCGACTAATATCAAGAAAACACCAAGCAACTGCATGAGATACGTTCAAGGGATCACGTATATCACCGTCTTCCGTAACCGGCCGAACAGGGTAAATAAACGGATCGGATATAATCAGCCAACAAGATAAGAAATTGGCGTCGATGGGAGAAGGGACGCCGGGAAGAAAGGAATTTACCAGTATCTATGGTGTTGTTTTTGATTGGTGATGAAGGCAGACGATGGTACTCACTCGGCGAAACAGGCGCGTTGGGAGTAAAGTTGCGATTTGCTAGTCAACCTGCTTTGAAGCCTGCTGGGCTGGAGAGTAAAAGAAAATTGTGGATGCGCTGAAAAAAGAGTTCAATATAAACACGGTTGACACACTTTTAGGTCTAGCCCAAATAAATTTATCAATATTTTCTTTTTTCTTCTAAAAAAATATGCTTTCATCGGGTATATATATATGGGTAAAAAACCCAAATAGCACACTTGTACAAAAATTATTACCGAAACAACACTCTTCCTAACTTATTTCCCAAATTAGCACACTTTCAGCCAAAAACACCACAATACATGAAGTTTTATTGATGCTGAGAACAAAAATGCTAAACTAGTTGGCTCTTTACGTTAAAAACGGCAAACAACTAGGCGCTTTATAGTAAATGCTACATTTACATTAACGGGCGTCTTCGCCAACTTAGGCTGCTTAACAGGCTCCCGAACCCGAAGATGCAGAGGTACATCCTTTGGCCCAAGCTCCTCATCCCACGAGGCATGTGGTCATAGAAGAACTCGAGTAACCCCGAACACCACGTACGATTCATTACGCTTACGCTCCACCAGTGCCGCGGTGACCATGCACGCCATGGCGTGTACGATCCCTGCTCCTGTCCGCCGCAGGGTCGTGAGGCCCGTCAGACACCCCGTGAGCTGGCGCGCGATCGGGATGAGCATACAGTCGTAGATTGGGATGGAGATTGGCTATGGCGACGGACCCGAAGCTCTGGAGCGCTGCGGGAGGGATGACTAAGGCACCATTGAAGATGGTGTGGTCGAGCGCACTGCCTTATTTCGTGAAGAATGTGGGTGGTTAGGAGAAGATTGCCACGTTGACTAGGGATGTGGACCAGATTGGGAGTAGCGAGAGGATGGTGCTTGTTATGTCGATGTGGCACCCGGATCCGGAGTCCTTGCGCAGAAGTGCTCCCACAATGTAGTTGTATCCACCGTTAGACTATAGCGATGGTTGAATATTCTTGCACCTTGTTGTCTGACGCGCCAAAGCTCTTCAGCAGCGGCGCTTCCTCGTCCGATTGACCACTGCTGCAGCAACTACCTTCTTTGTCAATCCCTATCCAACTGCTTCTCCCGCACCACCACAACTTCACCACCCTTGCAACACCAAACTCAGGCTCCTCCCCTAAGTCCCCTTTCCCCACCACATGGTGCCTATACGGCTATACCTCCCCCTAGCTCCCAAAAACACCACCAACGCAACTCCAAACCTGACCGCAGGGACAGAGTAACCCACCACCCAGCTAACATTATACTGGACGTAGCTCAGCACCGTCGTACCAACAAGTATCCTATGTACATGGACATGTACCACCAGTTGAAGAACGAGCTCTTGCTAATCCAAAAAACTCACACTAAAAGAGTTGGCATTTTATATTTTGGACTGGCTGAAGACGCTCGTCAATGTGGCATTTACTATAAAGCGTCTAGTTGTTTGGCGTTTTTAACGTAAAATGCCAACTAGTTTGGCATTTTTATTCCCAACACCAGTAAAATGCCATATATTGAGAGAGTGTTATTTTGGTAATATTTTTTGCAAAAGTTTGCTATTTGGGTTTTTTTTTCCTATATAGATTCTCATAATTGTTGTTTAAATCTGTTAAGTACTTGGGATTGGTCCTTTTGGAATCCATCGTAAACCGACATCCATGTATTGGGAATCTACAAGAAAGAAACCAACTTCCGCTTCTAGATACATATTTGCTTCTGTTCAGAGACTCCTCAATGACAGAAGATGCTCCAAAAACTATCCTCATGTTTGTCTGCTTTGGACGTTGTTCTTTCTGTGTATGACTGTTGTCACCGACGGCGTTCCATCTCATTGCTATCAATGTGGTTAACCAACCATGTTTTCTTGGTCGCTTGATAAACAACGAGACCGATGATCATATGGAGACTATACAAAATTATGCTATGATTTATTCTAATATTTGTCAATAGAGCAATCTTTTCAAGAGGAAAATGTTGGTGTCATTTTCAACATGTTAACCCTCAAAAATCATTATGGCATCCAATGACGGATACACAGTCGGGCCACTTGAGGCCCCGACTGGCTGGTTTTTGCTAATTACTATGTCGAATACCCAATCCGCCTCACCCATGCTAACTATATATCACAATTAAATCTTCATGCATGACTTCCAAAAAGAAAGTCTTAACATTTACCGTTCCTGGTTATGTGGGAAGCAGACTGTTCCTCTTAGTGTAACATCCCTGACCTGGATTATGCTTTAACCCTAGGTTTTTTGATTAAGAGAGATGATTATATGCTTAATCTTATCTTGTGAAAAGTAATTAGGGCCCAAGAGGAACTTATGTTGCAATTCTAGTCCTTTTTGAATATTGTTGAAATCAATGTTTTGCTTGTTTTGGACTAAAGTGCAAATTACCCAAGTGGAGGGGTTTAAGTGCAAATTGTGTATGATAATATGTTCCTCATGTGTTGAAGCATCATGAGAGTGAAAATGATGCATAGGTATGGCTTATGGAAGCCTAGTACCAAGAAAGAGCTGATAAAGCAATGTATGTGCATTAAAACCTAGTTTTGGTGTAATGTGCAATTTACCCAAAACCTAGGGTTCAATATGAAAATTACGACTTCAATAAGGTCCCTAATGTTTCTTGGCATCATGTAGAGCAAAGAAAATGAGAGGGGCGCCTCATTTGAATTAAGTTGGAGGAGAGAGAATCTTGATATTAAAATAATCAAGATTAATGCCTAATTGAAACCCTAATTCAATTTAGTGCAAAAATAAATGTATAAATGAAAGGGCCTTCAACCAAAATTAAAATGGTTGGATTTAGATGTGTGTGGACGTCCTTGAGCTTGACAAGGACCATGAAATATCCTAAGGAGGTGAAAATTCCACTCACCTTATTATAAGGAAAAGAATTTCCACTCAAAAATGGATATTACTATTATAAGGGTTAAGGTGCTTAATTTCTTTTCCCTTAATTCATGGATAATGGAAGGGAGCTCACCCAAACAGTTTTGAAACCATTTGGGTCAATCAACCCAAAGACGCAACACCATCAATTACCAAATCAGCACTTAACCCGATTAGGGTTTGCTACTTGGTGATTAACGATGCATTGAATTAATCAATTGGATCCTTTAGATTACCATTCAACATATATTAGGGTTCTGACCTCAAACGGTCTCAAGACCGTTTGAGGGTCAACCAAGACCGTTTAGAGGTCTAGGGTTGAGTATGGTTTGGTATTTGAAGGTCCATAGATACCAAATTGAAAGGCAATCAATTGCTGATTTGATAATCAATCCAATGATCCAAACCCTAATTGGATGTTATGGATTTTGATGTTGATATGGGAAAACGGTTTCAAAACTATTTAGAGCTCAAGCACATCAAGACCGTATGAGGTCAAGCACCTCAAGACTGTTTGGAAGGTCAAAGGTGGTGATTTGAAGGATTAAAGATCCAAAGGTTAATAATTGTTGAACCTCAATAACCCAATTGATTGAAGGTTTCAATTTTGCTAATCATGATCAACCAATTGATGAAAGTACCCCATGAACCCTTGCGGTTTTGGGACTGATTTGGCCCAAATGGTCTTGAGACCATTTGAGTCCAAATGGTCTTGAAACCGTTTGGGGTCAAACAGTTTCAAAACCATTTGGAGGTCAAATAGTTTCAAAACCGTTTGGAGGTCAAACGGTTTCAAAACTGTTTGGTGATGAAACCTTCAAGACCGAATGGAGTTCAATTTCATTCAATCATTTGGAAATTGATGGTGATGATTATTCCAATGATCCAATGATTTATAGTGATGGTAATCAAAGAGGGTACAAAGGTTAAAGACCTAAAAGTACCTAAATGATTAGTACTATTAAAAGGGTAAACCCTAATCATGATAAGAACAATAATTTGGTACACTATGTCAATCATAGTTGTATGTACTTGAATGCAGGATTTGATATGACCTAATCAAGTTGACATGATAATAGAATGGAATTCATACATGAGTATGATTCATGTGGTGATTAAGGGTATGATCCTTAGTAAGGTGATCATGAAACCCTAATCACGAGTATAAACCCTAATTGACAAAGTTATTGAATTCTAACCCTAATTGAGGGCAATTCTAAATGAAACCCTTATCCAGGGTGAGAATGTAGCCCTAATCCAGGGTAATGATATATATATGACTCTATTTTAGGGTAATGAGATACAAAACCCTAATTTGGATGAATAGTGAATATCTAATTATGGACAATTGAATGAAATCCTAATGGAGATGAATAGTAGACCCAAATTGTGGGTGACTATAGAGGAAATTATAATTAAGGAGGATTCCATGAGAAGCCCTAGTTGAGGGTGAATCCATGAGAAACCCTAGTTGAGGGTGATTCCATGAGAAGCCCTAGTTGAGGGTGATTCCATGAGAAACCCTGACTGAGATTAGCACCACATGGTGCTCTAATGCTATGTTGTGATGAGAGGCCCTAAGAAGGGTGAAGGTATGTGAGACGCTAATGTGGAGTCATAATACATAAAGCCCTAATCCTGGAAAATATGACAATGAATAATACATAAAGCCCTAATCCTGGAAAATATGACAATGAATCATAATCCTAATTTTAAGTAAGGGTATAAGGAAACCCTAATGATGAGATAGAAGAAATTACCTTATAGAGGTGAAACATTTCATGTGGTTGATTATAAGCAACCTTATTGTAAGCAATGTATATATCATTAGACAAGTCCATATCATTAAAGATAGTTGGACAATTCTAATGTGTGGCCTATGCATTACATGCTAAAGGTGAGAAATTAATGATGGGATGTATTAAGAGGGAAATACCTTAATACAAGATAAGTTGGTTAACTCAAGAGAGTCTGAAATCATGAGAAAAGTGATACAATAAGATATGATAGTTATCACATTCAACACTTCAGAGTTTATATACCTTGATGCACTTCAAATCCAATATAATTGGGTAAGAAACATATGAAGTGTGTTATGCAACTATTACAATGAAATGTAATGAGTTGACACACTTTGATAAGTGTTAATTAATGTACCTTGAGAATGGGGTTAAGCCAAATTAATGAGTATGATGTATTCATACCATGATGAGGATGAGAGATGAACTCATACCTTGAATTGATGATCATTAATTCTATATGATGAGAGTAATGATCTTGAATAAGTATTTATGATATATTTGAATGCCCCAGAGGTATGGAATAATGAATTAAGGGTTGGACATATAATATAATCATGAAACCCTAATTAATAAGAAATGGGGAACCCTAACCCTAATTTTGGGTAAAGGGAATGAGAAGCCCTATTTGATAGTAAACCCTAATTCCTGGTAAAGGAATAATAGTGTTACTATTGTATCACATGATGTGATGAATAACTTGTATGACTATTATCATGCCTAATATCCATGCATGTTTTATGAGATGATGAACTTAGCCAGGTTTGAGCTGTGACATTTATATAATAAATGTTGATTGACCTTATGTGCCTTAATGTTGTTGCTCAGTAAAAGTAACATATGTGCATGGATTTTATGAGTCATATGAGTAAGCTGTTACCTAGAAAGAGGTGATAAGATATTTAGTGGCCTTGTGAGACATGTGTGATACTTGTGTAATAAGTATCATGAATGCCTTGGTCAGATGACCTGAAGGTGATAATTACCTAATAAATGGTATTGATGCTCAATGATGAGTTAAGGGTTTGAATACCCAGAACCATATGATTATGGTGATGAGATTGTGATGGGATGATAATTCCCAGTATTGAAATGAGGGACTGAGTTCCCAAGGTCTTTTAAAGACTCAGAAGTATTTGATGAAAATTGTACATGTCTCTTTATAGCATTGTTGTAATAAGTCATGCTTGAGAACTTGGCTGATGCTAAAAGAATGTGAAAATGTACATAATTAATCAAGTGAAATCATATCATGTAGAGCCCTGACCATAGATCCATCATCATCAGTATTTAGGTGATGGTGAAACGGGTGCTCCGTGGAAAAACCCGGAACACATATTTTGAATATGTGGGGGTAAATGGGCAAAAAATATCCTTACGCCCGGTGAAGAGATTGAGGGAAGGTAAATAACAAACCTCTCAATCCTTCATGTATCGGGATGGATGTATCATAAATCTCTCGATGGTTGGGATAGATGTAACATTAATCTCCCAATGATATTTAATGTCGGGTCGAGGAGATAAACATTAAATCTCTCGATGGCCGATGAGAGTGAAGTTGATACTGTAACTCTATAGCGAAGTTCCAGTATACCCTGGAAAGCTATTTTGAGTAGTTAACATAGTTTTGCTTGTGGTCCCACACTGACCAGGATGTGAGAGGTCATGGGAATCCGGCTCTTCCATCGACTTATGTATGGTACCGATTTCGACTTCGCAGTGGTCGGCTGGAGTATGAGCTGTATACCTCATCTCCTCAGGGAATAAGTGTGATTGTAAAATGAAATCAGCCATATAGTATGTTTTCTTAAGGATTTAATACGGAAATTTATTGGCTGATGTTATATTTCTTTCATGCAACTCTAGTTCATTGATGTTATTCATATCAGTTTGTATTCACTGTAAGTAGATGGGTGAATAATGATTCTATCATGAGTAGATGCAATGCTCTCCTTGGGAAAGGAGATTACTTCACTTTATTCATATAGTGATTTATCTGCTGTTAATTATATAAAATCCCTCTGCTCAGTTTATTTTAATAAACTGCTATAACAATATTTTGGCAGAGAGTTATATCTCCCGCTGGGGCAATTTACAATTGTCTCACCCCCGTGGGATCCAACATTTTTAGGTGGACGAGCACGGAAGAGTTTGAGAACATCTTGCAAAGAAAGAACTTCAGCAACAGTAGGGACAGTAGTGACAACTCAGGTTGAGTGTACTGTCTATCGTGTCTTGTAGATAGAAGTTCTATGTGTCGTCTCTGTACTCTCAGGTCCTCGGAGTTTTTGGTCAGTGTATTTAATAAATCGATCTGAGATTTGGGCTTGATGCCTCGAGATTATTATGCTGTCGGTACATAATGTTGATAGGACAACTGATGTTGTAATCATCGAGATGTGATGGTACATGTTATGTACGATTGAACCAGAATGTAAATGTTATACAATGGTTCTTGATGGAAAAGATTTCCTATGTGTGGATCTCTTTGCAAAAAGTTTTAATTTTTAGTGATTTTCAGTAATCCGCTGCAAATGATTCACTTCCGCTTAAGTAAAATCCTATTTTTGTGAGTTGGATGCCACACTTAGCTTCTAATATTATGTGATAGCACTAAGATTTGTTTGTCCCGTATAAATACGGAGTAGTCTACACTCCTACCAGAGGAAAAACATATGTCACATCTATTTAATCTTAATCAACAATTTTAATTACCATGTACACGTGTCAAAAGATAAATAAAAGTATAACATTTTTTATATTCACACAGGAGCAAAAAATCTGAACTCATATGTAATAAAATTTGTTGATCCCGTATGAACATGGAGTAGCCTACATCCCTACTAGATCAAAGTCACATCCTTCGAATCCTAACCAATCGTTTTAATTGCACTGCACATATGTCAACACAAAAACAAAAATGTAGTCCATCCCATATTCACACGTGAGCAGCAAATCTAAACTCCTATAACTGTGTTCTTTTGTTATTTGGGATGCCCCGTGGACCATCATGTACATTACTCTTCTCATATTTATACAGTTTTATATAAGCATGAGCACTGCATATATATATGTATCGTTATATAAAGAACAGACAAGGAGGAGCTCCTACCAATCAACGTGGCAACACATATATCCGCGTGAACCACGCCGCCTAACAAGTCACAAGTGAATGGCCTTCCCTGCTGCCAGTTAAGTGAGCACCATCAGCACTGCCATTGCGAGCGGTGAAAAAAAGTAAATGAAAAAAAAATTAAAATAGCACGGTCTAGTATAAATATTTACAAGTATAGTATGATAGCAATCTTATTTCTCAAACTAGTTCAGTTCGTCAAGAAAATGCTACAGATTTTGACTTTTTTATGGGGCCAGAACTAAAAGTACCAACATCTTTGACGTTTTGCAGTTAAGACGCCATATAATTTAGTATTTTAATATAAGCACCAACTATTTCGACGTTTTCAGTAAAATGTCAACCTTTTTCTGGTAAGACACCAAATGCTCCTTTTTCGCGGCCATTAAAGCTTTCAAAGCCTGGCGAAACAACATTGTAATGTCTAACCGTCTGCTCCTTCCGCTTCTTTTTCATCCTCCTGTTAGATAAATAATTACTGTAGCTAGTTACTGTAGCAACTCGTTACTGTAGCTCTGTTTATGTAGTAATCACTTATTTAACATGAGTTAAGCCCAATGTAGTGCAACAAGTACATGTGAGAATGTAGCGTTGTCCCTAGTGCAAATGACAGAAATTTTATCCCATATTGCTCACTCTTAGAACTTTTATGGTCCTCATATGTAGGATCACATGGGGCACTAGTGTCCAAGGGGTCCTAGGAGGGAGGTATGCTCACCTTTTTGGTGGGTGAAGTTACCACATCACAATGCACGCGCGCGCGCCACGCCTTGCCGGGCCAGGCGCGGGCTTGTGGATTGTGGATTGTAGAGAATGTCTTCCGTCTTCTTTTTGTACTAGGATACAACTAAGTAATTAATTACTCGTGTAATTAATGGTTTCTTTCCTATTTGGATTTCTTAATCCTAACTGGAAAGTATTTCTCTTTACGATTTTTATTCCGTATTGTGTACAAGAGTGACCGAGTGTTTACGTCTTATTGGGAATAGGATTAGGGACGTGCGTGGCTATATATGCCTCCAGTCATTAGGGTTAAACACACCGAAAATAGTTTTCTACCGCCGTGTGTTTTGAGAGCCCTAATTCAGAGAGCGAGAGCTTTTCGTCCCCGGAGTCGCTTCGCGGAGTTGTCCTCCTGTGCGAAGCGCGACTCCTCCTTCCCGTCACCGAGACGCGGCTGTCAGACGGTGGTTCCTGCGGACGCTGTGCTGCACTGGTAGAAGTGCAACAATTCAGGTTCGTGCCGGATCGAGACTGGGAGAACGGTGTCTATCTGCAAGGATTGCCAGGCACTGATTTCTTTAAGTATTACGTTCGTTTCTCATATCTGGTTTGCGAATCTAATTCCTTTATTTTAGTTCTCCTGCTTTGTTTGATCTTCGTTTCTTATTTTGGATCTGTCTGAAATTGTTAATATCTTTGCATATGTCGTTGTTGCATGAACGACGTTAATAAATATTAACAACAGTCTTAAAGAAATTACCTTTGTGTCGTTAATTAACAATGGCCGGTCATGGTAGTTCGGGATGTAAAATTGATACCAGCAATATGTCTGAAAAATTTAATGGTACCTACTTTGCTCGTTGGCAGAGTCGGATGGAAATTTGGCTGAATATTGCGGGTTATGATCAGTTCTTAGTTGAAACTGAACCTATATCTGATAAAACAATTCCTGATAATGCAAATATTATTGCTAATTGGAAGAAGGGTGATAAAACGTGTTGCGGTTAGATTCTGTTTGGTTTAAATAACAAACTGTATGATTCTTACTCAAAGCCGCCAGTCACTACGTCTAAGGTTTTGTGGGAATTGTTGATTAAGAATTTCATCACTGAAAATCAAGGTGTTGAAAAATTCTGCGTGTCTAAATTTCTTAAGTTTCAGATGGTTGAGGGTAAATCAGTTTCTGATCAAACACATGATCTACAACTCCTAGTTCATGAACTCTCAGATGCCAAGATGGTATTGACTGAGAAGTTCTTTGTTATGTCTATCATAGAAAAATTTCCTAAGTCTTGGGAATCGTTTGGTATGTCTCTGAAGCATCACAAAGGGACACACACCATGAGTGAACTAATGATGGATATTAATATACAAGAAGAACACTTAAAGGAGAAAGGGGTCAAGGTACCTATTGATGCAAATACAACTGTTAATTTTACTTTTGCAAAAAACACCAAAGATAAAAAATCTAAGAATGCACATAAACTTAAGGCAAAGATCCAAAAGAAACTGAAGAACAAACTTTGTTGGACTTGTGGATAGGTTGGCCACTGGAACAATGATTGTCCTACTAAGAAGGCAAAGAAAGTTACAGCATCTGCAACTGAGTAGGATGTGGTCAACATGATGACTACATCCTTTAACCTCAATGATGGGTACATGTCTATTAAACATGAAATCCTTTCTATTTTTGAACCACTTTATTGGATAATTGACATTGGGGCTAATGTACATGTGTGTGCTGATAAATCTATGTTTGTGTCTTATCAGGCCTCTCGAGGCCGGTCCGTGACTTTGGGTGATTTCATCTCTGTAGAAGTCAAAGGCGAAGGACGGGTGGACTTGAAGTTCCCTTCGGGGAAGGTTTTGACTCTTAACGAGGTCAGACATGTTCCAACCATTCGACGCAATATCCTTAGTGGCGTCATATTAGTTAGGGAAGGTTATAGAGTAGACTGTAAATGTAATAAGGCTATTATTACACGCCTTCGTGATTCTTTGTTTTTTTGGCAAGGGGTATTTATGTGATGTGGAGAAATTGTTTAAGATTCATGTTGAACTTGTTTTAAATTCCGTTTTAAATTTGAATGATTATAGTTCTGTTTGCATGAATCTTGTTTCATATGATGTATGAAATTCACATTTGGGACATGTTAATGTGGCCTCAATGAAGCGTATGATGAATCTAAATTTGATCCCTAAATTTGAAATTAGTAACAATAAATGTGAAATCTGTGTACAAGCTAAATTGCCTAGGAAGCTCTTTCATTCTGTGAATAGGAATTCGGAAATTTTGGATTTAGTGCATATAGATATCTGTGAATTTAATGGTGTTGCTACGAGGGATCAAAAGCGTTATTTTATAATTTTTATTGACGATGCGAGTAGATATTGTTATGTCTTTTTACTTAGAAGTAAAGATGAGGTATTGGATAAATTTCAAATTTATAAGAAAGAAGACGAAACTCAAACCAGTAAAGTACTTAAGCGATTAAGGTCTGATAGGGGAGGAGAGTATACCTCGAACTTGTTTTTGAAATTTTTCCAATTACATGGTATAGTTCATGAGGTCACTATTCCTTATTCACCACAATCTAATGGGATAGCTGAATGTAAAAACCGAACCTTAATAGATATGGTAAATACCTTACTCCAAACGTCTGGATTACCCAACTTTATGTGGGGGGAAGCTTTGAATACGGCTTTCCATATTCTGAATAGAGTTCCCCATAAACATTGAGAGAGTAGTTCGTTTGAGTTATGGAGAGGAAGGAAACTGAGTCTTAAATATCTTCGAGTGTGGGGGTGCCTTGCAAAGGTACTTGCCCCTGAACACAAAAGGAAGAAATTGGGACCGAAAACGGTTGATGCCATATTTTTAGGTTATGTAGAGACAAGTAATGCTTACAAATTTTTGATTGTAAAACCAGATATCTCTGGCATTGAGGTCAATACAATTGTAGAATTACGTGATGCAACATTCTTTGAGGATGTGTTTCCTATGAAAACTGGTGTGCCCAATGATGTATCTCAAGAAGATTCATTTACCACATGTTCCATTCTCGAGCACGTGGAAAGGATGACAAATGTGGAGGGTGACTCAGAACAAGCTATTTCTGAATCAGATGATTCTAAAGAAATAGTTGAACCAAGGAGAAGTAAACAACCTAGGACATCCAAAGACTTTGGAAGTGAGTTTCTCACTTACAATGTTGAGGATGATCCTGTTACTTTCAAACAAGATATGGAATCTCCAGAAGCTAAGTTTTAGAAAGAAGCCGTTAATGATGAAATCCAATCAATTCTCTCGAATGGAACTTGGAAATTGGTGGATTTGCCTCCTGGTTGTTCTGCAGTTGGTTGCAAATGGATTTTTAAGAAAAAACTTAATGCAGATGAGACAATCAATAAGTATAAGTCTAGGTTAGTTGCTAAGGGTTACACACAAAGGGAAGGAATATATTATTTTGATACTTATTCACCTGTTTCCTGTATGACCACAATCCGAGTGCTTATAGAATTGGCTTTCATTTATAATCTCTGTATCCATCAGATGGATGTGAAGACCACGTTCTTACACGGTGATCTTCAAGAAGTGATATATATGGAACAACCTGAGGGATTTTTGGGTCGTGGGAATGAGTCCAAAGTGTGTAAACTTATTAAGTCATTATATGGCTTAAAAAAAGCCCCTAAGTAATGGCATGAGAAGTTTGATTCTGTGATATCATAGTTTGGCTTTATTTCTAATGAATTTGATAAGTGTCTCTACTGCAAGATTGTCAATAATGGATTCATTCTGTTATGCTTATACGTCAATGATATCCTACTTTTTGGTTCCGATATGAAAGTAGTAAATGAGACAAAGTCATTCTTGTGTACCAAGTTTGACATGAAGGATATGAGAGTCACTGATGTAATTTTAGGGCTTAAAATCATAAGGTATACTGATGGTATAACTCTCTCTCAGTCTCACTATGTTGAGAAGATACTGGAGAGGTTTGAGTACACATCACATAAACATGTTAAGACTCCATATGATTCATCCAAGCCCTTGTTCAAGAATGAGACTGGGGTTCCAGTGTCTCAATTACGATACTCTAAGATTATCGGAAGTTTGATGTATCTTATGAACTGTATACGTCCAGACATTGCGTTTGCCATGAACAAGTTAAGTAGATACACCAGTTGTCCCGACAAGACCCATTGGGAATCGCTTGACAGAGTTCTGAGGTATATCAAGGGAACACGTTCCCTTGGGCTGCATTATGGTAAACATCCTTCCGTAGTTGAAGGATATAGTGATGCAAGCTGGATTTCCGTGAATTTTGGGAGTAATGGTGTCTTAGGATATGTATTCCTGTTGGGAGGAGGAGTTGTTTCCAGGAGGTCTAAGAAACTGACCATATTGTCTCGGTCTACTTTTGAAGCAGAGTTGTGTGCTTTAGATGAAACTGGATTGGAAGTTGAATGGCTACATGGACTTATGTCTAGTTTACCTATGGTAATGAAGCCGCTTCCTACAATTTCAGTTCACTGTGACAGCACTACAACTATTGCTAAGATAAAAAGTTTGAAGTACAATAAAAAATAGCATAGACACATCCAAGTCAGATTGAAATATGTAAGGGAGTTAGTATCTAATGAGGTCGTGGTTGTGGACTACATCGGTACCAAAGATAATACAGTTGATCCTTTCACTAAAGGTCTTACCTTGGCTTTAGTGGAAAAATCCAGGTTGGGGATGGGACTGAAACCCCTATAGATTTGTAGGTAGTAGCAACCCAACCCAAAAGAGTAGAGATCCCACAAATTGGGTTCAATGTGGTAATAACAAGCTGTTGGGTAAATCGGATGACACTATGTATTCTTGTTTGATGCTTCCTGCATCTGTGCATCTATTCCCTGGGAAACCTGTTATTGTCATGACTGCAAGTTAGTAAGAGAGTAGTCTCTTAATGGTGTCAAGTCTTAGGACAGGATGTTAGCAGTACATCCTTGGAGACTCCAGCTAAGTGATTGATGTTGTGTAGGCCGCAACAGGAGAATTGGGTTGTTCTCTGTTATCAATCATGATATAAAATTTTGTATGCATGGCCTTAATGCATTGTTTTCTTTAATGCCATATCTTTATTGTGTTGTTACCAACCTATACTCTTATACCCAAGGTTCAGGTTCAAGACTTTTGTTCACCTAGTTCCTACAGGGGTCACAGTTGGATAACTCAAGTAGATTCAAACCGAAAGGTATCTGCTGAAAGCACAATATGGAGGAGTGAATGGTAGAGCACACTACACATTGGACTTTGTGGGGGATTGTTAAATAAATGATTATTATAGCTAGTTACTGTAGCAGCTCGTTACTGTAGCTCTGTTACTGTTGTAATCACTTATTTAGCATGGGTTTAGCCCAATGTAGTGCAACAAGTACATGTGAGAATGTAGTGTTGTCCCTAGTGCAAATAGCAAAGAAGTTTTATCCCATATTGCTCACTCCTAGAACTTTTGTGGTCCTCATATGTAGGATCACATGGGGCACTAGTGTCCAAGGGGTCCTAGGAGGGAGGTATGCTCACCTCCTTGGTGGGTGGGGTTACCACATCACAACACACGTACGCACGCGCGCGCGCCACGCCAAGCCTCGCCTGGCCGGGCCAGGCTCAGGCTTGGGCTTGTGTCTTGTGAAGAATGTCTTCCATCTTCCGTCTTCTTTTTGCACTAATATACAACTAAGTAATTAATTACTCATTTAATTAATTGTTTCTTTCCTATTCAGATTTCTTAATCTTAACTGGAAAGTGTTTCTCTTTGCGGTTTTTATTCCGTATTGTATACAGGAGTGACCGAGTGTTTGCGTCTTATTGGGAATAGGATTAGGGACGTGCGTGGCTATATATATGCCTCCGGTCATTAGGGTTAAACACACTGAAAATAGTTTTCTACCGTCGTATGTTTTGAGAGCCCTAATTCAGAGAGTGAGAGCTTTTCGTCCTCGGAGTCGCTTCGCGGAGTTGTCCTCCTGTGCGAAGCTCGACTCCTCCTTCCCGTCACTGAGACACGACTGTCAGGCGGTGGTTCCTGTGGACGCTGTGCTGCACTAGTAGGAGTGCAACAATCCAGGTTCGTGCCGGATCAAGACCGGGAGAATGGTGCCTATCCGTGAGGATTGCCAGGCACTGATTTCTTTAAGTATTACATTCGTTTCTCAATGAACGATCTGGTTTGCAAATCTAACTCATTTACTTCGGTTCTCCTACTTTGTTTGATCTTCGTTTCTTATTTTGGATCTGCCTAAAATTGTTAATATCTTTGCACATGTTGCTGTTGCATGAATGCCGTTAATAAATATTAACAACACCTCCTCAGTTCCTTCTTCTATTTCTTCTTCCTCCAGTACTCCTTCCATCACTACTAGTCTGGGTGAGGAAAGGAGCAGTCGTTCTATACAACTGACGTGTAGGAAAGAAGAGAGGAGGAAGAAAAGAAGATGTTGCAAAGAGATAAAATGGAGAGCATGGACTGATTTCAGTTGAGGAAAAGAAGATGTGGGTGAGGAAAAGAAAAGAAGATGCACAGAAAGAAAGGTAGTCGGAGAAAGGAAGGGAAGAAAAAAATAAGGAGAAAAGAAAAAAAAAAGAGGATTGTGTTAAGAAATCGTGGTGGGCAAGTGACGATGCTCTACAAGATTGAAGGCACAAATTTAACGTGAAAATTCTCCCCAAGATAAGGAGAGAAAAATCACGGGATAATACTGACGAACTAGCAATATGTAACTAAGATTACAACTCATATCATCCAGATTTAATCACCTCAAAATTTGAAAAGTCCCCCCTATGGAGAACTAAGGTAAAGAAGAATAAAATTATAACAATGTGTACAAACCCTCCCTTTTCAGTTTTTCTCCCCACAACACTACTGCCACTACTGGGGATTGCTTGTTGCTGCTACAACCGCTGACCGATTCGCCTCTTCCCCTAACGAGGTCGCCTACCTCATTTCTATCTACGATACTCATTCTAGTTGGTGCCTCCAACTAGAACTCCAACATGCTGTCATATCTCTCTCTGCATGAGAGAGTCGATACACGTCATCCGTTGAACGGACTGACTGTAGTCTTTGCCATGTTACCAAGTGTGTTCCACCAACCGTGTGTGTCTTCCATTGCTCAGATCCACCATCGTGGTTAATGCACCACCTCTGTGTCGTCGGCTGATGCACCTCCTCCGCTGATCGAACAAAATGTCGTCGTTGTCTTAGCCACCGACTGATGAACATCTTCTTCTGCTCGGATCTGTTACAGTAGTTGATGATGTCACAATACCAACAAAGTGCCACCAATTAATGTGCGTCCTCTACAGCTCGGACCCGCCTCTATTGTCGATGCAATGTCATTGTGTTGTCAACTGTCAACTGCTATTATGCTTCAAGTCAAAGTCGTCAGCCCTCTCTCATCCACGAGAGAGCACCACCGTCAGTATACCCAACGTGCCACTGATTGTCAGCTGCTACTTCGCTTCACACAAAATCACTGACCCTCTCTTACCACAAGAGAGCACCACCAGTTGTTATTGTTCTTTGTCTCTACTACCACAGAAGGCATCAACAACCAACAACTGGTGGGATCACACATCAATAGGTGGGATGTCTCAATGGCCTTCCGATCCCCATGACCTCTATTTACAGGCCTCCATGCATGTGGTTGCAACCAAAAATCCTAGTCCAATTCTCAATCCAATTCCTAGTCCAAATCTATTGTTGCACATAGGGAACCATCTCCTTTCCTTATTGGTTTCAACTCCTATTAGGATTGGCAACACAAACCAACTCTTATTAAGTCCGAATCCCAATAGGACATGGGTCAGAATCTTTCATATCCCAACAATCTCCCTCCGACCCATGAGGGATTTGTTGTCTTCAACGATCATCTAGAGTAGCTTCTGGACCCCATCACCACGTTTGATCGATCCATTCTCCTCAAACATTGCAACATCACGTCATTTCCATCCATCTCATTGAAGTCCCCTTGACTTTACTCTGTTCCCAGACAATTGAGAAGAAGTATACAATGCCACTTCTCTCTCCATGTCTATACCTAGAACACTATAAGCTCCCCCTCATCGATCAGTCGAGCTATCTTTGATGAATAACACATTTCTAACCTTCTGTACCATGGATTAGAAACCCTTTGATGACGCTCCCCCTGTCTATGCAACTTCTCTTTAGAAGCTCAATCCTCCTCTCTGGATGTAACAGTTGAGCACCCACTACATTGCCCTTCTTCTTCACATGCATGTTGTCCTGAAGAAGGTTTTGGAGCGACCTTGTCTGACTGGGAGCCTCCTTCTAGCATCTCGGACATGCAACTATTCTATGATCACTTCTTGTCAACATTGTCCTTCCTGTCTTCAAATGCCGTCTTACTACATCTACTACATCTTTCAAACCTTACTCTGATACTACTTGTTAGAAAATTGTGGTGGGCAAGTGACGATACTTTGCAAGATTGAAAGCGCAAGATTTAACGTGAAAAACTCTCCCCAATACAAGGAGAGAAAAACCACGGGATACTACCGGTGAACAAGAAATATGTAACCAAGATTACAAACCACACCCCCAGATTTAATCACCGCTAAATTTGAAAAGCTCCTCCCCCTTCCTGAGAATAAAGGTAAAGAAGAACATAATTACACTCAATGTGTACAAACCCTCCCTTTTTACTTTTTCTCCTCACGACACCACTACCACTTCTGGGGATTACTTGTTTCCACTGCCACTGCTGATCGAGTCGCATATTCTCCTAACGAGGTCACCTACCTCATTTCTGTCTGCGGTACTCGTTCTAGTTGATACCTACAACTAGAACTCCAAAGTTCCACTAGATCTCTCTCTACCTGAGAGAGTCGATATGCTTCCTCCCTGAACGGACAGACTGTAGCCATTGCCATGTCACCAAGTGTATGCCACCAACCGTGTATGTCTTCCATTGCTCAGATCCGCCGTCGTGGTTGATGCACCACCTCTGAGTAGTCTGTTGACGTGCCTCCTCTACCGATCGGACAGAGCGTCGTCATTGTCGTAGCCACTGACTGATGATCATCTTCCTCTGCTCGAATCCGCTGCAGTAGTCGATGATGTCGCAACACCAACAAAGTGTCACCAACTGATCTGTGTCCTCTTGTGTTTGAACCTGCCCCCGTTGACGATGCACTGTCGTTGTGTTGTCGACTGCCAACCGCTACTCTGCCTCAAGGCAAAGTCATTTGCCCTCTCTCATCTACGAGAGAGCAACATCGTCGATATACCCAATGTGCCATCAACTGTCAGCTGCTACTTTGCTTTAAGACAAAGTCACCTCTTACCACAAGAGAGCACAATCAATTGTTATTGTCATCTGGCTCTTCTACCAAATAAGGCACCAACATTTGGTGGGATCACATACCAACAGGTGAGATGTCTCAATGACCTCCCCTAGAGCCTCTATTTTTAGGCCTCTATGCATGTGATTGCAACCAGAAATCCTAGTCCAATTCTTAGTCTAATTCCTAGTCCAATTCCATTGTTGCACATATGGAACCATCTCCTTTTCTTATTGGATTCAACTCCTATTAGGATTAGCAACAGAAACCAACTCCTATTAATTCCAAATCCCAATAGGACATGGGCCAGAACCTTTCATATTCCAACATCTTGCGAAGGGTGGTTTTCGAATCAAAGAAAGAAGTGACCACTCGTGTAGAGAGGATGAAGAGAAAGGAAATGATGCTCGTCGGCCGGCGAGAAACCAGCCTGTATAACGGACATGTGCGTTGGTTGGAACGGGCAGAGCATACAAGCAACATACATGCAGAGCCGAGAAGTAGCGTGCACAACGACGTTGCTTGTAGAAGAAGGGAGCAAATGAAATGCCAACAGATCTGGCACCTTTCCTGAAAACGCACGAAGGGGTGGCATTTTATGTTGAAAATGCCTAAATAGTTGGCGCTTATATTGAAAACACTAAATTATTCGAGGCTTTATCTGTAAAATGCCAAAGGCTTTGACGCTTTTATTTTCAGCCTTAAAAAATGCCAAAAACTGTGATGATTTCTCGACAAATTCAACTAGTTTGGGAAATAAGATTGCTATCATGTTATACTTGTAAATATTTATACTAGACCGTGCTATTTTGTTATTTTTTTCCAAAGTAAATGGCATGTAGCAGCTTCGCCAACAAGCTACGAGTGCAGAGGCGGGGGGGGCACTGCCCCCCAAATTTTTAAATTTTTTTCGATTAAGTAGTTTACATCACCGTAACATTAGTCAATAACTTTCCAATTAATTTGATTAATACAAAAACTTCTAATTAATTTAATTTAATACAGAAACAATCTTCACATATCAATTGCGCTGCTTCCTAATCAAGTAAACTCAACAGAGATATTTTTCTAGAAACTTTTCGATGTGTTACTTTATTTACTGTATGAAATTCTATTTTTAGTCAAACTTCTAGTCCTTTTATGTTCATATACGGAAACTACCCACCACCATAAATACCATATTATATCAACCCAATACCCCACATGCCACAATAAGGAACAAAAGTATCCCAAATCATTTCTCCAGATCTTAGCATCTCCAGTGTGCTCGTGTCGCGTGACTTTTTTTGATATCAGCGTCTCCAGTCTGCCATATGCCAAAGCATTTCGGCCGCCGTCAATTCATGCTGATGCCATAGACTTGTGATAATGTTTTGCATTCTCAGCGGTCCAGAACATTGACACCCCAATTGCTGGAAATACATTCGTGCCGTCTCAGTCAGTCGGTATTTATTGAAAATTGATCCGCAACACGACAACATCGTACCTCATTCAACGCCTAGAGGCATTGTCAGATCGACATATCTTGTGCTTCCTTCTTTCCTTTTGGGATGCTACAAATGTACTTTCTCCGGATCTAGAATCTGCCACAACAAGTGCTTTCTGACATAGATATTTGATGCAGTACTTTTGACTTATTTGTGGCACTCGACAGCCTAATACTAACAAATATTAGACAAGAGACCAACACTAAAATTATTTTTATAGATTTTCAAGCCGTCTCTATTATCACAAAAAGCTACAGCTAGACAGTAATTGTTATCTGCTTATCTTTAAATTTTATTTTTTTTACTCATATTGTTTGGTCCCCTCACATAAAATTTCTGGTACGAGTGTTCCACAAACCTGGAAAAGTTCTTTTTGTTCTCCGGCCATTGGATGGCCTGCCCCCCCTATCAACTTTTCGCCACCCTTGCAGATAATTATGCCTCACAAACGACACCCGGAGTTTCACATAGAGATTGGAGACACACAACACTTTTTAGGTGACGCCTTCCCCGACATACTACTATTTCTTGTTAAGTAAGATGCCGAGGTGGTTGTTGATGTCGTCCTCGTCTTCCTTCTTACTAGCTACGACGTGCATCCCCAGCCGTTCTTTTTCAACTCTGCATATGGACGTCGCAGTTCACATTGAAAATGTTAGTGGGTGTAGAACCCAATTTGTCCGAAGATGCATCTCGAACTCAGCCAGTGGCAGAGGCAGGAAAATAATACATTAAAAGAGCCACAAGGTTCACAAGGTAGGGCACCAAAATATGTATATTTAAAATATATATTGTTCACATAGATAGTTCAATACAAAAATCTAGAACACAAAGATGGGGCATATGCCCACCTTTGCCTCAATTTAGCTCCATCACTGAATGCAACTTACTTCGTGAACAACTACCGTAGAAGGATATTATCAGTCCGACCATCTGAAATTTTGTGTGGATGAACTCACTGCAAGTGGTTTAAACCACACATGTCAGCATAAACAAAGTTTAGAACACTAGTTATTTGTTCATGAGTTTCGTTTAGCATCAGAACCATCCAGTGTAGTGGTATATTTTTCATAAAAATAATAGATCAATAAATAAAAAATAATATATTTTTAAAATTTTACAAATTAAATCATTAGTATTTTTCTAAATACTTATAAAAAATTGTATTTGAGGAGCAATGCGCTCCTGAATAGGATGCATTGATCCAATAGTGGGCAACATGTCTCCAACGGAACACATCACTCCTATATTGTTTTTTATTTAGCTTTGTAGCATGTTATTTATTATATTATTTCTATTGAGATTATAACAATTCCAATAATCAGTTATATGTATACATATAAATATATATTTATATATTATAATACAAAAAATAGAACTAATATATAAGCTATAATAATTTGTAGTACATAGTATTTGTGAAAATTGTAATTCCTGATCTTTCTATGTGAATCAAGATGGAGAATGAAATTTTTTCAATCATTGACTCAAATCCATTGTCGAATTCTACTCAACAAAATGAGGAGGTACTTAAGTTATGTGCATCGAACAAGTTTGGTCTTTCACATATAAGTAATAGTATATTAAATAAATAGATATGATATTGAAGATGAACAATCAAGTATAAATATCTATTTATCAGATGCAAATTTAAAATAATTAAGATAAAAGTAATATTAAAATCAATAATTTAGTATGTACAATATATATATAATATAACAGAAAGTAGGACACTGATAATAAACAATTATATAATACTAGATTATATATACAATTTTAAATTATAACCTATATTGTTTTTAAAATGTTTTTATGTAAGTCTAAAATTGATAGAGATGAAAACTAATAAAAAAGAGAAAATGAACAACAATTATTATTCCATTATAGTGATAAAGAATATTGGATGAAAAGAAACATAAGTAAAGCAATTCATTTTCTCACTTGTACTAGTGGATAAGTTCATTTCATTTATTTATTATAACTTTATTTATATACATTATCTATATGTGTACTACATTATTGAATATTATATAAGTTGTTTTTGGATTAAATGTTTTACATCTTGTTTGCTTTGATTTCGTATTTATACTCTATTATGCATTTTTATCATTGTATCTATTAATTTTACGCACTATTACTTATAATTATAAATACTATGCATAAATTAACTATTATACTTTATTTCTTTTAATATATCTTAGTGTATTATAATAAATATGCATTATTCTACTTATTATTAAGTTGTTAATAAAACTCAATAAAAATAATATAAAAACGACATGGTATCAACATAAAAATTGAAATAATCTTGGTGCAACGCATCCTCGTAGAGGATGCACTGCCCCTTTTGGTACCAATGTGCCCCATCATTAGACACGTTGCTCTTGAGCAATGAATCCACAGGGGCAAAATATGTCCCTTAAGAGGACACATTACTCCATAAGTATGACTATTGATGAATATTTAAGAAAATATGACATTTTTTGTATTTAAATATTCATAAAATATTATTTTGGTTATTTAACCTAAATAATATGTCATTCATTCTTGAAATAGACACTAATCACAACCATAAAAACTTCTAGGAAATATAATGGGTCAATGCGAGAGGAATACGTCTACAAATGGGACACATTGGACAATATGTGTCAAAAGTCCATTTCTCCTTAAATGTAACATTCTGGTAAATATTTTGAAAAATATTGCATATTGGTTATTAAAATTCCAAAAAACTGATATTACATTATTTTGTCAAAAATTGATATCCAACTCATTTAACAAAAAGATTGTCAGCAAAGATTGCCAAGAGATACAACAAATCAAAAATTAGTATAAGGCGTATCATTTCTCAATAAAATAGGTGGTTGATGTTATGACCATATAAAATAGTACCAATAATTTTCAAAAGTGATAAAGGATCCCTTAAAACAAGCCCCTATAGCAAAGAAAAAAAACTAAAGTGATAATGAGTGATTGATCAACTCGGCATCATAAAACAACATTGATAGAAAATGACCATTTGGTGGAGTGGAGTAGTTCACATCATCATAAGTGAGACAAGATCTCAACAGACTTGATGTTGTTCCTTGTGAGTCCATCATGCATCAACTGAAAGTATACAAAATATAATGGTATAAATTATGAATGCATGCACAACTATGTAAAAAAGAAAGCAATGATTTCATAATAAACCTTCTATCTCTATTATTCAAAATGAACAAAATAAAACAATTGGAAAATGCGGACTGAAATTGGAATGTGTTGATATTATAAATTGAAGCATGGAATAATTTTTTGCATGTTCGAAAGGGTAATTGAATGTATGCTCTTTAAAAGTGAAGAAAAACATTTTAAATCTTGGACAAGTGAGAAACAAATGGTTGCAGTTTTTAGATTTGTTATAACATAATAAACATTGTTGTGGCTATCTCTGAGAGTTTCAGTATGAACCAATGAGGAGTTTGTTGTGTTTGATAAGGAATATGAGTATGAGCACGTTTGACCCATAGTGCGCACTTCAAAATTTTCCCCTAAAATGATTATTGACACCAAGATGTATACGGTATTGATACGATTTATCCATAGAATAGTAGTCACTTCATATCTAATAATATTTACATTATATGTATCAGAAGATGGATGATGTCTAGTGAAAATTTTTAGGAGTGCAATGGTTGATGAAGAGACTATTTTAATGAATTGTTTGGTTTTGATAAAAAAGAGAGATGGTGCCTTATGTTTGGTAATGTGTTTGATGGATTTGGGGATGGAGAATATTAATTTTATGTTGATGATGGAGACACCTTCTATCAAATATTTGTAATTACTCAAATTGAACCTTGAAGTTACAAGAAAGTCAATGGTTTAAGGACCCGGCTGTCTGTTCCTAGCATAGTACCGTCAAAGTGCAAATTTGGAAGAGTAAAGGCTTAGAATAGATGAAAAATAAATAGATGAATGCACCAACATAATCTCAACATTCAAAAAAGTATATTAGTAACAACATTCTTTATTATAAAACTTCAATTACAAATTGAGAGCACATTTATACAATCTTGCTCATCTATATTATTTATGATCTTATAACAAGTTTATCAGAATATAGCTCACCAAGACATCAAGGTACTAGCCATCTCTGAACCTAAAACATGCATACACACAAGGTGTTGAGTACATGCCAAAAAGAAACATATAGTTATGATTTGCATAATTTGACAAATTTACAAAAGTAAATGAATATGAATAAATGAGTTGAGTACTTAGAAAAATCAGTAAATCATATTTTATCTCACTTCACTCCAATTTCACCAACTATATCATGTATCATAAGGACTTTGACCGACTTCCCTTTGGAATGGTCTGTAAGGGTGCTCAAGATTAGCTAGCCCTTTTTATCAACATGGTCTGCCCTATCTTGACAACTCAAGTAGGGTGTTAGACCTTTTTTCATTACCCCAAGTGTAAGGACCTCACTTTCAACATTCCCCAATTAAGGAAAGACCCAAAAAGTTGAGAGACATTACCTAAAATTCCCAAGATCCATATTTAACTCAATAACAAATAATAGTAAATAATTTCCAGTTATTCAAATATTGTTAACAAGATGCCCCTCTAAGGAGATACATGACTTTCTATCATTAGAATTGTACATATGAGAAGAAGTATCTATCTAATACTCCTTTACTTAGCTTTAATTCCTTCAGATGATTTCATTTGATTTAGCATATCTTGACTTCTTCATGTATTGCATTACCTAAAATGGTGTAAAACAAAGCACGAATCATCATATCAAAATATGTTGTGTACGTGGGATGCATGCAAAAGTGTGTGAGTAAGCTAACAATATATAATCAATCAATTACTTGGAAATAATAATTAGCATTTTGTTCATATATTCTAGCCCATACTTGATGTGCTATCTTGGATGAGATCATTGTCTCTCAAAGGTTTGTGTACACCACCCTTTGATGCATGTCATCCTAGGGTTCATAATATGATATCTTCTTTTGGTAACCCAGGAGACTCGTAAGGCTTGCGCTGAGCCCAACCTGGGGAGCTCAGCCCCATCCCGTAAGGAGCATAGCCCATTATTTGCATAGAGGCTAGCTGTGCTACAGGAGCAACAATTCTGAACAGCACCACCAGGGAGTTCATAATATGATTAATCTCTTTATGTTATACTCATAGTGGCATTATAATTGAACAAAATGCAAATAAACATCCAACAATTTATTTAGTTAATAATCAAGAAACCCTCGACAAATACTGACAAACGGTTGTGGGTAGTCATAATCATAACCACATATCTTTGGTAGAACCATGTAGATCTTGCAGTCATACTTTAAGTATATTATCCAATCAAGAAAGCAAATCAAGCAATCATCATTTACATTACAAGCATGTATACCCTAAAGTGCCACCATCATATTATTCACATTAAAATCTACTCGGTTCCTAGTTCAAAATTTAGGGTCATGTACGAGTTTGTGTGAGGAATAAGGGTACAAACCCTAATTCTGCATTTGCATGATTATTTGCATTAGCAAATGTAGTTATCATCATTATGGTCACAATTATGTTAAAGCACCATTATATTCCACATTATCTGTGGCGACACATCCCGCTATCACATAGACAGCGAGGTGCCACGTGAAAATGTGTGGAAAACACCATAAACCACTAATGTACCAAAAACATGGGGTAATTAATACCGATTTCGTAAAGCAGATAAACCAAGAAACTATTACATTCAGATCCTCAACCTGCAAGAAAACAGGTCATATAAACATTTACAAGTCTTGATGCATGCCAACAACTTATAAGATCAGCTGTCTTGTCATCACATGAGTTCATCACCTGTTCATATATACAGAACGGGCCACATCCGGCCAGCATCAGGATATACAAAGATTTATCAGCTATACATCGTAAAACAATGTCAAAACACCCCCAAGGACCTGAGAGTACATGGATGACTCTAAGTCTCTACTACAAAACAACCAAAATAGCAGCATATCCATCTCTTGCCTTCTACTGCTCCTCTTCTTGCTACTCGGCCGCAACCCCGCGACCACCACCATGTCTAGCGCGAACACCTAAAAAGGTTGTAAACCAACGGGGTGAGACACACAGTCCCAGCGAGAAACATAACTCCCGCCGAAACCATAAAACCTCAGAAAAGTTAAGCAGCAATAGAAGATGACTGATAAAAGGTACAATAAGAGCAGCCTATAGAGAAAAGTTGATAAGAGCTTACCAAGATGTACGGGAGGCATATAACCAAGTATTTCTTTAAGGAACATGATTGACAAGATAAAATTTATAAGATCTTACAACATAACATAAGGAACGTATAAGTAACTGCAAAGTATAACAAGATCAACTACACAAGCAAGGCCTCAACCAATGTTCCATGTTTTGCCTTAAGCAATAAATACTATTTGGCTGGATTACGTGTTATTATGCCCTGAGGAAGTGAGCCGTACCGCTCAAATCCAACCTTCGGTTGCAAAACCCAAGTCGATTCCATACAAGGTCAATGGAAGAGCCAGACTCCACGACCTCCCACCTCATGGTCAGTGCACGAGAACCAAAGTAGGACCACAGTCTCATGCTTAAGTGGCCTCAGCCATAGGGTCAGCTCCCACAGGATACCCTTTCTCTAGCCCACCTTGGTACAAGTCTCGACGCTAGTATATATGAGCCACATGCCAGTTCACCGTGCTCCCTGAGCAATGAAAGAATTCATGCTCTATCACACTGAGCCATGGGCCTATTCACCATGCTCTTATACATATCTTTGAGTCTACAACTGAAGTTGCACTCTAACCTCCTCATTTCCAGCTAGGAGAAACCACACATATTCAATAATATGCGCTTCCAGGTTAATCCACAAGAGAACCTGTTTTACCATCACCAGCTACTGATGATGATGGATCTATGGCCAGGGCAAACTACATGATATATTCCACTGTAATTAGTTAGTATATTTTAAGTGGATTGTTGAGACAAACAAGTGGTATCACATATATAACATTAAGCTACATTATTGTTACCACCATCACAATATCCTGGGATCTCAATCACTCATTACAAGAAACCACTACCTCAGAAGGCATTCTCATCACTGGGGATAACAATCCTAGATCTCATCATCAGAGGATAACACCTCAACTAGGCACTTAAGCCAAACTCAGATCCTCAGACCAAAACACATAAGACTAGTGATGCAGGTGATCTCATCATCAAGAATGACCATCAATGCAGTGTTATTCAAACATATATACCTCATATCCTTTACCTGGCTATGCATCCGCATGAAACACCTGCATGGTTAGTATACACAATCATAGAGATAACTAAAACCATCATAGATTAACAGAATGATCGTATTGTCAATATAGGGAAACATTGATGATTGCATGCTTGATCATTCATGCCTCAACCTGTGACCATAGACATGGGTCACATCATCATGTGAAGAAACTCATATACTTCCAAACTTATCATTATATATATATGATTTCAAGATGATCATAAACACATGTAATATCATGGCATTAGAGTTCAAATATGTCATGTTTACAGAGGTGCGTTCTACCATATCAATTACCTCACTACTATCAAACATGTCAAAGGTTCACGAACCATAAACCATAATTGTTAACAACAAGAATGTGATCACATGATAAAGAACTATCAGATGGGATTTCGGGTGGAACAAGACCCTCCCTAGAAGTTCCCACTACCCTCACAAGAAGTGTGACGGGCAGGGCGCCCCCACTAGAGATGGTATCGGTCAGGGTAACTTTCCTCCCAAAAAGCATATCGGCCCACCACAACAAGGGTGTTGGGCTACCACCTCAAGGTATGTCGTGCAACTATATGTATCATGCAACCATGCCTCGTGCATCCATGTGTAATGCTTCCATGTGTCATGCATCCATGTGTCGGGTTAGGGTCACCATATGTCACTATATCGGTCATCCTCACCAAACCATGGCGCCTAACACACGACTAGCTTACATAGCTCCATAACGTTCAAGGTATATCGGGCACCAAGACACTACCCAAGCTAGGTGTATCGGGCAGGGCACTCAACAAGGCATAACGTCCCACACACAAAGGTATCAGCCAATAACCAAACACATCTAGGCACAACGACCAAGGGTACACCTCAAATGGGCAGCAGAGGAAAGCCTATCATCCAACCAAGCAAACCTCATCCTATTGGCCAACACACAAGGCAAGGACCAATGTGTATCACCCAACACAACCTCATCACATCAACCCAAACTCTAGATCAAGAGAGGGTATCGGGAAACACCATCCCCAAGCAATATTGTGCAAGATACAGCCCAACCAGATCATCATCAACCTCAAGCACAAGGGCACCAAACCCTAATTGATCAAGAAGATCAGCTCACCTCTCAACAACTAAGAGAGAGGGGTCTTGCACAACCTCTATCACAACTCGGGCAACCACATGGATCAACCTCCACATAGGTCTACATCTACCAAAAAGCTCACCTCTCGAATCCATGGTGAGAGGAGGGTGTTTCTCAAGCAACTAGAACACAAGCTCACCTCTCAACTTGAACGAGAGAGGGGTATTTCTCATATTACTAGAGATCAAGCTCACTTCTCTAGACCAAGGAGGGAAAGGAGTGTTGCTTAACAAGGAAACCCTAAAAACATGGTTCAGCCAACTAGGTGCAACTAAGAAAGAAACATATCTAGAAACATACAAAGCCGATTATGATCATAAGAATACATACAAGGATATAGAAGAAAGTAATATGATTAGGGTTAGGAGTTATGTAACCCGCCTTAAGCAAGCTCCAAGCTCCTAGCGCCAAGCACACCTCAAGAGGAAGAAGAAGAAGACTTCAAGATAAGGATCGACCACCAAGCTTACAAAGGAAGAGGTGTCGTGCAACCAAAGGAGAGGGAAACTAAGGAACTAAAGGGATCCTTAGCAAGAGAAATAAGGTACATATATAGGAGAGTATGGAGGAGAAACCAAGGTAAGACAAGGCAAGGTGTCGCCCACCTAGGGACACTTGTCCATTGGCAATGCCACCTCTCTAACTTGCCATAAACACATGTCTAGGGCCATTGCCACATGCAAGCATCAAGCATCAAGTGTCCACTAGTGGTGACACAAACGAGGTCAAAAGGGTCCATGGACGATACACCCCATCTCCATGCCCGAAATCACTCCCTAGGTGACACACCTATGGCCGATACAAGGCACTCCAACCTGACACAAGGTCAACAAGGCAAGGGCAAGGTTTAAGCAAGGCATCTCAAGGCCCAACAAGCTCATCCAAGCCCAAAGAAACTCAAGCAACGAGCCCAACCTTTCCTCTCAACACTAGAGGAAGCAAGGAGAGAGAAGAATACTTCTCAAGGTGACAAACTTGCTCAACAACCCTAGACTTGGGTTAATTGCAAGTAGCACCTCCACCTCTCAACAAAGCACAAACAAACCCTAATCACCACTAAAGGTGATTAGCAAGCAACTAAACACCAGGGTTAAGCAAAGCAAACAGGATAAGCCCTAAACGGAGGTCAGGGTCCTTACAAGCTATAACCCTTTACAAAGGGATTTCATCCTCAAAATCCGAAGAGAAAAGTGAGGGATACTTCCTCCTGATTTCTTCCTCAAGCTCTGACGTGGCTTCCTCAACGCCATGATGATGCCAAAGAACCTTCACAAGAACCAGGTCTTTCCTCTTCAGCTTCTTTACTCTACTATCAAGGATCATCACAGGACCTTCCTCATAGGTCACATCTTCATCAAGCTCAACCTCGATTGGTTGTATCACTGTCCCTGTGTCTGGATGACTTTTCTTCAGCATGCTAACATGGAACACTGGATGTAACCTGTGCAACTCTGGCGGCAGCTCTAACTTGTAAGCTACCTTGCCAACACGTGCTATGACCGAGTATGGCCCCATATACCTGGGTGCTAGCTTACCTTTCCGGCCAAACCTCAGCACACCCTTCTAAGGTGAGACCTTGAGGTACACTTTGTCTCCCACTTGGAATTCTAAAGGTCATCGACGATTGTCTGCATACGACTTCTTCCTATCTTGTGCTGCTTTTAGCTGTTGCTGTATCACTTTGATCTTTTCTATTGTCTACTATACTAATTCAGGACCCAAAAGCTGATACTCACCAGACTCATACCAACATAAAGGAGATCTACACTTCCTTCCATATAGAGCTTCATAAGGAGACATGTGAATGCTCCGTTGGTAACTATTGTTGTAGGCAAAGTCTATTAAACTAAGATGTACATCCCAACTGCCTAGGAACTGCAAAACACAAGCCCGAAGAAGATCCTCCAAAGTCTGAATAGTCCTCTCAGACTGTCCATCTGTCTAGGGGTGGAAAGCGGTGCTGAACCTCAACTGCGTTCCCAACGCTTTATGCAATTGCTCCTAGAAACGACTCGTGAACTGAGGACCTCTGTCAGAAACTATCATTGCTGGTACACCGTGCAAGCATACTATCTCATCTACATATACCTGAGCGAGCTTTTCGGATGTATACATTGTCTTTATAGGTATGAAATGGGCAGACTTTGTCAATCTCTCCACTATCACCCAAATGGAATCACGATTCTTAGTTGTCCTGGGCAGACCACCTATGAAATCCATGGTTATGTGATCCCATTTCCACTACAGTAACGTACCTGCCAGCTTCTGATGCTCAACCTTGACTTGCTGGCATACCGCACATCTAGCCACAAACTCAGTTACATCTTTCTTCAATCCAGGCCACCAATACAGGTCCTTCAAATTGTGATACATCTTCGTGACTCCTGGATGCATATCATACATCAATGTGTGTGCTTCCTCGAGCACTAGCGTCCTCAGATCATCAGCATCAGGGACCACCATCCTATCGTGATACCAAACTAATCCATCCTCAGACTCATGAAACCCATAATGCTTTTCACTGCCGATCTCTGACCTGATCAGCTGCACTGTATCATCTATTTGCTGTGCGTCTTTGATTTGCTGTCTCAGCATAGGCTTGACTTGCATTTGTGCCAAAAGTCTTGCTAACAAGGAAACTTCCATCTACACATTCATCTGCCGCAAGGAGACAAACATATCCTGTCTATGGCATACTAAGGAACTCAACTGTGCCCCTTTTGTGGGAAAAGAAGAAGACTTTCGGCTAAGCGCGTCAGCTACCACATTCGCCTTACTAGGGTGATACTCAATGGTGCAGTCATAATCATTGATCAACTCCATCCATCGACGCTGTCGCATGTTTAGCTCACTCTGCGAGAAGATGTACTTCAAGTTCTTATGATCTGTAAAGATCTAACACACTTCCCCATAAAGATAGTGTCTCTAAATCTTTAACGCATGAACCACTACTTCCAACTCCAAATCATGAGTCGGATAGTTCTCCTCATGTTTCTTAAGCTGTCGTGAAGAAAAAGAAACCACTTGGTCTTCCTGCATCAGCACACATCCTAAGCCCTTCTTGGAAGCATCACTGAAAATGACATAGCCTTTCCCAGGCTCTAGCAGGACTAACACTGGAGCACTAGTCAGCTTCTCCTTCAAACTTTGGAAAGCTTGCTGGCAACGATCATTCCAGACAAAAGGTACATCCTTCCTAGTCAACTTTGTCATCGGCAACGCGATCACACCGAAGTCCTTGATAAACCTCCGGTAGTATCCTGCTAATCCCAGGAAACTATGAACTTCTTTTGGTGTCTTTGGTTGTTCCCATTCTGCAACGGACTCCACCTTCTTTGGGTCCACTTTAACTCCTTCTACAGATATCACATGACCCAAGAAAGTTACGTCTTTCAAACAGAACTGACACTTACCAAACTTGGCAGACAAATGGTGTTGGCGAAGGAGAGTCAACGCTTTTCGAAGATGTTGTTCATACTCCTGACTGTCCTGACTGTAGATCAAGATGTCATCTACAAAGACTAAAACAAATTGATCTAGAAACGGACAGAACACTCGATTCATCAGGTCCATGAAACCAGCAGGTGCATTGGTTAGCCCAAACGGCATAACCACAAACTCATAGTGACCATACCTTGTCCTAAAAGCTAACTTTGGTATGTCATCCACCTTAATCCTCAACTGATGATATCAAGACCGTAGATCGATCTTTGAAAACACTGTAGCACCATGCAACTGATTGAACAGATCGTCTATCCTCGGTAACAGGTATTTGTTCTTGATCGTGACTTTGTTCAACTGCCGATAATCTATGCATAATCGCATCGATCTGTCCTTTTTCTTAACGAACAACACTGGATCACCCCAAGGCGACGTACTCAGTCGGATGAAACCTTTCTCCAACATCTCTTGTAACTGGTTCTTTAGTTCTGCCATCTCTACTGGAGCCATCCTATACGGTGTTTGTGCAACTCGCTGTGTTCCTGGAACCAGATTGATCTCGAAATCAATCTCTCGGGTGGAGGAACACCGGGGAACTCATCAGGAAACACATATGCAAACTCCCGGACAACCGTCATGTCCTCAAGGCTAGGGCCCTTTGTCTTGGTATCGACAACGTGAGCTAAGAATGCCTTACATCCTTGCCGTAACTACTTTTCTGTCACCAACAATGATACTAGACATGTCGGAAGAATCTTCATATCTCCTTGGAAGATCTACTTCTCTCCACAAACCTCAAACACTGCCTGCTTGGAACCACAGTCCAACACAACCTTATACTTCTCTAAGGTATCCATCCCAAGGATCACATCGAATCCATGCATATCAAGTGGTATAAGATCCACTTGTATGTTGTGTCCCAAAAAAGATAAGACACAAGATGGGCACTCCTCTCAAAGCATCGAGGAACCATCAAGAGGGGTTTCTAACAGCAGGCTGTCTTTCTTAAAACTAACAAGTAAAAGATAGTTTTCAAGTGTACTATGGGCGATAAAAGAGTGTGTATCACCCGAGTCAACCAGAATAGATATAAAGAAAGAAGAAGACAAATCAGAATGAAATAACTCCATCTGACCTGCCACCACTCACGGGTTGACTATCTCCTCCGACTGACTCATAGCATAGAATGGAGCCGTTGCTTGCTGTCCACATCCTCTGCTTCCTTGAGCAGACGATCCTACTTGTGATGCTTGACAACATCCTCTCCCTCTGCTACTATTGGTTTGCTGTCGGTCTGACCCTTGTTGATTCTACCTCAGCTGTTGTGTTACTTCAACATCTTTACTTGGGCAATTTGACTTCCAATGCCCGATCTGACCACACAGATGGCATGACTGGTCTTGCTGTTGTGGCCTAGATGGCCTTGTCACTGCTACAGAAGCTATACTATGTGCCTTTGATGGTGAAGAACCATATCCTCTTCACTTACTCAGAGACCACTGTGACAGTGCACTGGAACCTCTTAACCCAGAAGGTGCTTAAAACCTCGGATTCTTGAATCCACCAAACCTCTATCCCTATAACTGAGAAGGCCTCTTCTTAGACATGTATTCTCTTTTCTCCCTAACTGACCATTCAATCCTCTGGACAGATTCCACAAACGTGGCAAACCGCTCGCGGTTCTCCAACGCAGAAGCAGGTGTTGTCAGCTCAGCACTCAGGCCTTTCTCAAAATGTCTGATTCACTCGTCATTCGTTGCCGCCATGTGAGGACAAAACCTCCACAGGTCCATGAACTTGGCTTCATACTCAGTGATGTTCATTGCTCCTTGGCACAGACGCTCAAACTGGCTAGTCTTCTCATCTAGATACGTCTTTGGAAAGTATCTGTTGACGAACTCGCGCCGGAAAACCTCCCAACCGATCACCTCACTGGGTCGCTTCTCCTCCTCTATGGTCAACCAGTGACACTACCCTTCAGAAGGTAGACAGCGTGCTTGAATTTGTCTGCTTCGGGGATGTCGAGGATCCGGAAGGCCTTTTCAAGACCTATCAGCCACAGATCTGCATTCACTGGATCAGCCGTCCCAACATAGTCCGAAGCTCCGACTCGATGAAACCACTCAAATGTCTTCCCAATACTCGATGTTTCACAATGGGGAGCCTGTGCTCTCGGCGAAGGCACCGACAGTCTTTCTACCATGAGATTCATCGTAGCCATCATCTACCCCATAAGATGTTGGTAGGCAGGATTTTTGAGAATGGCTAGGTCAAGTTGGGGGACCTCAGGCACCCGATCTTCAGTTTCATGCCTTTCAACTCCATCAACTGATGCAACATCGCTGCTCTCGACAACATGTTCTTCATGGTTTCTAGACATCTTGGCTTTTTCTTCCACTGAGGGCAGAAGATGATTGTAAGAAAATTTGGAAAACTCACAAGAACAAACACAACCTAGTCCTAAATCCCTGTAGACTCAGCGAACCTAGGGGTCTGATACCAAGCTTGTAGCGACACATCCCGCTATCACACAGACAACGAGGTGCCACACGAAAAATTGTGGAAAATACCATAAACCACTAAAGTACCAAAAACATAGGGTAATTAAAACCAATTTCGTAAAGCAGATAAACTAAGAAACTATTACATTCATATCCTCAGCCTGCAAGAAAACAGGTTATATAAACATTTACAAGTCTTGATGCGTGCCCACAACTTATAAGATCAGCGGTCTTGTCATCACATGAGTTCATCACCTGTTCATATATACAGAATGGGCCACATCTGGCCAACAACAGGATATACAAAGCTTTATTAGCTATACATCGTAAAACAACGTCAAAACGCCCCCAAGGACCTGAGCGTACAGGGATGACTCTAAGACTCTACTACAAAACACCAGCATATCCATCTCTTGCCTTCTACTGCTCCTTTTCTTACTGTTCGGCCGCAACCCCACGACCACTACCACGTCTAGTGCAAACACCTAAAAAGGTTGTAAACCAACGGGGTGAGACACACAGTCCTAGCGAGAAACATAACTCCCTCCAAAACCATAAAACCTCAGAAAGGTTAAGCAACAACAACAGATGACTGATAAAAGGTACAATAAGAGCAGTCTATAGAGCAAAGTTGATATGAGCTTACCAAGATGTACGGGAGGCATATAACCAAGTATTTATTTATGGAACATGATTGACAAGTTAAGATTTATAAGATCTTACCACATAACATAAGGAATGTATAAGTAACTGCAAAGTATAACAAGATCAACTACACAAGCAAGGCCTCAACCAATGTTCTGTGTTTTGCCTTAAGCAATAAATACTATTCAGATGGATTACGTGTTATTATTCCCTGAGGAAGTGAGCTGTACCGTTCAAATCCAACCTTCGGTTGTGAAACCCAAGCCAGTGCCATACAAGGTCAATGGAAGAGCCGGACTCCACGACCTCCCACCTCGTGGTCAGTGTACAAGAATCAAAGTAAGAGCGCAGTCTCATGCTTAAGTGGCCTCAGCCACAGGGTCAGCTCCCGTAGGCTACCCTTTCTCTAGCCCGCCTTAGTACAGGTCTCGACGCTAGTATATCTGAGCCACGAGCCAGTTCACCATGCTCCCTGAGCCCTGAACGCATTCATGCTCTATCACACTGAGCCATGGGCCTATTCACCATGCTCTTATACATATCTTTGAGTATACAACTGAAGTTTCACTCTAACCTCCTCATTTCCGGCTAGGAGAAACCACACATATTCAATAATATGCGCTTCGAGGTTAACCCGCAGGAGAACCTGTTTCACCATCACCAGCTACTGACGATGATGGATCTATGGCCAGGGCAAACTACATGATATGTTCCACTTTAATTAGTTAGTATATTTTAAGTGGATTGTTGAGGCAAACAAGTGGTATCACATATATACCATTAAGCTACATTATTGTTACCACCATCACAATATCCCGGGATCTCAATCCCTCAGCACAAGAAACCACTGCCTCAAAAGGCATTCTCATCACTGGGGATAACAATCCTAGATCTCATCATCAGAGGATAACACCTCAACTAGGCACTTAAGCCAAACTCAGGTCCACAGACTAAAACACATAAGACTAGTGATGCAGGTTATCTCATCATCAAGAATGACCATCAATGCAATGTTATTCAAACATATATACCTCATAGCCCTTTACCTGGCTATGCATCTTCATGAAACACCTGCATGGTTAGTATATACAATCATAGAGATAACTAAAACCATCATAGATTAACAGAATGATCGTATTGTCAATATAGGGAAACATTGATGATTGCATGCTTGATCATTCATGCCTCAACCTGTGACCATAGACATGGGTCACATCATCATGTGAAGCAACTCATATACTTCTAAACTTGTCATTATATATATATATGATTTCAAGATGATCATAAACACATGTAATATCATGGCATTAGAGTTCAGATATGTCATGTTTACATAGGTGCGTTCTACCATATCAATTACCTCACTACTATCAAACATGTCAAAGGTTCACGAACCATAAACCATAACTCTTAAAAACAAGAATGTGATCACATAATAAAGAACTATCAGATGGGCTTTCGGGTGGAACATGACCCTCCCTAGAAGTGCCCACTACCCTCACAAGAAGTGTGACGGGAAGGGCGCCCCCACTAGAGATGGTATCGGGCAGGGTAACTTTCCTCCCAAAAAGCATATCGGCCCACCACAACAAGGGTGTTGGGCTACCACCTCAAGGTATGTCGTGCAACTATATGTATCATGCAACCATGTGTCATTCATCCAGGTGTCGTACATCCATGTGCCATGCATCCATGTGTCGTGCATCCATGTGTCGTGCATCCATGTGTCGGGTTAGGGTCACCATATGTCACTATATCGGTGATCCTCACCAAACCATGGCGCCCAACACAAGACTAGCTTACAGAGCTCCATAACGTTCAAGGTATATCAGGCACCAAACCACTACCCAAGCTAGGTGTATCGAGTAGGGCACTCAACAAGGCATAAAGCCCCACACACAAAGGTATCGGCCAACAACCAAACACATCTAGGCACAATGGATAAGGGTACAACTCAAACGAGCAGCAAAGGAAAGCCTATCATCCAACCAAGCTAACCTCATCCTATCGGCCAACACACAAGGCAAGGACCAAGGTGTATCGCCCAACACAACCTCATCACATCAACCCAAATTCTAGATTAAGAGAGGGTATTGGGAAACACCATCCCCAAGCCATATCGTGCAAGATACAGCCCAACAAGATCATCATCAACCTCAAGCACAAGGGCACCAAACCCTAATTGATCAAGAAGATCGGCTCACCTCTCAACAACTAAGAGAGGGGTCTTGCACAACCTCTATCACAACTCGGGCAACCACAAGGATCAACCTCCACATAGGTCTACATCTACCAAAAAGCTCACCTCTCGAATTCATGGTGAGAGGAGGATGTTGCTCAAGCAACTAGAACACAAGCTCACCTCTCAACTTGAATGAGAGAGGGGTATTGCTCATATTACTAGAGCTCAAGCCCACTTCTCTAGATCAAGGAAGGAAAGGAGTGTTTCTTAACAAGGAAACCCTAAAAATATGTTTCAGCCAACTAGGTGCAACTAAGCAAGAAACATATCTAGCAACATACAAAGTCGATTATGATCATAAGAAGACATACAATGATATAGAAGAAAGTAATATGATTAGGGTTAGGAGTTATTAACCCGCCTTAAGCAAGCTCCAAGCTCCTAGCACCAAGCACACCTCAAGAGGAAGAAGAAGAAGACTTCAAGATAAGGATCAACCACCAAGCTTGCAAAGGAAGAGGTGTCGTGCAACCAAGGGAGAGGGAAACTAAGGAACTAAAGGGATCCTTAGCAAGAGAAAGAAGGTACATATATAGGAGAGGATGGAGGAGAAACCAAGGTAAGACAAGGCAAGGTGTCGCCCACCTAGGGACACTTGTCCATTGGCAATGCCACCTCTCTAACTTGCCTTAAACACATGTCCAAGACCATTGCCACATGCAAGCATCAAGCGTCAAGTGTCCACTAGTGGTGACACAAACGAGGTCAAAAGGGTCAAAGGGGTCCATGGATGACACACCCCATCTCCATGCCTGACATCACTCCCTGGGTGACACACCTATGGCCGATACAAGGCACTCCTACCCGACACAAGGTCAACAAGGCAAGGGCAAGGTTCAAGCAAGGCATCTCAAGGCCCAACAAGCTCATCCAAGCCCAAAGCAACTCAAGCAATGACCCCAACCTTTCCTCTCAAAACTAGAGGAAGCAAGGAGAGAGAAGAACACTTCTCAAGGTGACAAACTTACTCAACAACCCTAGACTTGGGTTAATTGCAAGTAGAACCTCCAGCTCTCAACAAAGCACAAACAAACCCTAATCACCACTAAAGGTGATTAGCAAGCAACTAAACACCAGGGTTAAGCAAAGCAAACATGATAATCCCTAAACAGAGGTCAGTGTCCTTACATTATCGGTTTACATCTCAAAGAATTATATTTAACATGATCAACAATTTATTCGTCAAAACTAGGGTTTAATGCTTTAATCACCACTTTAAAACATATTAGTACTACTTTTAGAATAGGAAGCATAATTAAATCTCAATTACATTTTATTTTTGTTCATCTCATTATCCTGATCATTTTTACATATAATTTTCCTATGTTTGGATAATTGTAGCACTTTTTATGTATTAAGTAAAAAAATCAATATTTATACCTTAATATGATGCACCACATGGAAATTATTATTGGTCAACGCCACTAGGTTAAATTGGGGAGGTGTGGTTCATTCCCTAGTTCTTCTCCAGATTAGGCATTAGGTGATTCACCCAGTTCAATCATCAGTTCGACCCGACTGTCCTTCCTTTCTCCCTCAAGATGGTTTGTGCCAACCTCCGTGTGGCATCCAACTTACAAAAATAGTTTTTACTTAAGTGGAAGCATTCGTTAACAACCGAATTATTGAAAATCACTAAAAATTAAAACTTTTTACAAAGAGACCCAAACATAGGAAAACTCTTTCATCAAGAACCAATGTATAACATTTACATCCTGGTTCTTGAGAACTTGTACCATCTCTTCTCGAGGATTACAAACGTCAACTGCCTTATTAACCTTATATATAGACAACATAAGAACCTCGAGGCATCAAGCCAAAATGTCAGATTTATTCATTAAAAGCACTAACTACTAACTCCGAGGACCTAAGAGTACAAAGACGACACATAGGACTACTAACTATATGACTTGACAGATAGTATCTCCACCTGAGATCTTACTGCTATCCCTGTTGTTGTAAGGACCCTGACCTCCATTTAGGGCTTACCCTGTTTTCTTTGCTTAACCCTGATGCTTGGTTGCTTGCTAATCACCTTTAGTAGTGATTAGGGTTTGTTGGTGCTTTGTTGAGAGCTGGAGGTGCTACTTGCAATATACCTAAGTTTAGGGTTTGTGGGAAAGTTTGTCACCTTGTGAGGTGTTCCTCCCTCTCTTTGCTTCCTCTAGTGTGGAGAGGAAGGGTTGGGCTCGTTTCTTGAGTTCCTCTAGGCTTGGTTGAGCTTGTTGGGCCTTGTGGTGTGTTGCCTTTGCTTCTTTGGACCTTGTGTCAGGCAAGAGTGCCCTGTGTTGGCCTAGGTGTGTCGGCATGTGCCTTGTGTCGGATAGAGGTGTGTCGCCCAGGGTCTGTGTCGCAACACATCCCACTATCACACAGGCAGTGAGGTGTTACACAAAAATGTGTGGAAATCACCATAACCACAGATTATCGAAAACACGAGTTAATTAAAACCGATTGTGGAAAGCGGATAAACTGAGAAACTATTACATTCCAGTCCACATCCTGCACGAAAACAGGTTATATACATTCATTCAAGCCTGGATACATGTCCACAACTTAGAGTAACAGCTGTCCTGCATATCATGAGTTCATCACCTGTTCATACATATAGAGGCCCACATCCGGCCAACAACATGATATACAAAAACATCTACAGCTGTACATCACGAAACAACGTCAAAACATCGCCAAGGACCTAAGAGTATAGGGATGACTCTAGACTCTACTACAAAACATCCAAAATAGCAGCATATCCATCGCTTGCCTTCTACTGCTCGTCTAGCTGCTCGGCCGCAACACCACAACCTCCACCACGTCTAGCTCGACCACCTAAAAAGGGTGTAAACCAGCAGAGTGAGACAATCGAACATTGTCCCAGCGAGAAACATAACTCCCTGCTGTAACTACAGAACCTCAAGAAGATAAAGCTATAACAACAAATATCTCATAACAGGTATAACAAGAGCAGTTTATGTTAGGCAAAGCTATTCTTACAGACAAGCTTACCAGTTGTGCAAGAGGCATATAACCAAGTATCTCTTAATGGAACATGATTGACAAAAATAAGATGTATTGCCATATACATGATTATCAAGATAAGATATGAATATAGAAGTAACTGCAAGATATAACTGGTTAACTATGCAAACAAGGCCTCAACCAATGTTTTGTCTTTTTCCTTAAGCAGTAATTACTATATGGCTGAATTACATATTTTATTATGCCCTGAGGAAGTGAACCGTACCGTTCAAATCCAACCTTCGGCTGCGAAGCCCATAGCTGGTGCCAGACAAGGTTAATGGAAGAGCCGGACTCCACAACCTTCCCCCTCGTAGTCAGTGTATGAGAACAACACAAGCAGGACCGCAGTCTCATGCTTAAGTGGCCTCAACCACAGGGTCAGCTCCTTAGGCTACCCTTTCTCTAGCCCGCCTTGGTACAGGTCACGACACTAGTAAAACTGAGCCACGGGCATGTTCACCATGCTCTGAGCCATGAACACATTCATGCTCTTCATATCACATATCCGGAGTCATGGGCCTGTTCACCAAGCTCATCATATAACCGAGTCTACAACCGAAGTTGCACTCTTACCTCCTCACTTTAGGCTGGGAGAAACCTCACATATTCAACAATATGCGCTCCGGGTTAACCTACAGGGGAATCTGTTTCACCATCACCAACTCCTGACGATGATGGATCTATGGCCAGGGCAAACTACATGATATATTCCACTGTAATTATTTAGTATCTTTTAGATGGATTTGCAAGATTCAACCAAGTTGTATAACATGCAAACTATAACAGAATAAACAACATAAAACTCAACATTATGCTTTTTATTGTAATCACATCAATCCTGATCCATCTCAAGGATCATCACATACCATGGGATCTCAATCCCTCATCATGTATTGCCACTGCCCCTCAAGGCTTACCTCATCATCATGGGACAAACACATCATATATGAAATCTCATCAACCAGAGTAATTATCCAAGTGATGTTACTCATCACGTGTATCTCATAGCCTTATCATGGCTAAGCATCATCTGCATGGTTAGTGTACGCAATAATCATGGTTTCAACATAAGGACTATGCTTACTATCATGAGATGACATTCAAGATGCTATACTTATCCGTTATACATCATCTGGTGATCATGTGCATAAGACACATCATTAAGCAACTATTTATGTACTTATCCTTATCTCATCATTATATAGATAATGAAGATGATTACTTAATGCATGTAGTCATGTCAGATATGAAGGACAAGCTTTACCATTATCATCACCATTGTATGAGCAAGGAGTAACCATCGTTTGGAAGGAAGGACAAGAAATATATAATCGGTCGGCTTCTATGCATCATGGAACCCTCGCTATATGAGCTACAACCCTCCCTAGAAAAGATGTATCGGGCAACCTGCCCTCACCCAAGGTTCAACACACACGACCATCTCACAACGCTGCGTTGCAACCAACAGCAGCGCAATGCTGCGTCTCAAGAAAAAGAGCGTAACGCATGTCAAGAGGGATTGTAACGGGCACATAGTACTATCGGGCGACGCCCGTTGCGGTTCAGTGTTATCGGCTGATACAGGTGATGCCCGTCACAAGGAGCTCAACAACGCCTGACACAGGGCTGTCGTCCAAGTCATCTCAGGGAAATAACAACCAAGAGAGAGAGAACAAATCTACAAAACGGCCAACAACTTGGTCAAGGCCTAATGGCCAACACAAAGCAAAGGAAAGGGCGTGACGCCCATCAGGCCTGTCGCCCAGCACACACTCACCCATTGGTAACGTACAAGGCTAAGGTAAGGGGGATGTCGGGCAACACATCAAGATACCACTCACAAGGTCATCTTCTTCCTCAAACACAAAGGCACTCGAAAACCCTAGGAAGATGGCTCACCTCAATCGACTAAGAAGGAGGGATTTTGCACATCAACCATCACCAACGAGCTCACCCTTCTAGCCCAAGGTGAGAGGAGAGTGTTTCTTGAGCAACTAGGAAATAAGCTCACCTCAATCGGTTAAGGGAAAGAGGGGTGTTGCTCATGACACTAGCAACTCAAACTCACTCCTCTAGACCAAGGGGAGAAAGGAGTATTGCTCCCTAGATCACAAGAGACACTATACCACATGGTGATCGGCCAACAAGGGTACTAAGCAAGAAACTAAGCTACTAACATGTAAACAAGATCATAGCAAGAGATAAGGTAGCTAGGGTTAGAAGTTATGCAACCCGCCTTCAACTCCAAGCTCCAAGGAATAAGAAGAGCTCCACGCTTCAAGGGATGTCGACCACCACTTGCTCCTCTAGGGTGTGTCGGTCACCAAGCTAGTCCTTTAAGGGGTGTGTCGGCCGACACAAGCAAGGAAAGGAGGGAGTGTCATGCACTCAAGGTGGAGGAGGAAACAAAGGACTAAAGGTACCCTAAGCTAAAGAAAGGACACGCCTATATAGAAGGAAAGGGAGGAGAAAAAAAGGTGGAGCATGGCAAGGTGTCACTTGCATAGGGACACTTGGCCTAGAGCTCAAGCCACTACTCTAGCAAGCTCCATCCACATGGCCAAGATATGCACCAAGTGTCCACTAAACAAGGTCAAGGTTAGATCAAGCACTATGGGCGACACAACAAGCTTGCAACTTGGGCGACACACTTCCATGTTGGCCGACACAAGCACTCCTAGGCTGATACACTCACCACTTGGCCGATACAAGGCTCAACCAAGCCCAAACAAGGCTCCTCAAGGCCCAAACAAGCTCAACCAAGGCCCAAAGAACTCAAGGAATGAGCCCAAGCCTTCGTCTTTACACAAGAGGAAGCAAAGAGAGGGAAAAACACCTTACAAGGTGGCAAACTTGTCCATAAAACCCTAGACATGGGTTAGTTGCAAGCAGCACCTCCAACTCTCAACAGAGCACAACCAAACCCTAATCACCACTAAAGGTGATTAGCAAGCACCAAAGTGTCAAGGTTAAGCAAAACAAACAGGGTAAACCCTAAACGAAGGTCAGGGTCCTTACAAGCTAATCCCCTTCAAGGGATTTCATCCCCGAAATCCAAAGAGAAAAGCGAGGGATACTTCCTCCTCATCTCTTCCTCAAGCTCCCATGTGGCTTCCTCAACGCCACGGTGATGCCAAAGAACCTTCACAAGAACCAGGTCCTTCCTCTTCAGCTTCTTAACCCTTCTGTCGAGGATCGCCACAGGACCTTCCTCATAGGTCACATCTTCATCAAGATCAACCTCAACTGGCTGTATCACTGTTCCTGAATCTGGATGACTTTTCTTCAGCATACTGACATGGAACACTGGATGTAACCTATGCAACTCTGGAGGTAACTCTATCTCATAAGCTACCTTCCCAACACACGCTATGACTGGGTAAGGCTCCATATACCTAGGTGCCAACTTACCCTTCCAACCAAACCTCAGCACACCTTTCCAAGGAGAGACTTTAAGATACACTTTGTCTCCTACCTGGAACTCCAAAGGTCGTCGGTGATTGTCTGCATAAGATTTCTACCTGTCCTGTGCCACTTTCAACTATTGTTGTATCACTTTGATCTTTTCTGTTGTCTGCTGTACTAACTCAGGACCCAAAAGCTGATACTCACCGAGCTCATACCAACACAAAGGAGATCTGCATTTCCTTCCATACAGAGCCTCATAAGGAGCCATATCAATGCTCCGTTGATAATTGTTGTTGTAGGCAAACTCTATCAAACAAAGATGCACATCCCAACTGCCTAGGAACTGCAAAACACAAGCTCAAAGGAGATCTTCCAGAATCTAAATAGTCCTTTCAGACTGTCCATCTGTCTGTGGGTGAAAAGCTGTACTAAACCTCAAATGAGTTCCCAACGCTTTGTGCAACTGTTCCCAGAAATGACTCGTAAACTAAGGACCTCTTTCGGAAACTATTGTTGCTGGCACACCATGCAAACATACTATCTCATCCACATATACTCGAGCAAGTTTCTCAGTTGTATATGTCGTCTTCACTGGTAGGAAATGGGCAGACTTTGTCAATCTGTCCACTATCACCCAAATGGAATCATGATTCCTAGTTGTATGGGGTAGACCAACTATGAAATCCATGGTTATATGATCCCATTTCCACTGCGGTATCGGCAAGGGTTGTAGCGTACCTGCCGGCTTCTGATGTTCAGCCTTCACTTCTGGCAAACCACACATCTTGCTACGAACTCAGCTACATCTTTCTTCAAACCGGGCCACCAATACAAGTCCTTCAGACTATGGTACATCTTGGTGACACCTGGATGCATAGCATACATTGATGTGTGGGCTTCCTCGAGAACCAACTTCCTCAGCTCATCATCAGGAACCACCATCCTATCATGATAGCAGACCAGCCCATCCTCAGACTCATGAAACCCATTACACTTTTCGCTGCCAAACTCTGATCTGATCAACTGTACTGCATCATCTGTCTGCTGTGCATCTTTGATCTGCTGTCTCAATGTAGGCTTGACTTGCATCTGTGCTAGAAGTCCAGATAATGAGGAAACCTCCATCTGCACATTCATTTGCCGCAAAGAGACAAACATATCCCGCCTATGGCATACCAGAGAACTCAACTGTGCCTTCTTTGAAGAAAGAGAAGAAGACTTTCTGCTAAGCGCATCAGCTACCACATTCGCCTTACCCGGATGATACTTGATAGTGCAGTCGTAATCATTGATCAACTCCATCCATCGACGTTGTTGCATGTTCAACTCATGCTGCGAAAAGATATACTTCATATTCTTATGATCTGCAAAGACTTGACATACTTCTCCATACATATAGTGTCTCCAAATCTTTAACGCATGAACCACTGCTGCCAACTCCAAGTCATGAGTCGGATAGTTCTCCTCATGTTTCTTAAGCTGTCGCAAAGCAAAAGAAACCACATGATCTTTCTGCATCAGCACACAACCTAAACCTTTCTTGGAAGCATCACAGAAAACATCATAGCCCTTCCCAGGCTCTGGCAGGATTAACACTGGAGCACTGGTCATCTTCTCCTTCAAAATCTAGAAAGCTCGCTGACATCGTTCATCCAAGACAAAAGATACATCCTTTCTCGTCAACTTTGTCATCGGCAAAGCAATCGCACTGAAGTCCTTGATGAACCTCCGGTAGTATCCTGCTAAACCCAGAAAACTGCGAACTTGTGTCGGCGTCTTCGGCTGTTCCCATTCTGTAATAGATTCCACCTTCTTTGGATCTACCTTGACTCCTTCAGTAGATATCACATGACCCAAGAAAGTCACCTCTTCCAACCAGAACTCACACTTATTGAACTTGGCATACAACTGATGTTGGCGAAGTAGAGTCAACGCTTGTCGAAGATGTTACTCATGCTCTCGCCTGTCCCGACTATAGATCAAGATGTCATCTATAAAGACTACAAAAAAATGATCTAAGAATGGATGGAACACTCTGTTCATCAAGTCCATGAAAGCAGTAGGTGCATTGGTTAGCCCAAACGGAATAACCACAAACTCGAAATGACCATACCTCGTCCGAAAAGCTGACTTTGGTATATCATCTGTCTTTATCCTCAACTGATGATATTCGGATCATAGATCGACCTTCGAAAACACTATAGCACCACGCAACTGATCCAACAGATCGTCTATCCTCAGCAACAGGTACTTGTTCTTGATCGTGACCTTGTTCAACTACCGGTAGTCTATACACAACCACATCGAACCATCCTTCTTCTTAACGAACAACATGGGAGCACCCCAAGGCGACGTACTTGGTCGAATAAAACCTTTCTCCAACAACTCTTACAACTGCTTCTTCAACTCTGTCATCTCTAACGGAGCTATCCTGTAAGGTGTCTGTGCAACTGGCTGTGTTCCTGGAACCAGATTGATCTCAAAATCAATCTCTCGGGGTGGAGGAACACCAGGGAACTCCTCAGGAAACACATCTGTAAACTGTCGGACAACTGGAACCTCCTCAAGACTAGGACCTTTCGCCTTGGTAACCACAACAATATCCACCACATGAGCTAAGAACGCCTCACATCCTTTCCATAGCAACTTCTCTGCCACCGTAGCCAATATCAGACACGTCGGAAGAATCTTCCTATCTCCCTAGAAGATCCACTTCTCTCCAGCATCATCAAACACTGCCTGCTTGGAACCACAGTCCAAGACAACGTTATACTTCTCTAAGGTATCCATCCCAAGGATAACATCGAAACCATGCATATCAAGCGGTATAAGATCCGCTTGGATGCGGCGTCCCGAGAAAGACAAGACACAAGATGGACACTCTTCTCGAAGCAACAAAGAACAATCAAGAGGGGTTTCTAACAACAGGCTATCCTTCTTACAACTAATAGGTAAATGACAGTTCTCAAGCATACTATAGGCGATAAAAGAGTGCGTAGCACCCGGGTCAACCAGAACAGATATAAAGCAAGAAGAAGACATTAGAATGAAATAACTCCATTTGACCTGTCACCACTCGCAGGTTGACTATCGCCTACGGCTGATTCATAGCGTAGAATCGATTCGTTGCTTACTGTCCACGTCCTCTGCTTCCTTGAGCAGACGATCCAACTTGAGATGCTTGACCACGTCCTCGACCTCTACTACCACTGGGCTCTGTCGATCTGACCCTTGTTGATTCTGCCTCGACTGCTGCGTCACTTCAACATCTCTATTTGGGCATTGTAACTTGAGATGCCCGGTCTGTCCACAAAGATAGCATGCCCTATCTTCAAACCTTGGCCTAGATGGCCCCGTCACTGCCACTGAAGCTGTACTGTGTGCTTTAGTCGGCGAATAAACATAACTTCTTCCCTTACTTGGAGACCACTGCGAAGGTACACCAGAACCTCTCATTACTGAAGGTGGTGAAAACCTGGGCTTCTTGAAGCCACCAAACCTCTGTCCCTAGAACTGAGAAGTCCTTTTGTGAGACATGGACTCTCTTTTCTCCCTTACTGATCGTTCAATCCTCCGGACGGATTCCACAAATGTAGCAAACTGCTCTGGATTCTCCAACGCAGACACAGGTGTTGTCAGCTCAGAACTCAAACCTTTCTCAAGACGTCTGATTTTCTCTTCATCTGTGGCTTCCATATGAGGACAAAACCTCAACAAGTCCATGAACTTGGCCTCAAACTCGGTGATGTTCATCGTTCCTTGTTGCAACCGCTCAAACTGACTGATCTTCTCATCCAGATACGTCTTCAAAAAGTATCTGCTGATGAACTCGCGCCAGAAAACTTCCCAACAGATCACCTCACCGGGCCGCTTCTCTTCCTCAATGGTCCACCAGTGACCAACACTACCTTTTAGGAGGTAGACAGTGTGCTTCACTTTGTCTGCTTTGGGGATGTCGAGGATCCAGAAAGCCTTCTCAAGACTTGTCTACCACAGATCTGCATCCGCTGGATCAACCATTCCAGCATAGTCCAAAGCTCTGACTCGGCGAAGCCGCTCGAAGGTCTTCCCAATACCTGATGCTTCTCCAAGGAGAACATGTGCTCGTGCAGGAGGCACTAGAAATCGCCCAACCATGAGATTCATCGTAGCTATCATCTGCCCCATAAGCTGTTGGTAGACAGGATGTTCAAGAATGGTTGGGTCAGGTTGGGGGACCTCAGGCACCCAATCTCCCTATGCCTGTCCTTCAGCTGAAGCAGCATCGCTGTACTCAGCTGAGTGTTCGTTATGGTTTCCAGACATCTTGACTTTTCTTCCGCTAAGGGCAAAAGACGATTGTAAGAAAATTTGGACAACACACAAGAACAGACGACCTAGTCTTAAATCCCTGTAGACTCAGCGAACCTAGGGATCTGATACCAAAACTTGTCACAACACATCCCACTATCACACAGACAACGAGGTGTTACGCGAAAACGTGCGGAAATCACCATAACCACAGATTATCAAAAACACGGGTTAATTAAAACCGATTGTGGAAAGCTGATAAACTGAGAAACTATTACATTCCAGTCCACATCCTGCAAGAAAACAGGTTATATACATTCATTCAAGCCTGGATACATGTCCACAACTTAGAGTAACAGCTGTCCTGCATATCATGAGTTCATCACCTGTTCATACATATAGAGGCCCGCATCCGGCCAACAATAGGATATACAAAAACATCTACAGCTGTACATTGTGAAACAACATAAAAACATCGCCAATGACCTGAGAGTACAGGGATGACTCTAGACTCTACTATAAAACATCCAAAACAGCTGCATATCCATCGCTTGCCTTCTACTGCTCGTCTAGCTGCTTGGCCGCAACACCACGACCTCCACCACATCTAGCTCGACCACCTAAAAAGGGTGTAAACCAGTGGAGTGAGACAATCAAACATTGTCCCAGCGAGAAACATAACTCCCTGTCGTAACTACAGAACCTCAAGAAGATAAAGCTATAACAGCAGATATCTAATAACAAGTATAACAAGAGAAGTTTATGTAAGGCAAAGCTATTCTTACCGACAGGCTTACCAGCTGTACAAGAGGCATATAACCAAGTATCTCTCAATGGAACATGATTGAAAAAATAAGATGTATTGCCATATACATGATTATCAAGATAAGATATGAATATAGAAGTAACTGCAAGATATAACTGGTTAACTATGCAAACAAGGCCTCAACCAATGTTCTGTGTTTTTCCTTAAGCAGTAATTACTATATGGCTGAATTACATATTTTATTATGCCCTGAGGAAGTGAACCATACCGTTCAAATCCAACCTTCGGCTGCGAAGCCCATAGCTGGTGGCATACAAGGTTAATGGAAGAGCCGAACTCCACAACCTTCCCCCTCGTAGTCAGTGTATGAGAACAACACAAGAAGGACCGCAGTCTCATGCTTAAGTGGCCTCAACCAAAGGGTCAGCTCCTCAGGCTACCCTTTCTCTAGCCCGCCTTGGTACAGGTCACGACGCTAGTAAAACTGAGCCACGTGCCTGTTCACCGTGCTCTGAGCCATGAACGCATTCATGCTCTTCATATCACATATCCGGAGTCATGGGCCTGTTCACCATGCTCATCATATAACTGAGTCTACAACCGAAGTTGCACTCTTACCTCCTCACTTTAGGCTAGGAGAAACCTCACATATTCAACAATATTCGCTCCGGGTTAGCCTGCAGGGGAACCCGTTTCACCATCACCAGCTCCCGACGATGATGGATCTATGGCCAGGGCAAACTACATGATATATTCCACTGTAATTATTTAGTATATTTTAGATGGATTTGCAAGATTCAACCAAGTTGTATAACATGCAAACTATAACAGAATAAACAACATAAAACTCAACATTATGCTTTTTATTGTAATCACATCAATCCTGATCCATATCAAGGATCATCACATACCATGGGATCTCAATCCCTCATCATGTATTGCCACTGCCCCTCAAGGCTTACCTCATCATCATGGGACAAACACATCATATATGAAATCTCATCAACTAGAGTAATTATCCAAGTGATGTTACTCATCACATGTATCTCATAGCCTTATCATGGCTAAGCATCACCTGCATGGTTAGTGTACGCAATAATCATAGTTTCAACATAAGGACTATGCTTACTATCACGAGATGACATTCAAGATGCTATACTTATCAGTTATACATCATCTGGTGATCATGTGCATAAGACACATCATTAAGCAACTATTTATGTACTTATCCTTATCTCATCATTATATAGATAATCAAGATGATTACTTAATGCATGTAGTCATGTCGGATATGAAGGACAAGCTTTACCATTATCATCACCATTATATGAGCAAGGAGTAACCTTTGTTTGGAAGCAAGGAAAAGAAATATATAATCGGTCGGCTTCTATGCATCGTGGAACCCTCGCTATATGAGCTACAACCCTTCCTAGAAAAGATGTATCAGGCAACCTGCCCTCACCCAAGGTTCAACACACACGACCATCTCACAATGCTGCGCTGCAACCAGCAGCAGCGCAACGCAGTGTCTCAAGAAAAAGAGAGTAACACACGTCAAGAGGGAGTGTAACAGGCACATAGTACTATCGGGCGACGCCCGTTGCGGTTCAGTGTTATCGGCCGATACAGGTGACGGCCGTCACAAGGAGCTCAACAACGCCCGACATAGGGCTGTCGTCCAAGTCATCTCAAGGAAATAACAACCAAGAGAGAGAGAACAAATCTACAAAATAGCCAACAACTTGGTTAAGGCCTAATGACCAACACGAAGCAAAGGAAAGGGCGTGACGCGCAGCAGGCCTGTCGCCCAGCACACACTCACCCATTGGTAACGTGCAAGGCTAAGGTAAGGGGGCTGTCGGGCAACACATCAAGATACCACTCACAAGGTCATGTTCTTCCTCAAACCCAAAGGCACTCAAAAACCCTAGGAAGACGGCTCACCTCAATCGACTAATAAGGAGGGGTTTTGCACATCAACCATCACCAACGAGCTCACCCTTCTAGCCCAAGGTGAGAGGAGAGTGTTGCTTGAGCAACTAGGACATAAGCTCACCTCAATCGGTTAAGGGAAAGAGGGGTGTTTCTCGTGACACTAGCAACTCAAACTCACTCCTCTAGACCAAGGGGAGAAAGGAGTATTGCTCCCTAGATCACAAGAGACACTAGACCACATGGTGATCGACCAAAAAGGGTACTAAGCAAGAAACTAAGCTACTAATATGTAAACAAGATCATAGTAAGAGATAAGGTAGCTAGGGTTAGAAGTTATGCAACCCGCCTTAAACTCCAAGCTCCAAGGAAGAAGAAGAGATCCAAGCTTCAAGGGATGTCGACCACCACTTGCTCCTCTAGGGTGTGTCCGTCACCAAGATGCTCCTTTAAGGGGTGTGTCGGCTGATACAAGAAAGGAAAGGAGGGAGTGTCGTGCACTCAAGGTGGAGGACGAAACAAAGGACCAAAGGGACCCTAAGCTAAGGAAAGGACACACCTATATAGAAGGAAAGGGAGGAGAAAACAAGGTGGAGCATGGCAAGGTGTCACTTGCATAGGGACACTTGTCTTAGAGATCAAGCCACTACTCTAGCAAGCTCCATCCACATGGCCAAGATATGCACCAAGTGTCCACTAAACAAGGTCAAGGTTAGATCAAGCACTATGGGCGACACAACAAGCTTGCAACTTGGGCGACACACTTCCATGTTGGCCGACACAAGCACTCCTAGGCCGATACACTCACCACTTGGCCGATACAAGGCTCAACCAAGCCCAAACAAGGCACCTCAAGGCCCAAACAAGATCAACCAAGGCCCAAAGAACTCAAGCAATGAGCCCAAGCCTTCCTCTTTACACAAGAGGAAGCAAAGAGAGGGAAAAACACCTCACAAGGTGGCAAACATGTCCATAAAACCCTAGACGTGGGTTAGTTGCAAGCAGCACCTCCAAATCTCAACAGAGCACAACCAAACCCTAATCACCACTAAAGGTGATTAGCAAGCACCAAAGCATCAAGGTTAAGCAAAACAAATAGGGTAAACCCTAAACGAAGGTCAGGGTCCTTATAGTATGTGTCAGCCATGATGTGGGTGTGTCGTCCATGGTGTGGAGGTGTGTCGCCCAATGACCCTTTGACTCTCTTTGACCTCGTTTGTGTCACCACTAGTGGACACTTGGTGCTTGATGATTGCATGTGGCAATAGCCTTGGAAATGTGTTTAGGACATACTAGAGTGGTGGAATTGCCCATGGACAAGTGTCCCTAGGTGGGCATCATCCCTTGACCCTGTCCTTGTATGTCAGCCGATAGATGTGGCTAGCTTTGTGCTGGGCATTATGTTTTCTTTGCTGCACGCATTGCACCTTTGGGCATTATGCGTTGCTGGGTGGTGCTGCCCGATACACCTTGTGCACGATGCACCGTTGCACGATATGCCTCTTTGACTGAGCTACACATCTTTGCTGCCCGATATGCATGTGGTGCACGACGCAGCGTTGCATGACACCTGAGGTGCGCGACACAGTGTTGCCCGATACATCCTGAGATAGTAGCCTGATACCCTTGCTGTATGCTGACCAATATGTAGCCGACTGTTATGTGTCTTGAATGTTGGGCGATATGGGAGAGTACCCTGCCGATGCTACCTTTAGTGAGGGCGCCCTACCCGTCACACTTCTGGTGAGGGTAGTGGGCACTTCTAGTGAGGGTCTTGTCTCTTATAGAAAATCGATATGTTGATTCTTGTTCTTGCTGTCACGTTTGGTTATGATGATGACCCTTGTTATGCAATAATAGTGAGGTGTTGGATGTAATAGATCTCATCTATGTATCTTTCCATGATAATACCTGTGTTATAATCATCTTGATTATCTGTATTATGCTAAAGAAAGGGTAAGCATATAAGATGCTTTGCTTAATGATATGATCTATGTCTATGATCACAGGTTGAGGCATGTATGATAACGTATATAATCATCAATGTTTCCCTATATTGATAATATGATATCTCTATCAATCCTTGATGATTGTACATACTAACCATGCATGTGTTCCATACAGATGCATAGCCAGTTAAAGGGCTATGAGGTATATATGTTGAGTAACATTGTTGTAATGATTACTCTTGATGATGTGTTTTGGTCTGAGGACCTAAGTTTAGTTAAAGTGTCTAAGTTGATGTAAGTCTTGAGAGGCAGTGGCACTATGTAATGGGGGATTGAGATCCCATGGTAATGTGATGATCCTTGTGATGGATCTAGATGATTGGCAAGAAGCCAAGTGGTAACATGTAATGTTGGATCCTTGTGATGGATCGGGATGATGTTGATGACAGTAAACGCATGATTCTGAGTTCATGTTGTTTATTCTTGTTATAAGTTGCATGTTATACAACATGGTTGAATCTTACAATCCACTTAAAATATATTAACTAATCACAGTGGAACATATCATGTAGTTTGCCCTGGCCATAGATCCATCATCGTCAGGAGCTGGTGATGGTGAAACAAGTTCCCCTGCGGGTTAACCCGGAGTGCATATTATTGAATATGCAAGGTTTCTCCTAGCCTAAAATAGAGAGGAATCGAGTGCAGCTGTGGTTGCAGACTCGGGATATGTATATGAGCATGGTGAATAGGCCCATGGCTCAGGTTATGTGATATGGGAGCATGAATGCGTTCATTGCTCAGAGCACAGTGAACATGCCCGTGGCTTAGTTTCACTAGCGCCGAGACCTATACCGAAGTGGTCTAGGCAGAGGGTAGCTTACAGGAGCTGACCCTGTGGCTTAGGCCATTTAAGCATGAGACTGCGGTCCTGATTGTCTTGTACTCGTGTACTGACCACGAGGTGGGAGGTCATGGAGTCCGGCTCTTCCATTGACCTTGTATGGCACCGGCTCTGAGTTTCACAGCCGTCGGTTGGATCTGAGCAGTACGGCTCACTTCTTCAGGGCATAATAATATGTAAATCAGCCGAAAAGTATTTACTGCAAAACACGAAACATTGGTTGAGGCCTTGCTTGCGTAGTTAATCTTGTTATACTTGCAATTACTTATACATCCTTATGATCTTATCTTGTTAATCATGTTCCATAATGAAATACTTGGGTACATGCCGTACGTACATCTTGGTAAGCTTGATGCTATGAATAGCTTTACTTTATAAACTGTTTTTATTCTACGCTTTATCAGTTATCTGTTGTTGTTGCTTTAATCTTCCTTCGGTTTTATGGTTTCGACGGGGAGTTATGTTTCTCGCTGGGACTGTGTGTCTCACCCCGCTGGTTTACAACCTTTTTAGGTGTTCGAGCTAGATGTGCTGGTGGTCGCGGAGTTGCGGCCGAGCAGCAAGAAGAGCAGTAGAAGGCAAGAGATGGATATGTTGCTGTTTTGGTCATTTTGTAGTAGAGTCTTAGAGTCATCCATGTACTGTCAGGTTGTAACATCCCTGACTTGGGTTATATTTTAACCCTAGGTGTTTTGATTAAGAAAGATGATTATATGCTTAATCTCATCTTGTGAAAAGTAATTAGGGCTCAAGAGGAACTTATGTTGCTTTTCTAGTCCTTTTTGAACATTGTTGAAATCAATGTTTTGCTTGTTTTGGACTAAAGTGCAAATTACCCAAGTTGAGGGGTTAAGTGCAAATTGTGCATGATAATATGTTCCTCATGTGTTGAAGCATCATGAGAGTGAATATGATATAGAGGTATGGCTTATGGAAGCCTGAGTATCAAGAAAGAGCTGATAAAGCAATGTATGTGCATTAAAACCTAGTTTTGGTGTAATGTGCAATTTACCCAAAACCTAGGGTTCAATATGCAAATTACTACTTCAATAAGGTCCCTAATGTTTCTTGGCATCATGTAGAGAAAATATAATAAGAGGGGCGCCTCATTTGAATTAAGTTGGAGGAGAGAGAATCTTGATATTAAAATAATCAAGATTTAATCCTAATTGAAACCCTAATTCAAGTTAGGGCAAAAATAAATGTATTAATTAAAGGGCCTTCAACCAAAATTATAATGGTTGGATTCAGATGTGATTGGACATAATTGAGCCTTGCAAGGACCATGAAAATATCCAAGGGAATGGATAACTCACTCACAATTTTATAAGAAAAAGAAATATCCACTCACATATGTATATTAATATAATATGATTTAAGGTGCTTGATTTGCTTTTCTTTAAATCATGGATAAATGAGAGGAATAAGAGGCAAACAAGATAGAATCATCCCTAAGGAATATGAGGGGGAAGAGGCGGCCACATTTTTGGGGTTAATTGGATTTTTGCAAAGTACATTCTCTCTCATTGAATTTTTATAAAAGAACCTTTTACAAGCCAAATGGAAGGCTTTTTCGACCCCACTTCTTCTCCTTGCTTGGGAAACGACCAAGGGAGCTTGGGAGGGTCAGGAGGACGACCCCCAACCTTTTGTTAAGCTTCTTGATCCATTTCACCTTGATTCCATGGTGGAAATTGAAAATAAATTATGGATTTCTTCCTATTTCGATCTCCTCTTCAATTCTAACCATTACTTTTCACTCAAACCTTGAGGGCGAGCCTTGGAATGGTGAAACGAGTTGCATACACCATTGTTTCCGTGGACATGGAGATTTGGAGCTCAATTGGAGGCGGCTTTTATAACTTGAAACCCTAACTTTGCTATTGCATTCAATTCCATATCAAATAATGACCATTTCTACATTTACAATAATTGATTCGGTTGATTGATGCAATCTCCATAGAATCACAGCAGGTTTCGTGGATTTAGAGCTTGATGATGATGACATCATCATAAGCAAGAACCTCACCAAATATAAAAGCCAAACGGTTTCATTGAGTTGCTCAAACGGTTTCCCAAACCATTTGGGAGCAAACGGTTTCAAACTGTTAAGAAGCAAACGGTTTTACCAAATGGTTTCAAAACCATTTGAAAGAGTTGACCAAGGGTTGACCATTTGAGCAACCTATTCCTAATTATGTTGGTTGATAACCCACCAAATTTTATGGATTAGTTCCAAAGGAATAATGAGTTGAAGGCTAATCAATTAGGCAAACCTAATTGGATTAAGTGCTGATTTTCAACTTGATTAATTTGACTTTTTTGGAAAATGGTTTCAAAACCGTTTGAAAGAGTTGAACAAGGGTTTACCGTTTGAGAATCCTTTTCCTAATTATGTTGGTTGATAACCCACCAAATTTTATGCATTAATTCCAATTAGGAAAACCTAATTGGATTAAGTGCTGATTTTCAACTTGATTAATTTGACTTTTTGGGCAAACAGTTTCAAAACTGTTTGAAAGAGTTGAACAAGGGTTTACCGTTTGAGAATCATGTTCCTAATTATGTTGGTTGATGACCCACCAAATTTGGTTAATTAATTCCAAAGGAATCATGAGTTGAAGGCTAATCAATTGGGCAAACCCTAATTGAAATTAGTGCTGAAATTCCAATGAGTTGATTTGAGATTTTGGGTTGATTAGACCAAACCAAATGGTTTCAAAACCATTTTAGGATCACCCAAGACCATTTGGAGGTCTAGGGTTAAGTATGGTTGCCTATTTGAAGGTCCAAAGTTACCAAGTTACAAAGCAATCAATTGCTGATTTGTTGATCGACTCAATAGACCAAACCTTGATGAAATTTCACTAGAATCCAAGGGTTGGATGAGCCAAACGGTCTCAAGACCATTTGTAGCTCATCCAAACAGTCTCAATACTGTTTGTTGGTCACCCAAGATAGTTTGGAGGTCTAGGGGTTAGTATGGTTAAGCAATTGATGATCCAATGATACTAAGTTGAAGTGTAATCAATTGCTGATTTGGTGATCAATCCAATGATCCAAACCTTAATTGGTTGACTTGGATTTTGATGATATGATGGGAAAACGGTGTCAAGACCATTTGGAGGTCATACAAATGACCTCAAGACCGTTTGGGGTCAGGTCATGTTCAATTTGGATGATGGTTCAAAGGTTTCAAAGTAACTAATCTTGCATTGATTAGTGTTGAAGGATCATTGATTCCAAACCCTAATTCAATTGATTCAAACCCTAGTTCATGACTAATTGAGGGTCAATTGAGGGATAAATAATTGTAGGTTGACCTATTCAACTCAATTGAAGTATGAGGATAGGTCCAATTGATGATTGGTTCCATGAATTCAATGATTGAAGGAATCAACATTGGAAACCCTAATCCAATTTGATTGGTTGAAACCATATTTGGTCCATGCAGTTTTGAGGAGGTTTGGACCAAATGGTCTCAAGACCGTTTGGGACCAAATAATCCCAAACCGGTTGAGCCCATGTGGTTTCAAAAAGGTGCTTTAGCAAACGGTTTCAAACCGCTTGAACTTTGAAAGACCAAGACCGTTTGGGCTCAAGTAGTCAAATTTGATTGAGGACTCAATTGGTTAATCCTTTTGGATACCTAATGAAATTGAGGAATCAATTGGGTAATTCACTTGGACACCTATTGTAGTTTAAGATCCACTTGGTCAATTCATTTGGGTACCTTATGTGATGGAGGTCCAATGTGATTGAATCTCATGAGAATTAAGATGATGTGTGATCCATTGATCCAATGATGATTAGTAATGATAATCATTGAGGGTACAAAGGTTGAAACCCTAATAGTACCTAAGTGATTAGTGTCAATTAAGGGATGAACCCTAATTGCTTATAGGATCAATGACTTGGTACACTATGTTAATCATAGTTGTATGTACTTGATTGGAGGGTTGATATGATCTAATCAAGTTGAGATGATGTTAGCATGAATTCATACATGAATATGATTCACGTGGTGGTTAAGGGTATGATCCTTAAGTAAAGAGATCATGAAACCCTAATCATGATCATAAACCCTAATTGACAGGGATATTGAGTTCTAACCCTAACTGAGGGCAATTCTAAATGTAACCCTAATCCAGGGTGAGGATGTGACCCTAATTCAGGGTAGTGATGTGTGAAACTTCAATTTAGGGAAATGAGATGTAAAACCCTAATTGGGATGAATAGTTAATCTTTAATTGTGGATAATTGAATGAAATCCTAATGGAGATGAATAGTAGACCCAAATTGTGGGTAACTATGGTGGAAACCCTAATTGAGGGTGATTCCATTTGAAACCTTAATTGAGGGTGGTTCCATGTGAAACCCTAGTTGAGGGTGATTCCATGTGAAACCCTAGTTGAGGGTGATTCCATGAGAAACCTTGACTAAGTATTAACATCACATGTTTCTCTAATACTATGTTGTGATGAGAGGCCTTAAGAAGGTTGAAGGTATATGAGACTCTAATGTGAAGTCATAATGCATAAAGCCCTAATCCTGGGCAATGTGACAATGAATTATAATCCTAATTTTAAGTAAGGGTATAAAAAAACCCTAATGATGAAATAGAAGGAATGGCCTTATAAAGGTGAAACAATTCATGTGGTTGATTATAAGAAACCTTATTGTAAGTAATGTCTTTACCATTAGACAAGTCCATATCATTAAGGATAGTTGGACAATTCTAATGTGTGGCCTATGCATTATATGCTAGAGGTGAATGATTAGTGATGGAATGTATTAAGAGGGGAATACCTTAATACAAGATAAGTTGGTTAACTCAGGAGGGTCTGAAATGATGAGAAAGTGATACATCAAGATATGATAGTTATCACATTCAACACTTCAGGGTTAATATACCTTGATGTATTCCAAATCTTATATGTCTGAATAAGAAACATATGGAGTGTGTTGTGAAACTATTACAATGAAATGTAATGAGTTGTTGCACTTTGATGAGTGTTAATTAATGTACCTTGAGAATGGGGTTAAGCCCAAATGATGAGTATGATGTAGTCATACCATGATGAGGATGAGAAATGATGAGGATGAGAAATGAACTCATACCTTGAGTTGATGATCATTAATGCTATATGATGAAAGTAATGTTCTTGAATAATCAAATATGATACCTTTGAATGCCCCAGAGGTATGTAATAATGAATTGAGGGTTGGACAGATAATATGATCATGAAACCCTAATTAATGAGAAATGGGGAACCCTAACCCTAATTTGGGAAAAGGGAACGAGAAGCCCTATTTGATGGTAAACCCTAACCCTAGTAAGGGATTAGTGGTGTTACTATTGTATTGCATGGTGTGATGTGAAATTGACATGACTAATATTATATGTACCAAGCATGTAGATATCATAAGATGACGAGCATAGCCAGATTTGAGCTATGATTATGTTTATCTAATAAAAGAAGTGATTGGCCTTATGGGCCATTATTATAATTGTTGCTTATTGAAAAGTAACAAGATGTGCTTTGGCCTGGTGTGCCAATATGCTATTGTTGCTTATTGAGAAGTAACACAAAGTGCAGTGGCATTGTGAGTCATGTGAATAAGTTGTTGCCTAGTGAGATGTGACAAGATGTGAATAGCCTTGTAAGCCATGTGAGTAATTTGTTGCCTAGTGAGAGGTGACAAGATACTAAATGGGCCTTTTGATCCCTGTGAGATTCTGGTATAACAAGTATCATGAATACCTTGGTCAGATGACTTGAAGGTGATAGTTACCTAATAAATGGTAATGATGCTCAATGATGAGTTAAGGGTTTGAATACCCAGAAACATATGATCATGATGATGAGATGTGAAGGGATGAGAATTCCCAGTATTGAAATGAGGGATTGAGTTCCCAAGGTCTATGAAAGACTGATAAGTACCTGATAAAAGTAGTACATGTCTCTTTATAACATTGTTGTAATAAGTCTTGTTTGAGAACTTGGCTGATGCTAAAAGAATATGAGAATGCACTTAATTAATCAAGTGAAATATTTTCATGTAGAAGCTCTGACCATAGATCCATCATCGTCAAGAATAGGTGATGGTGAAATGGGTGCTCCACGGCAAAACCCGGAACACATATTTTTGAATATGTGGGGGTAATTGGGCAAATATATCCTTATGCCCCATAGGAATGACTACAGGCTATGTCCTATGTACGGGATTGGTTACAAACCATACCCTAATAAGAGTATGGCTATGAGCCATGACTCCACAAAATAATACCAGGCATTGGCTACGGGCCATATCCTGAAGAGAGTATATGCTACAGGCTATAACTCTAATAGCGATGTTACCAGTATACCCTGGAAAGCTATCTAGAAGAGACACAAGATGTCCTGCATGTTATCTCGTACTGATCAGGATGTGAGAGGTCATGGGAATCTAACTCTTACATAGACCTATGTATGGTACCGATTTCGACTTCACAGTGGTCGGTTGGAGTATGAGAAGTATACCTCATCTCCTTAGGGCATAAGTGTGTTTGTAAAATGAAATCAACCATATAGCATGTTTGCTTAAGGATTGAATACGGAAATTCATTGGCTGATGTTACATTTCTATTATATACCTGTAGTTCATTGATGTTATTCATATATGTTGTATTCATTACAAGTAGATGGATGAACTATGAGTTTACCAAGAGTAGATGCAAGGTTATCCTTGAAAAAGAAGATTACTTCACTTTGTTCATACAAGTGACTTACCTAATGTTGATTAAATATATAAATTCTTCTGCTCAATTTATTTTAAATAAACTGCTATAACAATGTTTTGGCGGAGAGTTATATCTCCCGCTGGGGCAATTTACAATTTTCTCACCCCCGTGGGATCCAACTTTTTAGGTGGACACAGACAAAGAAGCAGAATCCCATTGCAGGGAATGGACAACAGCAGTGACATCAAGGATAATAATAATATCTCAGGTGTAAATACTACCTATCAAGTTATATAGTTAGAAAGTCCTATGTGTCATCTCTGTACTCTCAGGTGCTCAAAGTTTTTAGTCAATGTTTTATGAATCAATTTGAGGTTTTGGCTTGATGCCTCGAGATTCGTATACTGTCTGTATATAATGTTATAAGGCAACTGATGTTGTAGTCTCTGAAAAGAGATGGTACATGTTATGTACGTTTGAACCAGAATACAAATGTTATACAATGGTCCTTGATGAGAAAGATTTCCTATGTGTGGATCTCTTTGCAAAAAGTTTTAATTTTTAGTGATTTTCAGTAATACGCTGCAAATATTTTGCTTCTGCTTAAGTTAATCTTATTTTTGTGAGTTGGATGCCACACAGGTCTTTGGAGGTGTTTTGACGTTGTTTCACAATGTATAGCTGTTGATGTTTTGTATATCATACTGCTGGCCGGAAGTGGGCCGTTATGTATGTAATAACAGGTGATGAACTCATGTGATGACTAGACAACTGATCCCCTAAGCTATGGACACGTATCAAGACTTGTAAATGTTTATATAACTTGTTTCCTTGCAGGATGAGGACCTAAATGTAATAATCTCTCAGTTTATCTACTTTCCGCAATCGGTTTTAATTAACCCGTGTTTTTGGTAATCTGTGGTTATGGTGATTTCCGCACATTTTCACGTAACACCTCACTGTCTGTGTGATAGTGGGATGTGTTGCCATAAGTTTGGTATCAGAGCCCTAGGTTCGCTGAGTTTACAGGGATTCAGGACTAGGGTGTGTCTATTCTTGTGAGTTTTCCAGATTTTCTTACAATCATCTTCTGCCCTCAACAGAAGAAAAGCCAAGATGCCTGGAAACCATGAAGAACATGATGCCGAGAACAACCAAGATGGCAGACACATGAAGATCGGGTGCCTGAGGTCCCCCAACTTGACCCAACCATTCTTGAACACCCTGCCTATCAACAGCTTATGGGGAAGATGATGGCTATGATGAATCTCAAGGTAGAAAGACTTCCAGTGCCTCCGCCGAGATCACATGCTCCCCATGGTGAAACATCGGGTATTGGGAAGACCTTTGAGCGGCTTCGCTGAGTCGGAGCTTCAGATTATGCTGGAACGGCTGATCCAGCGGATGCAGATCTGTGGCTGACAAGTCTTGTGAAGGCTTTCTGGATCCTCGACATCCCCAAAGAAGACAAAGTCAAGCACGCTGTCTACCTTCTGAAGGGTAGTGTTGGTCACTGGTGGACCATCGAGGAGGAGAAGTGACCTGGTGAGGTGATCGGTTGGGAGGTTTTTCTGGCATGAGTTCATCACTAGATACTTTCTGAAGACGTATCTGGATGAGAAGATCAGTCAGTTTGAGCACTTGCGCCAAGGAATGATGAACGTCACCAAGTACGAATCCAAGTTCATGGATCTATTGAGGTTTTGTCCTTACATGGCAGCAACAGATGAAGAGCGGATCAGACGCTTTGAGAAGGTCTGAGTGCTGAGCAGACAACACCTGTTTCTGCGTTGGAGAACTGAGAGCAGTTTTCTACGTTTGTGGAATCTGTCCAGAGGATTGAACGGTCGGTTAGGGAGAAAAGAGAATCCATGTCTAAGAGGAGGCCTACTCAGTTCCAGGGACAGAGGTTTGGTGGCTTCAAGAAGCCAAGGTTTCCAACACCTTCCGTGATGAGAGGTTCCAGTTTTCCATTGCAATGGTCTCTGAGTAAGGGAAGAGGATATGTTTCTTCACTGTCAAAGGCACATAGTACAACTTCTGTGGTAGTGACAGGGCCACCTAGGCTACGGTTTGAACATAGGACATGCCATCTTTGTGGTCAGATCGGGAATTTCAGGTCAAATTGCCCGAATAAAGATGTTGAAGTGATGCAACAGCCGAGGTAGAATTAGCAAGGATCAGATAGACAACAGCCTAGTAGTAGCAGAGGGCGATGACGCAGTCAAGTGTCACAAGTAGGATCGTCTACTCAAGGAAGCAGAGGATGTGGACAGCAAGCAATGACTCAATTCTATGCTATGAGTCAGCCGGAGGTGATAGTCAACCCGCGAGTGGTGGCAGGTCAGATGGACTTATTTCATTCTGATATGTCTTCTTCTTGCTTTATATCTGTTCTGGTTGACCTGGGTGCTACGCACTCTTTTATCGCCTATGGTATGCTTGAGAACTGTCATTTACCTGTTAGTTTTAAGAAGGATAGCTTGTTGTTAGAAACCCCTCTTGATGGTTCCTCGATGCTACAAGAAGAGTGTCCATCTTGTGTCTTATCTTTTTCGGGACATAGTATACAAGTGGATCTTATACCACTTGATATGCATGATTTCGATGTGATCCTTGAGATGGATACCTTAGAGAGGTATAAGGTTGTTTTGGACTGTGGTTCCAAGCAAGCTGTGTTTGATGATGACAGAGAGAATTGGGTCTTCCAAGGAGATAGGAAGATTCTTCCGACGTGTCTGGTATCAGCTATGGTGGCAGAAAAGTTGCTACGACAAGGATGTGAGGCGTTCTTAGCTCACGTTGTGGATACCGTTGTGGATACAAAGGCGAAAGGTCTTAGCCTTGAGGAGGTGTCGGTTGTCTGAGAGTTTGCGGATGTGTTTCCTGATGAGTTCCCTGGTGTTCCTCCACCCTGAGAGATTGATTTTGAGATCAATCTGGTTCCAGGAACGCAACCAGTTGCGCAGACACCGTATAGGATGGCTCCAGTAGAGATGACAAAGCTTAAGAAACAGTTGCAAGAGTTGTTGGAGAAAGGTTTCATCCGACCGAGTACGTCACCTTGGGGGTGCTCCAGTGTTGTTCGTTAAGAAGAAGGACGGGTCGATGTGGCTATGTATAGATTATCGACAGTTGAACAAAGTCACGATCAAGAACAAGTACCCGTTGCCGAGGATAGACGATCTGTTCGATCAGTTACGTGGCACTACAGTGTTTTCAAAAATCAATCTACACTCTGGATATCATCAGTTGAGGATTAAGGCAGATGACATACCAAAGTCAGCTTTTAGGATGAGGTATGGTCACTTTGATTTTATGGTTATGCCATTCGGGCTAACCAATGCACCTGCTACTTTCATGGATCTGATGAACCGAGTGTTCCGTCCGTTTCTAGATCAGTTTGTTGTGGTCTTTATAGATGACATCTTGATCTATAGTCGAGACAAGAAAGAGCATGAGTGACATCTTCGACTAGCGTTGACTCTTCTTCACCAACATCAGCTGTATGCCAAGTTCAGTAAGTGCAAGTTCTGGTTGGAAGAAGTAACCTTCTTGGGTCATGTGATATCTGCTGAATGAGTCAAAGTGGACTCGAAGAAGGTGGAATCCATTGCAGAATGGGAACAGCCGAAGATGCCAACAAAAGTTCGTAGTTTCCTGGGTTTGGCAGGATACTACCAGAGGTTTATCAAGGACTTCAGTGCGATTACGTTGCCAATGACAAAGTTGACTAGGAAGGATGTACCTTTTGTCTGGGATGATCGTTGTCAGCAAGCTTTCCAAAGTTTGAAGGAGAAACTGACTAGTGCTCCAGTGTTAGTGCTGCCAGAGCCTGGAAAGGGCTATGTTGTTTTCTGCGATGCTTCCAAGAAATGTTTAGGTTGTGTGCTGATGCAGCAAGATCATGTGGTTTCCTTTGCTTTGCGACAGCTTAAGAAACACGAGGAAAACTACCCGACACATGATTTGGAGTAGGTAGCAGTGGTTCATGTGTTAAAGATTTGGAGACACTATCTTTACGGGGAAGTGTGTCAGATCTTTACAGATCATAAGAATCTGAAGTACATCTTTTCGTAGCTTGAGTTGAACATGCGAAAACATCGATGGATGGAGCTAATCAATGATTATGACTACACCATTGAGTATCATCCTAGTAAGGTGAATGTGGTAGCTGATGCACTTAGCCGAAAGTCTTCTTCTTTTCCTACAAAGAGGGCACAGTTGAGTTCATTGGGATTCCATAGACGAGATATGTTTGTTTCCTTACGAAAGATGAATGTACAGATGGAAGTGTTACGACCCCATTTGAGCTTAATTGGTAAACTAGGGTTTACCTAGACAATTGCAAAGATTAATTGGAATAATCATTCTTGAAATCTAATTAATGAAGATAACACAATTAGGATGTTTTAACTATGATAATAAGTTTAAATGTTCTTTTGTCTTGAGAATTAGGGTTTGAGAAGCATAGACCCTAATCGGCCCAAAATAGGGTTTTGATGATACATGAATACAGAATTTGACAAGTAGAATGTCTCACTAAATGATTTTTACTATTTTATGTGTAACTCTGATTTACTTCAAATTTGGATATGATTTGGATATATAAAATTTGAACAATATTAGTAAATATCAGAATTTTGGAAGAAGGTTCTGACCTGTTTATTGGTCGAGTTTCAAACTCGGCCGATCACCATTTCAGAATTTTACAGCAGTGTGGTAATTGAATTTTATCTTTTTATTGGTATATCAAATTGATCTCAAATTTTAACTGTGCTTGAAAAACACAGTTTTAGACATTCTGTTAAATTTGCATAATTTTTGGATGACTTTTGAATCCCTACAGTAAGGGTGTCGGTCGAGTTTTGTGCAGGACAAACTCGGCCGAATATTCTGCAAACTGCAATATAGCAGTGCACTGTTATATTTTTAATTATTTATTGGTAACTCCAAATGATCTCAAATTTTAAATGAAGCTTTATAGATAAAATTATAAACAACGTGCTAAATTCCCATAACTGTTGGAGGATGTTTGATCTATGAAATAAACGAATTACAGTAACTTTTGTATAACTGAATATTCAACCAATATAATTAAAGTTGAGTGTTGGGTCAATATGCAATTGACCCAAGCAGCTCAAATGGTCTATATGAGCAACCACACACACACACAGCTCTCATTCTTCGTCATTCACTCCAGAGAAATGAAAATCTAGAGAGAGAGGGAGAGTTAGGGCTTGAGTGGAGAAAGAGGAGGAATTGCTGAATTAGGGTTCTGCGGTCCCAAGAATGGTGAAATCAAGTAAGTTTGGATCCTTTGCATAGACTTTTATGGTGAATCTTCTCTCTCATGTCTAGATTCCGTCCATGCTCTGATTTGATCCAAGATGATGTCGAAATTCCCTCTTTTCTCACCCTTTCTTCATAATCCCCTATTTTCAAGGTTTCCGAGTTGAATGGAAGAAGAATTGGGAGATTTGCTAGGGATTTGATAGGAATTTGAGATCCCCTGAGTTGAGCTGCGGTTTTGAGGTGTTTTCACACCTTAGGGTGAGTAGGTTCTTCCTTCAAACAGTGTAATGCACGAATTTGATTATAGCATCCAAATCCCTAAATGCTTAGCATGTGATTCTCAATCCTGAATGTGTCTGTTTGATTTAAGTTGTTGCAAATTGATATGTTATGGATTCCTTCTCTGTTTGAATGATTCCTAAATGGTAGATTCATAATCAAGAACATATACAACACTTCCTAGTGAGAATGCTTTTCAGATTTATATCAAATGATGTAATTAGGGTTTAACCTAATTGAGACATCACTAGAGTTTCAACCTTATTGAAAAGGACTAGTAATCCTATAAGTGGTTAGGATGTACCTCATGGGTTATCTTAATTGAATTTTATTCTGGATACATGATATCGCAGTGAATGATATGGAAAACCTAAATTTAGTTAAGTTTCCATGGTTCCATATCTATATTGATTGTATATGATTTGTTGAAACAATCTTTATTTCGTGAATGCTTATATCTTATGAAATCTTTATGAGAGCTATGTGACAAGTGAATGAGGTAAATGAAAAGGGTGAATGAGGCAAATGAAACCCTAAGAGTAGGGTGATGGCATGTGATGAATGAATAAGGCAAATGAAAACCCTAAGGATAGGGTGTTCAATGAATCATGCTATGGTGATATGAAAGGTCTCGATATGAGATGTGGCGATACTTAACTGTTGAATTGTATGTTTCTTGTGCGTTTAATTTTATAAGCTTGTTCCCTCTGAGTTGATATCTACGTACTGCAGGGCTTCTTATATTTCAATACATATCTCATAAATTGCAGGTGATGAGATATGACATGCCCTAGAAAGGGATGTTACTGAGTCATGTTGAAGATGACAAATGATATATATGTGTTTTCAAGTGATACCCATAATATGAAATAAGTATGAAATGTGATATTCCTGTTTAATTGTTTATATGTTAATTAATTAATAGACTTAGGAGCCCTAACACCGTAGAACCCCTTCGACGGATCTGCTTCTTAGGGGTGAAACTCGTGTTGCAACATCATCTGTGCTTGTGTCACGGACAAATGAGGAAAGAGAGGCAGTGTCCAACAACAATCGTGCTTGTGTCACGATGGCACTGGGAAAAGAAAATGGGGGTTATCCAACACCATTCGTGCTTGTGTCATGAAGGTAACCCTGTGAGACTCTCCGCCTGTGTGCTCCGGTTTTCCAGGAGGAGTCTGGAGCACTCTGAATAGTGCAATGAGGCCGATGAGCCTGGAGGCCGATGAGCCTGGAGTCCTGTGGCAGAGCAGGGCTGGTGTCAGACTTAGCATTTCCCGAGTGTGTCGCTAAGTCTTATACGGTGAGTTAGTAGCATGAACTTGCTATGAATCTTTATATGCAGAGTACACTGCATATGATTAGGGCATAAGCTAAAATATGATCATATAGGTTCACAGAGTTCCTTATGAATAAAAGAGTTAAGGAAGACTAGAGTATAGTCTTCTAGTAGTTATTCTTTGGATGCAGTATTTACATTCTTTGTTATTTCAATTATATTGTTTTAGAACTGCTCAGTGTAGTATTTATTGTTGTTAAATTTCATATCGTTTACTCAAATTATATTTGTAATCACTTTAGTGCATTAGTTTGTTTCCATGAAGTACTCATTCAGTGAGCGAGTAGGCTCACCCCTCTACTCAAACATTTTAGGGTTAACCGCGTGGACTTGAAGATGATCAGAGCATCAGAGTAGATCTGCCACAGGAGTCAAGTATGAGATTAGTTGAGTCAGTCGGTCCTTGTCACTCTAGGTCTTCAGTAAGAGATAAGAGAGAGAGTTGTAATTACAATGTGTAATATTGTTTCTCTTTGATATGTATGCTAATTAGCAAGTTTCATGTGCATAATGTGTGAAAGACATCGTGAATGCTTATAAATGTATCTTTACTATTGAAGTCTGATTAGTAAAAGAAATGTTCAGATTCCATTGTTAATATGTTATGTGGTTCAATGCGGTGAAACAAGAGTTTAAAGGAAAAGAAAAAGTTAAGGGTGTTCTTTGTGTTACATATAAATCCTATCTTACGCCCTAATCTCATGATTTGAGGAAATTGTGAGATCGGGGTGTAACAACTTGGTATCAGAGCTTAGGGTGAGTTGTCAAGGACCATTAATTTAGTAAGTTAGAGTCCTCTGTGTGGCAGATAGGAGATGTTTGATGTTAGCTTTGGGGATTTGAGTATTTGGATATCCTGGCCCGATATCTGAGTACTTGGATCAACCAGTACAAGCTACTCTGTCTATTCTATCACGTATACCCTGGCCAGGTATACAATGGAAAAATGGGCTAGAGATGAACCCTAGAAATGTTAGGGTTAGAAAACGAGAAAAGAAACAAGAACTAAGAGCATAAATGTAAAAGGAGATAGAACTTACATTTCATAATGTTGTTTTTGTTGGAAATGTACAGAAATGCTCTTATATGTTTGAATTGAAATATTCAATACTTTGAAATATGGGTCTTTAATATCTGTTGTACACTATGCAATTGTAGCATTTATTGATTTTATTCTTTGTAACAAGTAGACTAGAATTGACCTTTGAATGAGCTTTTGTTTCTATAGTTTTGCCCGCTGATTCGAGTGAAATTGACATCAGCAGGTCTGTTTAGGTTTTCAGTCTGTACGCAATTCGGCCGAGTTGTATGTGATTTGGCCGAGTTTCCTTTTTCAGGAAATCAAACGGCAAGTCGATCGGCCGAGTTTCAAGCGGATCGGCCGAGTTGTGAAGCAATCGACCGAGTTTCTGACCAATCGGCCGAGTTTCTGAGCTGTGAGTGGCAGTTCAGGAAGAATGTAATTCTTGTAGTTCTTGGCTTCAGGACTTCAGGTTTGGCCTGGTCCGGTTGGCAGGATGTGTTACTAGGATCTAATGAATCCTATCAATAGTATAATAAGAATAGAATTTGAATAATTAGACCCACATCAGAGTAAGAATGTACATACAGTAAGATGTTGAAACATATGGGCAAGATCAGAACAACTAAGAATTAGTTGAAACTGATATCTGAGGTTTCACTTTGGGGTCTCAAATGTGAAACCCTTAATTGGGAATAATAGAACATGATATGAAGTTCATAATCAGTTTATTGATTAATTTTGCATGAACTATGCATATGAAATATAGAAAAGATATGTGAAATGTATGTATGTATGGTTCAAGATAACAAGAATCAATCATGAAGAATGAATCATATAATAGCGTATAATGCTTTTATGAACTCCAAAGCAAAGGCTAAGTAGAGAATAGGGTTGAGCATTCAATAGGTCCTTAAAAGTAAAGAGGATCGTATGAACATGTAATTCATACGACTAGAACAACAAACTAGTTTCTAAGCAAAGAACATAGGTGTAGTTTAACGAATGAATAAGTCATACAAAGGTAGACTGTATTCAGGAGAGAAAAACTTGATTGAAAGAGGAACTATGTTTGACCCATGCATGATCCACTTGATTTAAAAATGAAGAATATGTAAGGTATTCAACATGAGGAAAGAACTAATAGAAAGACTATTAATTTAGAACGTTAACTTCGCAATAGTATAAAGATAAAGGAGGAAATATGTGCAACATGGTATACATGACCATACATATGAATAAGCAACATGGTCATAAGAGAAAAATTTAGAATTTAAGATGACGGGTTAAAGAGTAGTATATGGTAAGAGGGCTATGAAACGTAAGAAAGGGTTGAAATATGTTGGAGAGGTTATAAAATAAAGAGGTTGTGAGATTCAAGCAAGTGCTAATTAATCAAATATCTCTGTTGATAACTAAGTAAATCTACATACGAGAATGTATTAAGGGAATGTTTGAATACAAGTATTCCAAGTCTTAAAATCATCTTCTCTTTCATATATTCCTTAATAAGAGAAAGGGGGGAATGAAATGATAATAGAAAATGAGTCATATATGGTGCATAACTACCTTGGTGGGGTCATCTAGTGAATGTAATAGTGACATACAATATGATGAAGTGTGATAAGAAATAAGTTCTTGTGTGATAGCAAGAATGATGAATAATCTATTCCTATCTTAAATGCTTCAATGTTAATGATGTTTACTGTATATAATCATATGAAAAGGATAGGTAGCAAAAAGTAAAGAAGTAATGAATGAGCAGAGAGATATGGGAAAACACTAGCTTTGTGTAATATGTGAATTTGTTTTTTTTTACATGTATGATTTGTTGAAGGCATACTAAGGTATCAAAGCTGGTTCTATATATGATTTCAGTGTATTTGTGCAAGCTATATGTTAAATTAAAGGCGTATGATAGTTGTAGTAATTCATACCTGATATGCATCTTATCATTGTGTATTTGTAATATGGTGATACGGTTTGGATGATGTTAGAACACATAGAGAGATACCCTGAACAAGGTAGTCATACATATTCACTCATATTAATAGATAGGGGTGATAATCAGATTGTCTGGACAAGTAACCCTAATGAGGTGTAGCTTGTTATACCTAACTCTAATATAACTGAGTGATGGTAATTGAGTATGATTAATGCTTGAATGACTGATACAATTGTGGATTACTTTATTACTGTTGTTGAAGCCCTAAAATGATATAATACGATGGTTACACTTTGAATTGTGTGTGGGCCCATAACCTACAGGTCCCAGGATCGAAACGGGATAGTATAGAATGAGGTGGTAATGCTTCACCTCATACATCCATGACCCAATGAAGATGCCAAGAGTAGTATTGTGCAATTGAATGTTGAATCTAGTCTTTTAATTCAAGACTGCTTTGCTATTTGAATAGCACTTGATTAAAGTTTAAAACAGTATGGTGAACTTGCTTTTATCACTTAAAGGTGATACAGAATAATAGAACTCTCTGAGCAGCATAAGTTGAGATAGTTGTATCAGAGTATCAGAGTTGCGCAGCGAAAGCGTGGTGGTTTATCTTTGCATTCTATGTTTTACTGTGGCATTAAGAATTTGCTTGATATCATTGAGAACTATTTGAAATATGTTGTGATTTAGTAAAGAATTAAAAGATAAAATGTTGAAAACTACATTCAGGTATGAAATACAGGGATATAATGACATGGAAGGTTTTAGAAGCTTAGAATAACCTTGAATGTATCTTTCTTGTAGTTTTATGTTTCGAGGACGAAACATTCTAAGGGGGGGAGAGTTGTTACGACCCCATTTGAGCTTAATTGGTAAACTAGGGTTTACCTAGACAATTGCAAAGATTAATTGGAATAATCATTCTTGAAATCTAATTAATGACGATAACACAATTAGGATGTTTTAACTATGATAATAAGTTTAAATGTTCTTTTGTCTTGAGAATTAGGGTTTGAGAAGCATAGACCCTAATCGGCCCAAAATAGGGTTTTGATGATACATGAATACAGAATTTGACAAGTAGAATGTCTCACTAAATGATTTTTCGTATTTTATGTGTAACTCTGATTTACTTCAAATTTGGATATGATTTGGATATATAAAATGTGAACAATATTGGTAAATATCAGAATTTTTGAAGAAGGTTCTGACCTGTTTATCGGTCGAGTTTCAAACTCGGCCGATCACAATTTCAGAATTTTACAGCAGTGTGGTAATTGAATTTTATCTTTCTATTGGTATATCCAATTGATCTCAAATTTTAACTGTGCTTGAAAATCACAGTTTTAGACACTCTGTTAAATTGTCATAATTTTTGGATGACTTTTGAATCCCTACAGTAAGGGTGTCGGTCGAGTTTTGTGCAGGACAAACTCGGCCGAATATTCTGCAGACTGCAATATAGCAGTGCACTGTTATATTTTTAATTATTTATTGATAACTCCAAATGATCTCAAATTTTAACTGAAGCTTTATAGATAAATTATAAACAACGTGCTAAATTCCCATAATTGTTGGAGAATGTTTGATCACTGAAATAAACGAGTTACAGTAACTTTTGTATAACTGAATATTCAACCAATATAATTAAAGTTGAGTGTTGGGTCAATATGCAATTGACCCAAGCAGCTCAAATGGTCTATATGAGCAACCACACACACACACAGCTCTCATTCTTCGTCATTCACTCCAGAGAAATGAAAATCTAGAGAGAGAGGGAGAGTTAGGGCTTGAGTGGAGAAAGAGGAGGAATTGCTGAATTAGGGTTCTGCGGTCCCAAGAATGGTGAAATCAAGTAAGTTTGGATCCTTTGCATAGACTTTTATGGTGAATCTTCTCTCTCATGTCTAGATTCCGTCCATTCTCTGATTTGATCCAAGATGATGTCGAAATTCCCTCTTTTCTCACCCTTTCTTCATAATCCCCTATTTTCAAGGTTTCCGAGTTGAATGGAAGAAGAATTGGGAGATTTGCTAGGGATTTGATAGGAATTTGAGATCCCCTGACTTGAGCTGCGGTTTTGAGGTATTTTCACACCTTAGGGTGAGTGGGTTCTTCCTTCAAACAGTGTAATGCAGGAATTTGATTATAGCATCAAAATCCCTAAATGCTTAGCATGTGATTCTCAATCCTGAATGTGTCCGTTTGATTTAAGTTGTTGCAAATTGATATGTTATGGATTCCTTCTCTGTTTGAATGATTCCTAAATGGTAGATTCATATCAGGAACATATACAACACTTCCTAGTGAGAATGCTTTTCATATTTATATCAAATGATGTAATTAGGGTTTAACCTAATTGAGACATCACTAGAGTTTCAACCTTATTGAAAAGGACTAGTAATCCTATAAGTGGTTAGGATGTACCTCATGGGTTATCTTAATTGAATTTTATTCTGGATACATGATATCGCAGTGAATGATATGGAAAACCTAAATTTAGTTAAGTTTCCATGGTTCCATATCTATATTGATTGTATATGATTTGTTGAAACAATCTTTATTTCGTGAATGCTTATATCTTATGAAATCTTTATGAGAGCTATGTGACAAGTGAATGAGGTAAATGAAAAGGGTGAATGAGGCAAATGAAACCCTAAGAGTAGGGTGATGGCATGTGATGAATGAATAAGGCAAATGAAAACCCTAAGGATAGGGTGTTCAATGAATCATGATATGGTGATATGAAAGGTCTCGATATGAGATGTGGCGATACTTAACTGTTGAATTGTATGTTTCTTGTGCGTTTAATTTTATAAGCTTGTTCCCTCTGAGTTGATATCTACGTACTGCAGGGCTTCTTATATTTCAATACATATCTCGTAAATTGCAGGTGATGAGATATGACATGCCCTAGAAAGGGATGTTACTGAGTCATGTTGAAGATGACAAATGATATATATGTGTTTTCAAGTGATACCCATAATGTGAAATAAGTATGAAATGTGATATTTCTGTTTAATTGTTTATATGTTAATTAATTAATAGACTTAGGAGCCCTAACACCGTAGAACCCCTTCGACGGATCTGCTTCTTAGGGGTGAAACTCGTGTTGCAACATCATCCGTGCTTGTGTCACGGACAAACGAGGAAAGAGAGGCAGTGTCCAACAACAATCGTGCTTGTGTCACGATGGCACTGGGAAAAGAAAATGGGGGTTATCCAACACCATTCGTGCTTGTGTCACGAAGGTAACCCTGTGAGACTCTCCGCCTGTGTGCTCAGGTTTGCCAGGAGGAGTCTGGAGCACTCTGAGTAGTGCAATGAGGCCGATGAGCCTGGAGGCCAATGAGCCTGGAGTCCTGTGGCAGAGCAGGGCTGGTGTCAGACTTAGCATTTCCCGGGTTTGTCGCTAAGTCTTATACGGTGAGTTAGTAGCATGAACTTGCTATGAATCTTTATATGCAGAGTACACTGCATATGATTAGGGCATAAGCTAAAATATGATCATATAGGTTCACAGAGTTCCTTATGAATAAAAGAGTTAAGGAAGACTAGAGTATAGTCTTCTAGTAGTTATTCTTTGGATGCAGTATTTACATTCTTTGTTATTTCAATTATATTGTTTTAGAACTGCTCAGTGTAGTATTTATTGTTGTTAAATTTCATATCGTTTACTCAAATTATATCTGTAATCACTTTAGTGCATTAGTCTGTTTCCATGAAGTACTCATTCACTGAGCGAGTAGGCTCACCCCTCTACTCAAACATTTTAGGGTTAACCGCGTGGACTTGAAGATGATCAGAGCATCAGAGTAGATCTGCCACAGGAGTCAAGTATGAGATTAGTTGAGTCAGTCGGTCCTTGTCACTCTAGGTCCTCAGTAAGAGATAAGAGAGAGAGTTGTAATTACAATGTGTAATATTGTTTCTCTTTGATATGTATGCTAATTAGCAAGTTTCATGTGCATAATGTGTGAAAGACATCGTGAATGCTTATACATGTATCTTTACTATTGAAGTCTGATTAGTAAAAGAAATGTTCAGATTCCATTGTTAATATGTTATGTGGTTCAATGCGGTGAAACAAGAGTTTAAAGGAAAAGAAAAAGTTAAGGGTGTTCTTTGTGTTACATATAAATCCTATCTTACGCCCTAATCTCATGATTTGAGGAAATTGTGAGATCGGGGTGTAACAGGAAGTTTCCTTGTTAGCTGGACTTTTAGCACATATGCAAGTCAAGCCTACGCTGAGACAACAGATCAAAGATGCACAGCAAATAGATGATATAGTACAGTTGATCAGATCAGAGTTTAGTAGTGAAAAGCGTGATGGTTCCATGAGTCCGACGATGGACTAGTTTTCTATCGTGATAGGATTGTGGTCCTCGATGCTGACGATCTGAAGAAGCTAGTGCTCGAGGAAGCACACACGTCGATATATGCTATGCATCAAGGAGTCACCAAGATGTATCATAGTCTGAAAGACTCGTATTGGTGGCCCGACTTGAAGAAAGATGTAGCTGAGTATGTGGCTAGTTCTGTGGTATGTCACCAAGTCGAGGCTGAGCATCAGAAGCCGGCATGTACGTTACAACCCCTGCCGATACCGCAGTGGAAATGGGATCATATAACCATGGATTTCATAGTTGGTCTGCCCAGGACAACTAGGAATCATGATTCCATTTGGGTAATAGTGGATAGATTGATGAAGTCTGTCCATTTCCTACCTGTTAAGACAACATATACAGCCGAGAAGCTTGCTCGGGTATATGTGGATGAGATAGTACGTTTGCACGGTGTGCCAGCAACGATAGTTTTTGACAGAGGTCCTTAGTTCACGAGTTGTTTTTGGGAACAGTTGCACAAGGCGTTGGGAACGCAGTTGAGGTTCAGTACCACCTTCCACCCATAGACAGATGGACAGTCTGAGAGGACTATTCAGACTTTGGAGGATCTCCTTCGAGATTGTGTTTTTCAGTTCCTAGGCTGTTGGTACATGCATCTCATTTTGATAGAGTTTTCCTACAACAACAGTTATCAGTGGAGCATTGACATGGCTCCTTATGAGGCCTTGTATGGCAGGAAGTGCAGATCTCCATTGTGTTGGTATGAGTCTGGTGAATATTAGCTTTGGGGTCCTGAGTTAGTACAGTAGACGACAGAGAAGATCAAGGTGATACAACAACAATTGAAAGCGGCACAAGACAGGCAGAAGTGTGGGCTCCGATCTCCAAACCACAAAATAATCACGATTTAAACATGAGCGGAAGCAATCGGTAATCAGCGGAAGACAAAAATCACGGGAAATTAAAACTTTTCGAGACAAGAGCTTGAAACCACAAACCTTTTCCATAGAAAAAGGATTTAAACTGTATACATCTCTGTCAAATTACTTCTTGAGTAATTATATACAACATGATACAAAATCTCAAGAACTCATAACCAAAATACTCCAAGACCTGAGAGTACAGAGGACACATAGGACTGACTCTAACTACACCACATAGCAGGCTGAATCTCCACCTGAGATTTACTGCTGCTCTTGGTGCTGCTGCTGCTGGGATTGGTCACCTTTATACCGGTTCCTCCGTCTTCGACGACCACCTAAAAAGTTGAAGTCTACAGGGTTAGACAATTATACGTAATTGCCCCAGCAAGAGTTATAACTCTTCACTAGAAGCTTTATAAGCAAACAAAGAATAACTTAAGCAGTAAAAGCCTTCAAAGTATTCATTAGCAGTTTTGATGATAAGCAAGAGTTCAACATTTATGAAACATGAAGAACATGTACACTATTCAATGTAATATCAATCAAGCAACTTGTAGTTAACTCTAACATATATACTACACTGTTGATTATGTTTTTCAAACATTATTATGCCCTGTGGAGATGAGGTATACCAATCATACTCCAACTGATCGCTAAGAAGTCACATCAGTATCATTCATAGGTCATTAAAAGAGCCGAATTCTTATGACCTCCTCTTCCTCAGTCAGTTAGAGGATTTTTTGCAGGACATCTGGCAGGACGTCTGCTATTTATAGCTCACCAGGGTAAACTGGACCTTCTCTATTTTAGAGTTACATTGGCGTTCTGTACTCTCTTCGTCATCGGAAGATTTCTTGTTTATCTTTCACCGATGCGGTGTTTTGTATTTTCTTGGGAGAATAGTGATACATCTCACCTTTTGGGTTTTGTAGTGAAGGTTTGACGGACTATAAAATCTACATCAATTCCTACACTACGATGTAAGGTTCTACACATCCATATACCCCACATACTCAAAAGTATGTGATCCAGGAGTTCCCTTGGGAAAACCTGTTTCCCCATCATTTAGACTCTGAAAATGATGGGTCTATGATCAGGGCTCTACATTACAATTGATTAGTTATGTACATTAAGTATTCTTTTAACATCATACATTGTTCTTCAAACAATAACATTAGCATAACAGCTATAAAAGGGAATACTAAAATGTAGTAGGCCTAACTCTTTTCAATCATCAGTTCTCAATCAGCTCATCATAAGTCATCTGTCAAGCATGACCTTGATGGTATTTATGGCTCTTACAGCCCATAAATCTCAATAGATGTCACTAACAGTGCATCAAGATATTTCACTTATTCATAAAGCTTAAGACATGCTTTCAATGAATATAGTATTGTAATCCATACCTGGTTATGATCATCATCCCATGACAACCTGCAAGGTTAATTCAACTGGTAACAATAAACAATTCATTCTAGAGGTTATACCTTCAAACTCATAGAAGAATCAAGTTCCCCAATTTTCATCAATCAGGGTTTACTATTCATATTACATGTCATCACCCTAGAATTAGGGTTTACTATTCACCCCATGGTGAATTGTATTCATTACATTATCATGTAAGATAAACATCATCATTAAAGCTCTTAAATAAGATTAAGATTCATTAGACATCATAATTAGGGTTTCCATGATCTCACATAGGTGGATCATTTCCTAATCATGCACATTCATGTGTATTGAAAGTATCTTACTTGAGTTTCCACCTTAAAAAGGGTACTTTCTCTCTCTTAGGTTACTTTCTCTCTCCTCTTACTAGTAGATGGTGATAACACCACTCTAGATTAGGTTGGGTTAAGTCCTTATTGACTAACATAAGCCAAAACATCACTATCATGTGATTAGGGTTTGATTAGAACAAGGTTTCACTCCTTTAAATCCCTCAAGGGTATTTTGGTAATTTGCCTCATGATCACCATCATGGGTTAACTAATTAATCACCTAGTCCCTTAATGACCTAGGTTACCATTAGGGTTTAGATTAGATCACCATTGAACCAATTACACCATCAATTGATTTAGTACAAACTACCTTGATCATCTTCAAACGGTTTCAACCTTCAAATGGTTTCAACCTTCAACCACCAAACGGTCTTGAGACCATTTGGTTTCAAATGGTCTTGAGACCGTTTGGAAGTGTTGACCATTTAGAAGGGTTGACTTTCCAAACCGTTTGAAACTCAATCAGTTTGAAATCGTTTGATCAAAACGACTTGAGATCGATTGGACCAAACGACCTTGAGATCGTTTGAGCCCAAACGGTCTTGAGACCGTTTGGCCCCAAACGGTCTTGATACCGTTTGGCCCCAAACGGTCTTGATACCGTTTGGCCTCAAACGGTCTTGAGACCGTTTGGTCCAAATGGGCTCAAACCGTTTGGACCTCCAAAGTGGTTCAAAAGTTACAATTGGTCATGGATATGTATGTTGAACCCCTCAATTAACCAAAGCCATGATAACATCTTATAAATTGAGTTAACTAAGATTAGCATTAATCAATTGGGCATCAAATTAACCCTCAATTGGAAGACAATTAGGGTTGAATCCCTCTCAATTAGGGTTTCAAATCGGATAGTCATCAATATTCAACAATGTGAATCAATTCAAGGTTGAACCTATCAATTGACCTCCAATTGGCCCCAAACTTGGCCCAAACGGTCTTGAGGTCGTTTGGACATCATCCAAACGGTCTTGAGACCATTTGCCCAAAGTTTGACCAAAAACCAATTCGGTTAGATTAGGGTTGAACTCCAATTAGGTCAAAAATCAACATTTTTATCAATTCATCAACTTGTTGCAATTGGACCTTCAAACCATTAGATTATCTCAATCCTAGACCTTCAAACGGTCTTGGGTTATGCCCAAACGGTCTTGAGACCGTTTGGAGGGACCCCCAAACGGTCTTGAGACCGTTTGGGTCCTTCAACCCAAAACTCAACAAGATCTATGCTTTAAAACAGTAATTTCAACCCGATTAGGGTTAGGATGTTGAAGTGCCTTCAACTCTCAATTGGTTAAGAATTAATCTTCAATTCTTTGCAGGAATAAAATTCAACATATTACCAACAGACCCTCAAATGGTCGTCCCTTGGTCAACCCTATCAAACGGTCTTGAGACTGTTTCAATCCAAACGGTCTTGCAAGACCGTTTAAGAGAAAACGGTTTGAAACCGTTTGGCCTTAAACGGTTTGCAACCGTTTGGACCAAAAGGGTCCAAGGTCGTTTGATAAAGTAGCATAGGAATTCAAGCCCATCATATTCAACCTTGGTTAAGGTCGGTTATCCCACCGTTTTACTTGCAAAAGTGCAAGGAAAGAGGGAGGTAAAAGAAGAAGTATCATGCTAATTTGCAAGAACTAAATATGCATATAAAGCAAAGAGTTTAGAGTTATAAAACCCGCCTAAAGGTCATTCCTTGAGCTCCAAGATTTCAAGCTCCATGCTTTAATGGCGTCTTTGAGCTCCACAGGTTCGGCCAAGGTGAATTCTCCAAGGAAACGTTGGAAGGAAAGGCTAGAAAGATAGAGCTAGGTGAGCTAGCCATGAATCTAACCTTGAAAACGAGTTTCCTCCATGAATTCAAGCAAAAGGGATGATCTAAACTTACCTATAACCCTTGGTCGTCCCTCTCTGCTCCAGAGCTAGCCTTGGTCGGTTGAGAAAGAAGAGAAGAAGTGAAGGAAATGAAGGATCCGTTCACTTATTTGCAAGGAAATGGCTTATATACTTTAGCCCTTTTTACACCATAAGGATCTCTTAAGTTATGGAATTACATATAAGTCCCTTCTTGCTCAAGGGCACGTCCAAACCCATCTAACCTTATGCAAAACTCATGAATTCTCAAGATCTAAGGGTAAAGAAAGCCAACCTTCACTAGGGTACATACATGAAAGGTCTCCATACCCATATTAGGTGACTTTCACCACAAAGATCACTTTTCTTATCTGATTATTCATTGATGTGCCCCTTTCATCATTTCTAGTCTAAATGATGACAAGAGTTATAAAAGATGTTTTAGAAAGTGAAAATTACAAGTTGCACCCCTCAATTTGGGTAAATTGCACTTTACTCCAAATTAGGGTTTTCAAGCATAAGGATTGCTTCCACAGCTGCACCTTGGCACTCAAGCTTGGGAAATCCTTCAAACTTCATCATAAACATCCTCATGATGTTTCAACATCAAAGGAACATCTTAACTTGTGAATTTGCAAGTTGAACCCTTAAATTGGGTAATTTGCACATAGGTCCCTGCATACAACACAATGCTACAACTTTGCTTAAAAAGGAGCAAGATTTGAAATATATATGTTCATGAGGAACTTAATTACATGCCAGGGAGTATTCACAAGTAAATAATTACATATTTAGGCAAAACTTCCAGGGTTAGGTTATAACCCAGGTCAGGGATGTTACAAATTATCCACCCCTTCACAAGGATTTCGTCCCCGAAATCGATAAGGCATATTAAGAGAAAAGAGTAGGATATTTCCTTCTCATCTCATCCTCTAGTTCCCAAGTGGCTTCTTCAACACCACGATGGTTCCAGAGGACTTTCACAAGGCGTATATCCTTCTTCTTTAACTTTTTAGTTCTGTTATCAAGGGTTGACACTGGTCCCTCCTCATATGTTATATCTTCATTCAATTCTACTTCCATTGGTTGTAGAATTGTCTCGGTGTCTGGGTGACATTTCCTCAGCATGGAAATGTGAAACACAGGGTGTAGCTTCTGCAACTCCTGAGGTAACTCTAGTCTATAGGCCACCTTTCCAACTCTTTCAATAATTGGATAAGGCCCCATAAATCTAGGAGCTAACTTCCCTTTCCTTCCAAAACGAAGGACTCCTTTCCAAGGTGAGACCTTAAGATATACTCTGTCTCCAACTTGGAACTCTAGGGGTCTACGACGTTTATCAGCATACGACTTCTGCCTATCCTGTGCAGTCTTAAGTTATTGTTGTATAACTTTAATCTTCTCAATAGTTTGGTACACAAGATCAGGACCTAACAACTGGTGCTCACCAGTCTCATACCAACACAAAGGTGATCTACAAAGTCTACCATATAAGGCTTCATAGGGTGCCATATCAATGCTATGCTGATAGCTATTGTTATAGGCAAACTCTATCAAATTGAGATGTAGATCCCAACTACCGGTAAACTGGAGAACACATGCTCTCAACAGATCTTCCAAGGTATGTATAGTCCTTTCCGACTGTCCATCAGTCTGTGGGTGAAAGGCTGTACTAAACCTTAGTTTGGTGCCTAAGGCTCTGTGTAACTGCTCCCAAAAGTGACTTGTAAATTGGGGACCTCTGTCAGAAACTATTGTGATAGGAACTCTGTGCAAACGCACTATCTCTTGTACATACAACTGTGATAACCTTTCAGCAGAATAGGTTGTTTTGACAGGTAGGAAATGTGCTGTCTTTGTCAACCTATCAACAACTACCCAAATGGAATCATATCCTTTTCTTGTCCTGGGTAGGCCAACAACAAAGTCCATGGTCACATGGTCCCATTTCCATTGTGGTATGGGTAAGGGTTGCATTGTTCCTGTAGGTTTCTGGTGCTCAGCCTTGACCTGCTACACACAGGACACCTTAGAACAAACGCAGCTACATCCTTCTTCATCCCAGGCCACCAATACATATCTTTCAGGTTTCGATACATCTTGGTGCTCCCTGGATGAATAGCATACATCGAAGAATGAGCTTCCTCCAGAACTAACTTCCTCAGGTTATCTACATCTGGCACTATCATCCTCCCATGATAGCATGCTACCTGGTCATATGAATCATGAAAACCTTCTTGCTTCTCACTACCATACTCAGATCTAATCTGCTGAACTGTAGCATCTACTTGTTGTGCCTCTTTTATCTGCTCTCTTAGGGTAGGTTTAATTTGCATCTCAGCTAACAAACCAGCTAACAATGATACCTTCAACTGTAAATTGTTTTGCCTTAAAGAGATAAGCATATCTCTCCTAGAGCATACTAAGGAACTTAGTTGTGCTCTATCCATGGTTGATGTTGCTGATTTCCTACTCAAGGCATTTGCAACCACATTGGACTTGCCTGGATGGTAATCAATTGTACAGTCGTAGTCCTTGATTAACTCCATCCAGCGACGTTGCCTCATGTTAAGCTCATGCTAAGAGAAGATATACTTAAGGTTCTTGTGGTCTGTGAAAATCTGGAAGGTTTCTCCGTAGAGATAATGTCTCCAGATCTTCAAGGCATGGACCACAGTGGATAACTCTAAATCGTGTGTCGGATAATTCTCCTCGTGTTTCTTAAGTTGTCGGGAAGAAAAAGAAATCACCTGTTTATCCTGCATCAACACACATCCAAGTCCATTCTTGGAGGCATCACAGAAGAATACATATCCTTTCCCTTGCTTAGGTAGCACAAGCACAGGTGCACTTTTCAACCTCTCCTTCAACAGTTGAAAAGACTGTTGACACTCATCACTCTAGGTAAAAGGAACATCTTTCTGGGTTAACTTGGTCAAAGATAAGGCTATAGAACTGAAATTCTTAATAAACCTTCGATAATAACCAGCTAACCCCAAGAAACTTCTAATATCTGTCGGTGTCTTCGGTTGTTCCCACTGTAGAACAGATTCCACCTTTGCAGGGTCAACACGAATTCCCGAGGCAGATATCACATGTCCAAGAAAAGATACCTCCGACAGCCAGAACTCACACTTGCTAAATTTAGCGTATAGCTTGTGTTCTCTTAGCAAGGTCAGAGCTTGGAGAAGATGCTGTTGAGCATCTTTACTATAAATCAGGATGTCATCTATAAAGACGACAACACACTGATCAAGGAAGGGTCGAAAAACTCTATTCATGAGCTCCATGAATGCAGCTGGTGCATTGGTTAGTCCAAACGACATAACCGTGAACTCATAGTGACCATATCTTGTCCTAAAGGCAGACTTGGATATGTCACTATCCTTAATGCGGAGTTGATGATATCCAGACCTTAATTCTATCTTTGAGAAGACTGTTGCACCACGCAACTAGTCAAAAAGATCATCAATCCTCGGCAAAGGGTACTTGTTCTTTATTGTTAGTTTATTGAGTTGTCTATAGTCAATGCACAACCGCATTGATCCATCTTTCTTTTTAACAAACAAAACCGGAGCACCCCAAGGTGAGGTACTTGGTCGGATGAAACCCTTCTCAAGTAACTCTTGAAGCTGTTTCTTGAGTTCTGCCATTTCGGCAGGCGCCATCCTATAAGGAGTCTGGGCTATAGGTTTCGTATCTGGGACCAAATTGATCTCAAAATCAATCTCCCGAGGTGGTGGTATACCAGGAAGTTCTTCAGGAAACACATCCTCGAATTCCCTGACTATAGGAACTTCAACAGGGTTGGGACTCTCCTTGGTAACATCTACCACATGGGCCAAGAATGCATAACATCCTTGCCTCATCAGCTTATCAGCAACCATAGCTGATACAAGACAAGTGGGAAGAATCTTTCTTTCTCCTTGAAAGATCCATGTGTTGCTTTCATCAGCAAACACTGCCAACTTGGACTCACAATCCAAGACAACTTTATACCTTTCCAAGGTATCCATCCCGAGGATTATATCAAATCCTTGCATATCAAGCGGTATAAGGTCCACTTGAATGCAATGATCAGAAAAGTAGAGGATGCAGGGAGAACATACCTCCTGCAAAACGGCAGACCCACTCAATGGAGTCTCCAACAACAAATTATCTATCATATGACTAGCTGTCATATTGCAGTTACGAATCACTCTCCGAGTGATAAAAGAGTGTGTAGCACCCGGGTCAATCAGAACAGATACTACACAAGATGTAGACATATCAGAATATAAAAGTTTCATCTGACCTGTCACCACTTGTGGATCGACCACTGCCTCTGTTGGGTTCATAGCATAGAACCTCACTGTCGTCTAGTGTTGAGGTGGTGCTGATGATCCAGCTTGAGACACTTGTCCACGTCCTCGAGCTGCTCCTTGAGATTGCATTCTCTAAGATCCTTGTTGATTCTGTCTCGGAGGCTGTGTCACACTGACAGGCTTAGATCGACAATCCTTCATCAAATGTCCCACTTTACCACAGTTGTAGAAACTTCTCTCCAGTTGTTGTGGTCTGGGTGGTACTGTAACTGACATTGATGCAGAACTCTGAGTCTCCTGCGGTGGTTGTCTTCGTCCTCTACCTCTACTTGGAGACCACTGAGTCTGAGAACTAGATCTAGGTGGTGGAGGGTTAGGTGCAGAGGATCTAGGCTTCTTAAAGTCCCTAGATGAAGAACCCTGGAACTGTGGATATCTTTTCTGAGTTTGCCTCTTTTCAACCACAGATCTCTCTATCCTTCGGACTGACTCAACGAAGGTAGAGAATCTCTCTCGGTTTTCTAAGGCAGAGACAGGGGTAGTCATGTCAGCATTCAAACCCCTCTCGAATCTCCTAATTCTTTCTTCTTCTGTGGCAGCCATGTGCAGACAAAACCGCAACAACTCCATGAACTTAGCTTCATACTCGCTAATATTCATCATGCCCTGCCTCAGTCTCTCAAGATGAGAGATCTTCTCGTCTAGGAAGGTCTTTGGGAAATATCTATGAACAAATTCCCGCCGAAAGTCTTCCCATGAGATCTCCATCCCAGGTCTCTTCTGCTCTTCCATTGTCCACCAATGACCAGCACTACCTTTGAGAAGATAGACAACGTGTCTAACCTTCTCAGCTTCAGGGATATTGAGAATCCTAAAAGCCTTCTCCAACTCTATTAACCACAGATCAACATCTGCGGGGTCGGCAGTTCCAAAGTACTCGGTAGCTCCGACACGACGAAGTCGCTCGAACGTCTTACCGATACCTTGTCCTTCAGGCTGGGCAGGTGCCCTAGGTGTAGGCATAGGCATCCTGTCGGTTATGTGTGTCATGGCAGTCATAAACTGCCCGAACATCGTCTGTACAGCTGGGTTACCCATGTCGGCTGGGTCAAACTGGGGTGGCTCTCTTAGTGATTCTGGTGCAGTCTGTTCTATTCTTGGAACCCTTGCACCGCCTTGAGGTGCACTAGCACTACTTTCTGCCACATACTTATCATGAGGCTCAGCCATCCTTATGTATCTTCTTCTCCTGAGGAGTAGAAGATTCTATTAGATAAGGAAGGAGTACTAAATATAGACTCGATATCCTAAGTCATATGCCTCTGTAGACTCAACTGACCTAGAGCTCTGATACCACTTAATTGTGGGCTCCGATCTCCAAACCACGAAATAATCACGATTTAAACATGAGCGGAAGCAATCGGAAATCAGCGGAAGACAAAAATCACGGGAAATTAAAACTTTTTGAGACAAGAGCTTGAAACCACAAACCTTTTCCATATAAAAAGGATTTAAACTGTATACATCTCTGTCAAATTACTTCTTGAGTAATTATATACAACATGATACAAAATCTCAAGAACTCATAACCAAAATACTCCAAGACCTGAGAGTACAGAGGACACATAGGACTGACTCTAACTACACCACATAGCATGTTGAATCTCCACCTAAGATTTACTGCTGCTCCTGGTGCTGCTGCTACTGGGATTGGTCACCTTTAGACCGGTTCCTCCGTCTTCGACGACCACCTAAAAAGTTGAAGTCTACGGGGTGAGACAATTATACGTAATTGCCCCAGCGAGAGTTATAACTCTTCACTAGAAGATTTATAAGAAAACAAAGAATAACTTAAGCAGTAAAAGCCTTCAAAGTATTCATTAGCAGTTTTGATGATAAGCAAGAGTTCAACATTTATGAAACATGAAGAACATCTACAATATTCAATGTAATATCAATCAAGCAACTCGTAGTTAACTCTAACAGATATACTACACTGTTGATTATGTTTTTCAAACATTATTATGCCCTGTGGAGATGAGGTATACCACTCATACTCCAACTGATCGCTAAGAAGTCACATCAGTATCATACATAGGTCATTAAAAGAGCCGGATTCTTATGACCTCATCTTCCTCAGTCAATTAGAGGATTGTTTGCAGGACATCTGGCAGGACGTCTGCTATTTATAGCTCACCAGGGTAAACTGGACCTTCGCTATTTTAGATTTACAGTGGCGTTCTGTACTCTCTTCATCATCGGAAGATTTCTTGTTTATCTTTCACCGATGCGGTGTTTTGTGTTTTCTTGGGAGAATAGTGATACATCTCACCTTTTGGGTTTTGTAGTGAAGGTTTGACGGGCTATAAAATCTACATCAATTCCTACACTAGGATGTAAGCTTCTACACATCCATATACCCCACATACTCAAAAGTATGTGATCCAGGAGTTCCCTTGGGAAAACCTGTTTCCCCATCATTTAGACTCTGACAATGATGGGTCTATGATCAGGGCTCTACATTACAATTGATTAGTTAGGTACATTCAGTATTCTTTTAACATCATACATTGTTCTTCAAACAATAACATTAGCATAATAGCTATAAAAGAGAATAATAAAATGTAGCAGGCCTAACTCTTTTCAATCATCAGTTCTCAATCAGCTCATCATAAGTCATCTGTCAAGCATGACCTTGATGGTATTTATGGCTCTTACAGCCCATAAATCTCAATAGATGTCACTAACAGTGCATCGAGATATTTCACTTATTCATAAAGCTTAAGACATGCTTTCAATGAATATAGTATTGTAATCCATACCTGGTTATGATCATCATCCCATGACAACCTGCAAGGTTAATTCAACTGGTAACAATAAACAATTCATTCTAGAGGTTATACCTTCAAACTCATAGAAGAATCAAGTTCCCCAATTTTCATCAATCAGGGTTTACTATTCATATTACATGTCATCACCCTAGAATTAGGGTTTACTATTCACCCCATGGTGAATTGTATTCATTACATTATCATGTAAGAGAAACATCATCATTAAAGCTCTTAAATAAGATTAAGAGTCATTATACATCATAATTAGGGTTTCCATGATCTCACATAGGTGGATCATTTCCTAATCATGCACATTCATGTGTATTGAAAGTATCTTACTTGAGTTTCCACCTTAAAAAGGGTACTTTCTCTCTCTTAGGTTACTTTCTCTCTCCTCTTACTAGTAGATGGTGATAACACCACTCTAGATTAGGTTGGGTTAAGTCCTTATTGACTAACATAAGCCAAAACATCACTATCATGTGATTAGGGTTTGATTAGAACAAGGTTTCACTCCTTTAAACCCCTCAAGGGTATTTTGGTAATTTGCCTCATGATCACCATCATGGGTTAACTCATTAATCACCTAGTCCCTTAATGACCTAGGTTACCATTAGGGTTTAGATTAGATCACCATTGAACCAATTACACCATCAATTGATTTAGTACAAACTACCTTGATCATCTTCAAACGGTTTCAACCTTCAAATGGTTTCAACCTTCAACCACCAAACGGTCTTGAGACCGTTTGTCCTCAAACGGTCTTGAGACCGTTTGTCCTCAAACGGTCTTGAGACCGTTTGGAAGTGTTGACCATTTAGAAGGGTTGACTTTCCAAACCGTTTGAAACTCAATCGGTTTGAAACCGTTTAATCAAAACGACTTGAGATCGATTGGACCAAACGACCTTGAGATCGTTTGAGCCCAAACGGTCTTGAGACCGTTTGGACCCAAACGGTCTTGAGAACGTTTGGATACAAACGGTCTTGAGACCGTTTGGTCCAAATGGGCTCAAACCGTTTGGACCTCCAAAGTGGTTCAAAAGTTACAATTGGTCATGGATATGTATGTTGAACCCCTCAATTAACCAAATCCATGATAACCACTTATAAATTGAGTTAACTAAGATTAGCCTTAATCAATTGGGCATCAAATTAACCCTCAATTGGAAGCCAATTAGGGTTGAATCCCTCTAAATTAGGGTTTCAAATCGGATAGTCATCAATATTCAACAATGTGAATCAATTCAAGGTTGAACCTATCAATTGACCTCCAATTGGGCCCAAACTTGGCCCAAACGATCTTGAGGTCATTTGGACATCATCCAAACGGTCTTGAGACCGTTTGCCCAAAGTTTGACCAAAAACCAATTCGGTTAGATTAGGGTTGAACTCCAATTAGGTCAAAAATCAGCATTTTTATCAATTCATCAACTTGTTGCAATTAGACCTTCAAACCATTAGATTATCTCAATCCTAGACCTTCAAACGGTCTTGGGTTATGCCCAAACGGTCTTGAGACCATTTGGAGGGACCCCCAAACGGTCTTCAGACCGTTTGGGTCCTTCAACCCAAAACTCAACAAGATCTATGCTTTAAAACAGTAATTTCAACCCGATTAGGGTTAGGATGTTGAAGTGCCTTCAACTCTCAATTGGTTAAGAATTAATCTTCAATTCTTTGCAGGAATAAAATTCAACATATTACCAACAGACCCTCAAATGGTCGTCCCTTGGTCAACCCTATCAAATGGTCTTGAGACCATTTCAATCCAAACGGTCTTGCAAGACCGTTTGAGAGCAAACGGTTTGAAACCGTTTGGCCTTAAACGGTTTGCAACCGTTTGGACCAAAAGGGTCCAAGGTCGTTTGATAAAGTATCATAGGAATTCATGCCCATCATCTTCAACCTTGGTTAAGGTCAATTATCCGACCGTTTTACTTGCAAAAGTGCAAGGAAAGAGGGAGGTAAAAGAAGAAGTATCATGCTAATTTGCAAGAACTAAATATGCATATAAAGCAAAGAGTTTAGAGTTATAAAACCCGCCTAAAGGTCGTTCCTTGAGCTCCAAGCTTTCAAGATCCAAGCTTTAATGGCGTCTTTGAGCTCCACAGGTTTGTCCAAGGTGAATTATCCAAGGAAACGTTGGAAGGAAAGGCTAGAAAGATAGAGCTAGGTGAGCTAGCCATGAATGTAACCTTGAAAATGAGTTTCCTCCATGAATTCAAGCAAAAGGGATGATCTAAACTTACCTAGAACCCTTGGTCGTCCCTCTCTACTCCAGAGCTAGCCTTGGTCGGTTGAGAAAGAAGAGAAGAAGTGAAGGAAATGAAGGATCCGTTCACTTATTTGCAAGGAAATGGCTTATATACTTTAGCCCTTTTTACACCATAAGGACCTCTTAAGTTATGGAATTACATCTAAGTCCCTTCTTGATCAAGGGCACGTACAAACCCATCTAACCTTATGCAAAACTCATGAATTCTCAAGATCTAAGGGTAAAGAAAGCCAACCTTCACTAGGGTACATACATGAAAGGTCTCCATACCCATATTAGGTGACTTTCACCACAAAGATCACTTTTCTTATCTGATTATTCATTGATGTGCCCCTTTCATCATTTCTACTCTAAATGATGACAAGAGTTATAAAAGATGTTTTAGAAAGTGAAAATTACAAGTTGCACCCCTCAATTTGGGTAAATTGCACTTTACTCCAAATTAGGGTTTTCAAGCATAAGGATTGCTTCCACAGCTGCACCTTGGCACTCAAGCTTGGGAAATCCTTCAAACTTCATCATAAACATCCTCATGATGTTTCAACATCAAAGGAACATCTTAACTTGTGAATTTTCAAGTTGAACCCTTAAAATGGGTAATTTGCACATAGGTCCCTTCATACAACACAATGCTACAACTTTGCTTAAAAAGGAGCAAGATTTGAAATATATATGTTCATGAGGAACTTAATTACATGCCAGGGAGTATTCACACGTAAATAATTACATATTTAGGCAAAACTTCCAGGGTTAGGTTATAACCCAGGTCAGGGATGTTACAAGAAGTCTTATGCATACAATCACCGATGACCTTTGGAGTTCCAGGTAGGAGGCAAGGTGTATCTTAAAGTCTCACCATGGAAAGGTGTGCTAAGGTTTGGCCAGAAAGGTAAGCTAGCACCCAGATATATGGGGCCATACCCGGTCATAACACGAGTTGGAAAGGTAGCTTACAAGTTAGAGCTGGCGCCAGAGTTGCACAGGTTGCATCCAGTGTTCCATGTCAGTATGCTGAAGAAAAGTCATTCGGATACAGGGACAGTGATACAGCCTGACGAAGTTGAGCTTGATGAAGATGTGACCTACAAGGAAGGTCCTGTGATGATCCTTGACAGGAGAGTTAAGAAGCTGAAGAGGAAGGACCTAGTCCTTGTGAAGGTTCTTTGGCATCATAGTGGCGTTGAGGAAGCCACGTGGAAGCTTGAGGAAGAGATGAGGAGGAAGTATCCCACACTTTTCTCTTCATATTTCGAGGACGAAATCCCTTTATAGAGGGTTAGTTTGTAAGGACCCTGACATCCGTTTAGGGCTTATCCTGTTTGCTTTGCTTAACCCTGATGCTTGGTTGCTTGCTAATCACCTTTAGTAGTGATTAGGGTTTGTTGGTGCTTTGTTGAGAGATGGAGGTGCTACTTTCAATATACCCAAGTTTAGGGTTTGTGGGCAAGTTTGTCACCTTGTGAGGTGTTCCTCCCTCTCTTTGCTTCCTTTAGTGTTGAGAGGAAGGGTTGGGCTCGTTGCTTGAGTTCCTCTAGGCTTGGTTGAGATTGTTGGGCCTTGTGGTGTGTTGCCTTTGATTCTTTGGACCTTGTGTCAGGCAAGAGTGCCCTGTGTCAGCCTAGGGGTGTCGGCCTATGCCTTGTGTCGGCCAGAGGTGTGTCACCTAGGGTCTGTGTCGGCCATGGTGTGGAGGTGTGTCGCCCATGGACCCTTCGACTCTCTTTGACCTCATTTGTGTCACCACTAGTGGACACTTGGTGCTTGATGCTTGCATGAGGCAATAGCCTTGGACATTTGTTTAGGACATGCTAGAGTGGTGACATTGCCCATGGACAAGTGTCCCTAGGTGGGCGACACCTTGCTTTGTTCTACCTTGGTTTCTCCTCCATCCCCTCCTATATATGCATTTCCTTTCTCTTGCTAAGGATCCCTTTAGTTACTTAGTCTCCCTCTCCCTTGGTGCACGACACCCTCTCTTCCTTTGCAAGCTTGGTGGACAATCCTTCTTGGAGTCTCCTTCTTCCTCTAGTGGTGGCCGAACCCTAGAGTGCCTTGCTCTTCTTCCTTGGTGGTGCTTGGAGCTTGGTGCTAGGAGCTTGGATCTTGCTTAAGGCGGGTTACATAACTCCTAACCCTAACTACACTACCTTCTTTTATGATCTTATATGTTTCTTTAATCATATCGGCTATGTGTGTTGCCTTGGGTTCTTGCTTAGTTGTTTCTTGTTGGCCGATCCATGTTCTAGGGTTTCTTAGGGAGCAACACCCCTTTTCTCTCCTAGGTCTTGAGGAGTGAGCTTGAGTTCTAGTAATATGGGCAATACTCCTCTCTCGTTTGAGTTGAGAGGTGAGCTTATGTTCTAGTTGCTTGAGAAACACCCTCCTCTCATCGTGGACTTGAAAGGTGAGCTATGTGTTGGTTGTGGACCTTGGTTGTGGTTGTACCTTGTGTTTCCCGATTGGTGTTAAGAAGCTTGGCAAGACCCCTCTCTCTTGATAGTTGAGAGGTGAGTCATCTTCTTGAACCATTAGGGTTTTGGTGCCCTTGTGCTTGAGGTTGGTGATGACCCTATCAGGTTGCATCTTGGCCGATATGGCCTTGTGGTTGGTGTTGCCCGATATCCCCTCTTGATCTTGAGTCTTGGGCGACACATGATGTGGTGTTGTGTTGGGCGTCACACACCTGGTTCCTGCCTTGTTGTGTCGGGCGTCACACCATGATAAGTACCATGCCGACACCCTTCACCTCGTTATACCCTGATGTTGGGGAAGCTCGTTAGCTAGTTCTGTGGTGGGCATCATCCCTTGACCCTGTCCTTGTATGTCGGCCGATAGATGTTGCTAGCTTTGTGATGGGCGTTATGTTTTCTTTGCTGCGCGCGTTGCACCTTTGGGCGTTATGCCTTGCTGGGTGGTGCTTCCCGATACACCTTGTGTGCAATGCGCCGTTGCACGATATGCCTCCTTGGCTGAGCTGCACGTCTTTGCTGCCCGATATGCATGTGGTGCACGACGCAGCATTGCACGACACCTGAGGTGCGCGACACAGTGTTTCCTGATACATCCTGAGATAGTAGCCTGATACCCTTGCTGTATGCTGACCAATATGTAGCCGACCGTTATGTGTCTTGAATGTTGGGCGATATGGGAGAGTACCCTGCGGATGCTACCTTTAGTGAGGGCGCCTTACCCGTCACACTTCTGGTGAGGGTAGTAGGCACTTCTAGTGAGGGTCTTGTCTCTTATAGAAAACCGATATGTTGATTCTTGTTCTTGCTGTCACGTTTGGTTATGATGATGACCCGTGTTATGCAATAATAGTGAGATGTTGGATGTAATAGATCTTATCTATATATCTTGCCATGATAATACGTGTGTTATGATCATCTTGATTATCTGTATTATGCTAAATAAATGGTAAGCATATAACATGCTTTTCTTAATGATATGACCTATGTCTATGATCAGAGGTTGAGGCATGTATGATAACATATATAATCATCAATGTTGCCCTATATTGATAATATGATCTCTCTATCAATCCTTGATGATTGTACATACTAACCATGTAGGTGTTCCATACATATGCATAGCCAGTTAAAGGGCTATGAGGTATATATGTTGAGTAACATTGTTGTAATGATTACTCTTGATGATGTGTTTTGGTCTGAGGACCTAAGTTTAGTTAAAGTGTCTAAGTTGATGTAAGCCTTGAGAGGCAGTGTCACTATGTAATGGGGGATTGAGATCCCATTGTAATGTGATGATCCTTGTGATGGATCTAGATGATTGGCAAGAAGCCAAGTGGTAACATGTAATGTTGGATCCTTGTGATGGATCGGGATGATGTTGATGACAGTAAAAGCATGATTCTGAGTTCATGTTGTTTATTCTTGTTATAAGTTGCATGTTATACAACTTGGTTGAATCTTGCAATCCACTTGAAATATATTAACTAATCACAGTGGAACATATCATGTAGTTTGCCCTGGCCATAGAACCATCATCGCCAGGAGCTGGTGATGGTGAAATGGGTTCCCCTGCGGGTTAACCCAGAGCGCATATTGTTGAATATGCGAGGTTTCTCCTAGACTAAAATAGAGAGGAATCGAGTGCAGCTACGGTTGCAGACTCCAGATATGTATATGAGCATGGTGAATAGGCCCATGACTCAGGTTATGTGATATGGGAGCATGAATGCATTTATGGCTCAGAGCACGGTGAACATGCCCGTGGCTCAGTTTCACTAGCGCCGAGACCTGTACCAAGGCAGGCTAGGCAGAGGGTAGCCTGCGGGAGATGACCCTGTGGCTAAGGCCACTTAAGCATGAGACTGCGGTCCTTCTTGTGTTTTACTCGTGTACTAACCACGAGGTGGGAGGTCATGGAGTCCGGCTCTTCCATTGACCTTGTATGGCACTGACTCTAGGTTTCACAGCCGTCAGTTGGATCTGAGCGGTACAACTCACTTCCTCAGGGCATAATAATATGTAAATCAGCCAAATAGTATTTATTGCAAAACATGAAACATTGGTTGAGGCCTTTCTTGCGTAGTTAATCTTGTTATACTTGCAATTACTTATACGTCCTTATGATCTTATCTTGTTAATCATGTTCCATAAAGAAATACTTGGGTACATGCCATACGTACATCTTGGTAAGCTTGATGGTATGAATAGCTTTACTTTATAAATTGTTCTTGTTCTACGCTTTATCAGTTATCTGTTGTTCTTGTTTTAATCTTCCTTTGGTTTTATGGTTTCGGCGGGGAGTTATGTTTCTCGCTGGGACTGTGTGTCTCAGCCCGCTGGTTTACAACCTTTTTAGGTGTTCGAGCTAGACGTCGTGGTGGTTGCGGAGTTGCGGCCGAGTAGCAAGAAGAGCAGTAGAAGGCAAGAGATGGATATGCTTCTATTTTGGTCATTTTGTAGTAGAGTCTTAGAGTCATCCATGTACTCTCAGGTCCTTGGAGGTGTTTTGACGTTGTTTCACGATGTATAGCTGTTGATGTTTTGTATATCCTACTACTGGCCGGAGCTGGGCCGTTATGTATGTAATAATAGGCGATGAACTCATGTGATGACTAGACAGCTGATCCCCTAAGCTGTGGACACATATCAAGACTTGTAAATGTTTATATAACATGTTTCCTTGTAGGATGAGGACCTAAATGTAATAATCTCTTAGTTTATCTACTTTCCGCAATCGATTTTAATTAACCCGTGTTTTTGGTAATATGTGGTTATGGTGATTTCCGCTCATTTTCACGTAACACCTCTCGTTCTGTGTGATAGTGGGATGTGTTGCCACAGTTGTGGCTGTTCTTTCTCTGCTTTTGGTATTTCTATTTCTTTGTCCGCGTCCACCTAAAAATGTTGGATCCCACAGTGGTGAGACAATTGAAAATTGCCCCAACGAGAGATATAACTCTCCGCAAAAACATTATTATTGCAGTTTATTAAAATAAAATTGAGTAGGGAAATCTTATATATTTGACAACAGATGGATCACTATATGAACAAAGTAAAATAATCTCCTTTCCTAAGGAGGACATTGCATCTACCCATGGTAGAGTTGTGATTCATTCATCTACTTGCAATGAATATAAGGAGATATAAATAACATCTATCAACTAGAGATGCATAAAAGAAATGTAACATCAGCCAGTAAATTTTTGTATTCAATCCTTAAGCAAACATGCTATATGGCTGATTACATTTTTCAATCACAATTATGCCCTGAGGAGATGAGGTATACCGCTCATACTCCAACCGACCATTGCGAAGTCGAAATTGGTACCATACAAGATCAATGGAAGAGCCGGCTTCCATGACCTCCCACATCTCGGTCAGTGCGAGACCACATGCATGACATCTTGTGTCTCTGCTACATAGCTTTCTAGGGTATACTGGCAACTTCGCTATAGAGCTACAGCGGCGGCTGCACTGTCTTCGCGATCAAGAGATTTCATGTTTACCTCCATCGATCCGACATTAATATTATTGGGAGATGTGTACAACATCTATCCCAATCATCGGGAGATTCATGATACATCCATCCAGGTACAAACAATGAAGGATTAAGCGGTTTAATGTTTACCTTCCATCGATTCCCCCATTAGGATGTAAGGATATGTTCGCCCATCAACCCCCACATATTCCAAAACATGCATTCTGGGTTTTTGCCGCAGAGCAACCTGTTTCACCATCACCAAATTACTGACGATGATGGATCTATGATCAGGGCTCTACATGATATGATTTCACTTGATTAATTAAGTACATTATCATATTCATTTAGCATCAATAAAGTTTTCAAACATAACTTATTAGGACAAATGCTACAAAGAAAATGTACTATTTTTCATCAGTTACTTCCCAGTCTTTATAAGACATCGGGATCTCAGTCCCTCATTTCAATACTGGGAATACTCATCCCTCCACAAACTCAATACCATAATCACATGGTTTGGGTATTCAACCCTTAGCTCATCACTGAGCATTGTTACCACTTTTCCAAGTAACTATCACCTTCAGGTCATCTGACCAAGGTAAACATGATACTTTCTACACAAGTATTTCTCACGGTACTTAAGGCTCATTAACTCTCTCGTTACCTTTTACTAGGCAACAAGGCATATTATGGTACATAAGACCAAATAACAATTTTAATAAATAAAACATCATAGCTCATACCTGGCTATGTTTATCATCTCATAATACCTGCATGGTTAGTACAAGTGATAATAGTTACATCACTTATCACATCATGTGATACAATAGTAACACCACCATTCCTTTAGCAGGATTAGGGTTTACTATCAAAATAGGATTTTCCATTCCATTACTCCATTTAGGATTAGGATTTACCATTTTACATTAGTTAGGGTTTCATGTTCACATTATTGGTCCAACCCTAATATATTGCTCCACATTTCTAGGAGCATTGAATAATATCACAAGTATTCACTCATGATCATTACTCTCATCATATATCATTAATGATTATCAATTCAAGGTATGAGTTCATTTCTCAACATTACCATGGTATGATTACATCATACTCAATAGTTTGGATTAACCCCTTTCTCAAGATATATTAGTCTATACTTATCAAAGCATATTAAACTTATTACAATTTTTATTGTAACAACTACATAACACACTTCATGTGTTTCTTATCCAAGTATGTTGGATTGGGATGCATCAAGGTATATCAACCCTGAAATGCTAAATGTGATATCTGTCAATTCTTGATGTATCATTTTCTTCATTACTTCTAACTTACTTGAGCTTATCAACTTATCTTGTATAAAGGTATTTCCCCATCTTAATAATTTCATCCTCTAACCTATCACTTTTATCATAAAGTGCATAGGTCACACATAAGAATTGTCCAACTATCTTCAATGATAGGGACTCATCTCAGGTTAAGGCATTTCCTACTATAAGGTTGCCTATAATAAACCACTTTAAATATTTCACCTTTATACGATATATCCTTATATTTCATCATTAGGGTTTTCTTATACCATTACCTAGAAAGTAGGGTTATGGTTTATTGTCATATTGCCCAGGATTAGGGCTTTATGTATAATAACTTCAATTTAGGATTCCACAAATCTTCACTGTTATTAGGGTTTCTCATCACAACATTACATTATGGCTTCACATGGTATTATCCTCAGTTAGGATTTCTCATGGAATCACCCTCAACTAGGGTTCCTCATGGAATCACCCCTTGATTAGGGTTTCTCATGGAATCACCCCTTGATTAGGGTTTCTCATGGAATCACCCTCAACTAGGGTTTCTCATGAAGCATTTCTTTAAATAAGGTTTTTTCACTATATTTCCCTAAATTGGGATCTCCCATATTATTACCCTAGAATAAGGTTACACCATTACCCTAAATTAGGGTTAGGGTTCAACAACCTTCTTGATTAGGGTTTCATGATCTCTTTATTAAGGATCATTCCCTAACTACATAATTATTCATGTTGAAGATGTTAGGGCTTATCCATTACATGATTATCCTACATGTATAGATTCCTCTCTCTCTCATCCTCTCTAGGATATTAACTTATGTCAAACTTAATTAGATTAGGTCAACTGACCCTTCAATTAAGTACATTCAACTAGGGTTGACATAGTGCTTTGAAGTATTGCTTATTTTAAGATTCAAGGATTGACTCACCTAAGGTTACCAATCACTTGGTACCTTAAAGGTAAAACCCTAGTGATTATCTTTGAGATAAATTAGTAATAATTATAGGGTCAATTGATCCTTTATCACAATCAGTTTTCAAATGATATTGTGGTGACACATCCCGCTATCACACAGACAGCGAATGCCACACGAAAACATGCGGAAAACACCATAAACCACTAAAGTACCAAAAACACGGGGTAATTAAAACCGATTTCGTAAAGCAGATAAACCAAGAAACTATTACATTCAGATCCTCATCCTGTAAGAAAACATGTTATATAAACATTTACAAGTCTTGATGCGTGCCCACAACTTATAAGATCAGTTGTCTTGTCATCACATGAGTTCATCACCTGTTCATATATACAGAACGGGCCACATCCGGCCAGCAGCAGCATATACAAAGCTTTATTAGCTATACATCGTAAAACAACGTCAAAACGCCCCCAAGGACCTGAGAGTACATGGATGACTCTAAGACTCTACTACAAAACAACCAAAACAACAACATATCCATCTCTTGCCTTCTACTGCTCCTCTTCTTGCTGCTCGGCCGCAACCCCACGACCACCACCACGTCTAGCGCGAACACCTAAAAAGGTTGTAAACCAACGGGGTGAGATACACAGTCCCAGCGAGAAACATAACTCCTGCCGAAACCATAAAACCTCAGAAAGGTTAAGCAACAACAGAAGATGACTGATAAAAGGTACAATAAGAGCAGTCTATAGAGCAAAGTTGATATGAGCTTACCAAGATGTACGGGAGGCATATAACCAAGTATTTCCTTATGGAACATGATTGACAAGATAAGATTTATAAGATCTTACCACATAACATAAGGAACGTATAAGTAACTGCAAAGTATAACAAGATCAACTACACAAGCAAGGCCTCAACCAATGTTCTGTGTTTTGTCTTAAGCAATAAATACTATTCGGCTGGATTACGTGTTATTATGCCCTGAGGAAGTGAGCCGTACCGCTCAAATTCAACCTTTGGTTGCGAAACCCAAGCCGGTGCCATACAAGATCAATGGAAGAGTCGGACTCCACAACCTCCCACCTCGTGGTCAGTGCATGAGAACCAAAGTAGGACCGCAGTCTCATGCTTAAGTGGCCTCAGCCATAGGGTCAGCTCCCGCAGGTTCCCCTTTCTCTAGCCCGCCTTGGTACATGTCTCGACGCTAGTATATCTGAGCCACAGGCCAGTTCACCGTGCTCCCTGAGCCATGAACACATTCATGCTCTATCACACTGAGCCATGGGCCTGTTCACCATGGTCTTATACATATCTTTGAGTCTACAACCAAAGTTGCACTCTAACCTCCTCATTTCTGGCTAGGAGAAACCACACATATTCAATAATATGCAGTTCTAGGTTAACCCGCAGGAGAACCTATTTCACCATCACTAGCTACTAACGATGATGGATCTATGGCTAAGGCAAACTACATGATATGTTCCACTATAATTAGTTAGTATATTCTAAGTGGATTGTTGAGGAAAACAAGTGGTATCACATATATAACATTAAGCTACATTATTTTTACCACCATCAAAATATCCTAGGATCTCAATCCCTCATCACAAAAAACCACTGCCTCAAAAGGCATTCTCATCACTGGGGATAAAAATACCAGATCTCATCATCAGAGGGTAACACCTCAACTAGGCACTTAAGCCAAACTCAGGTCCTCAAACCAAAACACATAAGACTAGTGATGCAGGTTATCTCATCATCAAGAATGACCATCAATGCAGTGTTATTCAAACATATATACCTCATAGCCCTTTACCTGGCTATGTACCCACATGAAACACCTGCATGGTTAGTATACACAATCATAGAGATAACTGAAACCATCATAGATTAATAGAATGATCGTATTGTCAATATAGGGCAACATTGATGATTGCATGCTTGATCATTCATGCCTCAACCTGTGATCATAGACATGGGTCACATCATCATGTGAAGAAACTCATATACTTCCAAACTTATCATTATATATATATGATTTCAAGATGATCATAAACACATGTAATATCATGGCATTAGAGTTCAGATATGTCATGTTTACATAGGTGCGTTCTACCATATCAATTACCTCACTACTATCAAACATGTCAAAGGTTCACAAACCATAAACCATAACTCTTAACAATAAGAATGTGATCACATGGTAAAGAACTATCAGATGGGCTTTCAGGTGGAACAGGACCCTCTCTAGAAGTGCCCACTACCCTCACAAGAAGTGTGACGGGCAAGGCACCCCCACTAGAGATGGTATCGAACATGGTAACTTTCCTCCCAAAAAGCATATCGACCCACCACAATAAGGGTGTCGGGCTACCACCCCAAGGTATGTCGTGCAACTATATGTATCATGCAACCATGTGTCGTGCATCCATGTGTCGGGCATCCATGTGTCGGGTTAGGGTCACCATATGTCACTATATTGGTCATCCTCACCAAACCATGGTGCCCAACACAAGACTAGCTTACAGAGCTCCATAACGTTCAAGGTATATCGGGCACCAAGCCGCTACCTAAGCTATGTGTATAAGGCAGGGCACTCAACAAGGCATAACGCCCCACACACAAAGGTATCCGCCAACAACCAAACACATCTAGGCACAACGACCAAGGGTACAACTCAAACGGGCAGTAAAGGAAAGCCTATCATCCAACCAAGCTAACCTCATCCTATCGGCCAACACACAAGGCAAGGACCAAGGTTTATCGCCCAACACAACCTCATCACATCAACCCAAACTCTAGATCAAGAGTGGGTATCGGGAAACACCATCCCCAAGCCATACCGTGCAAGATACAACCCAAAAACATCGTCATCAACCTCAAGCACAAGGGCACCAAACCCTAATTGATCAAGAAGATCGGCTCACCTCTCAACAACCAAGAGAGAGGGGTCTTGCACAACCTCTATCACAACTCAGGCAACCACAAGGATCAACCTCCACATAGGTCTACATCTACCAAAAAGCTCACCTCTCGAATCCATGGTGAGAGGAGGGTGTTGCTCAAGCAGCTAGAACACAAGCTCACCTCTCAAATTGAACGAGAGAGGGGTATTGCTCATATTACTAGAGCTCAAGCTCACTTCTCTAGACCAAGGAGGGAAAGGAGTGTTGCTTAACAAGGAAACCCTAAAAACATGGTTCGGCCAACTAGGTGCAACTAAGAAAGAAACATATCTAGAAACATACAAAGCCGATTATGATCATAAGAAGACATACAAGGATATAGAAGAAAGTAATATGATTAGGGTTAGGAGTTAGGTAACCTGCCTTAAGAAAGCTCCAAGCTCCTAGAACCAAGATCCTCCTGCAGCCACCTCAAGAGGAAGAAGAAGAGGACTCCAAATATAAGGATCGGCCAACAAGCTTTGCAAAGGAAGAGGTTTCGTGCAACCAAAGGGGAGGGGAAACTAAAGCAAGCAACTAAACAATAGGGTTAAGCAAAGCAAACAAGATAAGACCTAAATGGAGGTCAGGGTCCTTACAAATATGATCACATTGAATCACTAAACATTCTTGACCCTTTACTCTCTAAACGATTTGAAAATGTTTGGGCAAGATGTGTGTTGAAACCGATTGGACTTGGGTCTCCAAACGGTTTGAGACCGTTTGGACCCAAAGGGTCTTGAGACCGTTTGCGCCCAAACGGTCTTGAGACCATTTGGTCCAAACCCTCTCAAAACCGAATGGACCAAAAAGGTCTTTCAACACTTAAACAATTCAGGGTTTCAATCATTAAACCATCTATCAATTGAACTACTGATTTATTCTTCAATTGAACCATTAAATCACCCTTCAATTAGACCTTCAATTAGGGTTATGATCCCAATTGAACTTGGGTTTATAATCAAGAACCATCTATTAGGGTTTTGAAATCGAGGAACCTTCAATGATTAACATTGTGAAACCGATTCAATTGAAATCAATGAATCATCATTAAATTATGATATGACCTAACCTCAAACTGTCTTGAGGTCGTTTGGATGACATCCAAATGGTCTTGAGACCATTTGCCCCATCCCATCACTGAAATTTGTGAAATCAATTAGGGTTTAGATCATTAGATTGATCACCAATTGAACTACTGATTATATTTCAATTTTCTATCTATGGTCCTTCAAGTACTCAGCCATACTCAACCCTAGACCTCCAAACGGTCTTGAGACCATTTGGGTGATCTCCAAATGGTCTTGAGACCGTTTGGGTTAATCAACCAATTGAAATTTCAACACTTAACCTGATTCGGGTTTCTAATTGGAGGATTGTCCATAAATTGAATCAATACATTGGATCCATTAGATCATCATTCATCATGTACTAGGGTCCTGACCTCAAATGGTAAACCCATCCAAACGTTCAACCCTTCTAAACGGTTTGGGATTCAAACTTCCAAACAATTTGCAAACCGTTTGGTCTCCAAACGGTTTGGTGAAACCGTTTGGACCAAGGTCTTAAAACCGTTTTCTACTAAAACTTGTTAAGATGTGTGCTTAAGATGATGACATCATCATCAAGCCTTAGTCCATCAAAAACTACTGCCATTATCATGGTAGTTTCATCAATTAATCAAAGGAATTGCAAGGAGAACAATTAAACATATTGAATTGAGGAATTGAATTCAATAACAATGAATAAGGGTTCAAGTTATATAACCCACCTCCAATTGAGCTTAAAAGCTTCAATCTCACATTAAAAATGGTGTATGCAACTCCTTTCACTATCCCGAGGCTCGTCCTCAAGCTTTGAGTGAAAAGGAATGGTTAGAATTGAAGATGGGATCGAGATAAGAAGAAATCATGCATTGTTTTGTGATTTCCACCATGAAATCAAGGTGAATGAAGGTCAAGAAGCTTACCAACAGGTTGGGGGTCATCCTCCTAATGCTCCAAGATCCCTTGGTCGTTTTTTGTAAGCAAGAAGTGAAAGTGGATTCGAGATTACCCCTTCACCTCATGGATAAAGGAGCATATATATGAATTTTATTGAAAATTCATTTAAGAGAGAGAAAGTAGGAATTATCTCCTCAACTTCCTTTCCACTTGACCCTTCTCTTCATTATACATGAGTCTATCCTATTTGCCTCTTATTCCTCTCAATTATCCATGATTTAAAGAAAAGCAAATTAAGCACCTTAACCCTTATAATAATAATATCCTAAAGTTAGTGGATAATTCTTTTTCTTTTCTTAATGTGAGTGGGTTCTCCACTCACGTAGATATTTCCATTGCCTTTTCAAGGCACAAAGACGTCCACACTTTTTGATTTTCAACCAAAACAATTTTGGTTGAGGGGAAATCCAATTAATATAACTATTTTTGCATTAAATTGAATTAGGGTTTCATTTATGCTTAAATCTTGATTATTTTAATATCAAGATTCTCTCTCCTTCAAAGTGATAAAAATGAGATGACCCTCTCATTTTATTTGATCTGCATGATGCCAAGAAACATTAGGGACTATTTTGAAGTGGTAATTTGCATATTGAACCCTAGGTTTTGGGTAAATTACACATTACACCAAAACTAGATTTTAATGCACAAACATTGCTTTATCAGCTCTTTCATGATACTCAGGATACCACAAGCCATACCTATGCATCATCTTAATTCTCATGATGCTTCAACACATGAGGAACATTTAATCATGTAACATTTGCAAGTTAACCCCTCAACTTGGGTAATTTGTACTTTAGTCCAAAATAAGCAAACATTGCTTCAATATTATTCAAACGAGACCAAAACTGAAACATAGGTTTCTCTTGGGCCTTAATTACTTTTCACAAGATAAAATTAAGGATCTAATTAACTTTATTAAGAAAAAATACCAGGGTTAAGCATAACCTAGGCCAGGTATGTTACACTGTGCCTGCCGACCACCCATCCACAAAGCATGGCACCGTAGGCCAAGCTCTGTGAGACTCCATTCCTCTTGCTCTCTTCTACTCCATTTCCCCTTCTACCAGTTCCTACCCTTCCCAACGACCGCCTCCTGCCTATAATGTTGGGAGTCGTAGCCCTAAAGCATCCACAACAACTAGACGGGGTTCTCCTATAAGACTCCAAGGGCATCGATCGGTGGAGGTGCAATCCTATATAAAGCTAGAGTGTTGTGTAGAAAGGTGAAGAAGGAAGCATTGTCAACAGTAACTAAGAGAGATCTTCCACCTATCCTTAGCTAGGGGTCGAAACCTCTGCATGTGTCTACTACCTTGTAGGACTGTATGGGAAGGATAGGTTAGATGATCGCAACCAATAAGAAACCTATATGCTTCTTCGTGGGAGACAGAAGTTAGGTGCCATGTCCCAGGGTAGAGGCAAGGCTCGACTCTAATGATCTTGTACAAGGTTCTTAGATGAAACCCTAGGGTCGGGAGGAGGAGGACGATGAAGATAGAAGGGGAGGGAATTCCACGAGAAGGATGATAAACCCATCTATCTATATATCGACTTCACATAATCCTTCCTATATACATACATATACAAAGACACATATGTATATATATATATATATATATATATATATATATATATATATATATATATATATATATATATATATATATATATATATGTGTGTGTGTGTGTGTGTGTGTGTGTGTGTGTGTGTGTGTGTGTGTGTTTGTGTGTATCTTCTTACACCTTATCATAACCTTCAATAACAACCGAATCCTAGAACTATATCCTATTCTAAGATTAAGGGGTTAGAAACATTAGTCTTTGGGCTTACCTAAACGAGGATAAAGATATACACTTTAGTATCTAGTTGAAACCCTAACATGTTAATGCATAAATAAATCACCCTACAATGTAGACTTATAAAAAATGGCTTAATGACTTCATATTTAATCTTTATACAAATAAAGGATACATAGAATATGTCACATGAGGTAACATTGATTAAGGTATGGTGATAAGTGAGATGGTGATAAGTGAGATAATATGCATAAGAAAACTATATATTCGTAATTGAGAGAAAATGTTACACTATCTAAATAAATATATAATTAACCAACTAAATGAGATAAAATATAAACACATAAGATTTCATGCATATAAATGACTTATAACCTTTTGGTTGAGATATGATGGTATTGGAATAATAATAATGATGATGAAGTAATATGTTGACTAAAATAATAATGGGCCACAAATGTCAGTTATGAAAAACTCATAAAAGGAAGAGAAATTGATAAAAAATAACTTGAAATTCGTTTTTTTATATGTTTTGACTTGGAGGACAAGTTTCACAAAATTTAGGATAATAATAATTACATATATATTATTTTAAAAAATAAAAGGTGTTTTTCCTCCAAAATATGAAATAAAATATTTAATGACTCCAAAAGAGAACACTAATCTTGCATTCGTACTCTACATATAAAAATAAACCTATGTATGGATTTTCAAATAATTTAGAAAATCCTTGATAAAAATATGAAGTTAGGAGAGAGAAAGTGTGCAGAACTTTCAAAAACATTAAAAAATGTACAACCAAGTTCAACATGTGAAATTAAGGGTAAATTTGTATCTAACATATTTAATGTGTCTTGTGGGTGAAGTTTCATCAAATTTGGTGAATGCTAGAGCCATTAATGCATGAGGAAAGAGAAAATGATATTTTCTAATTTAATGAATCAAAAATCTTCAAAAGGGAAATCTAATTGCATCTTTAGTTTTCTCATGTCTAAAATAGACTAGGAGCCAAATTTCATTAATTTGGGGTTTCTTTGCACCATCTTTGGAAAACAGAGAATAAGATACATTAATGCATAATCACTTTATTTGAATCAGATTAGGAAAGTCATTTTTCATGTCACGTGGCCAAATTTTTATTTTTGACTTCACGTGCAATTAGGACCATCATATTTCATATCAGAGGAAATCACACTCATCCTATTACTCATACCGAAATGGGAAGTAGACAACTATAGAAATTATCAGTATTTTTGTGATTTCTCCCTCTGTGGTTGATCTTTGCCCACGATTCTTTCTCTTACACTTTCCTTAAATGATTCTACAACCAACAATCCCATACTTATATTATTTTGTCAAAAAATTGGGAAATGCCCAATTCTTGTGTCTTGAGGCTCTTTGTTAACCCATCCACCCTCTATTTTTTGTCTCCCCTTTTATAAATAGGGGTACCTACATCTTCTTTGGCACATAAGCAATCATTTCCTGACACCAATTCGCTAAAAGTCTCTACACACAACCATCATGATTTTTTCCTTTGCTCTAACTTTGCAGCAACGGGGCCTTCCTCTCTTCACCATCTCCAACTGATTGCTCCTGACAATGACTTCATTGACCCATCTTCTTTGTTTTCTCACTTATGGTTTCTCGAATCATTTACTTGATAGTGTTTGCCCAATTTTCATGAGGACAAGCAACTCACTGCTATTTTCCATGGTGCGAATCCTAGGAAGGAAGAATCACTTTGGAAAATTACCATTTTTACCCCTCATCATCTATTCTTCCTTATTTTCTCGCACGAGGGATAATATGGTCATTTGGTTGCATTTTGTTTTCTTGGTGGACCGAGGCCATGTGGGTTTGATTGGTGATTTAGCCACCTATGATTGGGCAAAGTCAAATGGGCCCGACCTACTTTTCTTTTCTTTTCATAGATTTTCTTGCCTACATGGCTTTATCTAACTATTTAATTGGTTGAAATTGCAAAAACCATATATTTTGATCCGCTTAACCAAAAATTGTAAATAAATACGTTTTGGAATTGAAAAAATAATGTCTTTCTAATAAAAATAGTTTCAAAGCCTTATTTCCATGACTTATATGAATGATTTTTAGGATCTAATTAATTAATATAAAAATCCCTAAAATTGGTAACTAATTCACCTTAGTTCCAAAATAACATAAAATATATTTTCTTGATCAGGAGAACCTAATAAATTGATTGGATTAGGCTTTGAGTCCAAAATATGATGTTTTCTAATTAGGGTTTCATTATGTTTATATGAATCACAAAACCCGAATACATGTGAATAATTTGTAATTTGGCAAAGTTGATCTTGGAAACAACTAAATTGGTGAAGAGTGTTTCTAGTACTTTAAATTAAGGTATGTTTGCATTCCTTATTATTCCTTTTGAGAAATTCATCTAAATCATCTTTCTTTTGGTCCTATTGACACTAGTCTACACATTATCTCTTATTCTTTGAAAATTATGGTTCATGTGAACTAATTTATTTGTTATTGATCTTGTGATCATATTACCCTATTTGGACATTATTTTGAACTCATCCTTATATGTTGCTCATGGTGGAACATTATTTGGTGATGTGTACTCTGTTTCCCACTTTTAAGGTGGATGTTGATTAGGATCATGTGATTCCACTTTATGTATTTGTTGGATCATCCCTCTTATTTTGATTTATTATTGCTTACTCTTTTTTTTAATGCATTATGTGGTGACTACTAGTATAATGCACATGTTCTTTTTATGAGGATGTGAAAATTACCACATATGAATGCAGATGTGGAAATTCCTGCATATGAAAATATTTAGGGCAAACATGTTTTCCTGCCCAGGCAGATGTTGACAGACCTTGCCACTCCATATTATAAAAGAGATGTATACAAGACCATGCTCACCCCACATTTTTGGTAGATGTTTTATTTCCACCTACATGTTTATATTGTCTAGTATTGTCATAGGTGAAACACATGGATCCCTTACTCTTATTTTATTGAAACTCTTATTTCTTTTAAACCTGATTGGGTAGTCCTTTTCTTTTTCTATGGGAAGACTTTTATTTTACATCCTTTATCTCATTATATTTCTCAATTTCCATTTATCATACACATACCAAATTTTTGCTGATGTCATCTTCTCTTTTCCATTTGTGGGGTACACTTCCAACTCCAGATATAGGTCAAGGAGGAGACAACTAGGTTGGACCAGGATGTAAGGCCCCTAAACTTACTTAATGAGTTGAATAAGATTAATTATCATAATTAAATTCTTATAACTGTAATATAACCTTGTGATATGCTTTGAGATCATACGACAAGCTTAATTTTCAAATTTGGTCCAATTTGGACACTGTTTGAGCAAGTTATGCAATTTTATGCACATTTTAGACTATTCTATAATTTACCCAATTGAGGGGGTTTCTTTGTAATTTATCACTTGCATTATGTTCCTAGGATATTAAATCATCATTCTTGAGCTTGTTGAGCAATGGGGTGCCTATTTAATCCTTGGTTTGAAGGTGTTTTCCTCAAGGGTGTTTTAGGGTTTACCCCTTCATGGATGAGCTACCTTTAATAGCTATCAACTAATGAATTATTTTTTGGCTTGGAAATTCAAGAAACGAGGGATAAGAATGTATCTATGGAAGTTGGGGGAGCTACTTTTGTGTGTGATTGTATGTTCTTAATAGTTTAAGGCCATGGACACTTGGAAAGATACTAGAACTTCAACTTTTTCATTTTCTTTATCTTAAAGTTTCATATACTTATCCCTAAGCACCCAAATGAGCAATTTTCTCTCCACCAATTCCCTCCTTCTATGAAACTCATTCTCCCTCTATGCTTCTGTGAATTTCCTATCCATGGAAGAAGAAAAAGGGGATCTTCTTGGAAAAATAATCTAGGGTTGCAATTGACTTTCTTTTAGGGTTTGAAAAGCTTCCTTCTAGTGATCTTGACCTAAAAGAGTAAGAATCCATTTATTTCCTCCATTTATTTCTTTGTTACCCTTCCTCCTACCTTTCTTAAGGTAAGAACGTTGTTGTTCCATGGTATAAATTGCTCTAAATCTCTAAAACCCTACCTTTCTTGCTCCTTATACTTAGGGTTTACTCATATGATGAAGAAAGGTGCTAGATGGATGAGTTCACAACTTATACTTAAATTTTCTACCCTACCTGCTTGAGTTTTCTTATGTTTTGGATTTCATATTCTCATTAGAGGTAAGTTTTATAACTTTCTCCACGTTTATTTCTTACCATAAGCTTGCTAGCTCATGTTCTTGCTTGAAAATGGTGATCCATGCACTAAAAAGCTATGCTTGACTTGGATTTCGATTTTTATAATGTTCCATGTTCTTATTTCAGTTCTATATGAACATGTATTCATGTGTACATTATTCCTAAGGTATAATATGAATTGGATCAGGTTGTTTTGGCAACCAATGGTTCTAAACACCTATCAACCAATGGTCAATTTTAGGATTTAAAGCTGATTTATTCTATAAACACATGACTCAATGGTGGTACCATTGCAACAATTGATGATGTTGTCTTCATGATAACTGATGGTGGTGACTAAGGGTGTCAACTTACGTTCACCCCTTAGGTTAGGTGTTGGCCTAATTAGAAGTCTAGTTATTAACAAATAAGTACCCTAATGATGCTATTAATCAATGGTGATATTAGTTTGATATTTGATATTGATTAATGAATATAGTGATGATCTAACAACCTGTGGTGACTTAATGGTCACTAATGATGGTGGATCAAGTCTACAAAACCTATGGTGAGTTAATCATATAGTTGTAGCATCAATTAAGCCTTAGACCAATGGTTTCTTAGGTCACTAGATGCAATGGTCGGACCTATACTGTAATTGATGGTTTAACATATGAACTTGACCCAATGGTCAAGATCTATTGGTTATTCCTCTAGTAAAGTGGAATGATGGATAATGTAATATTTTGGTCCTAATAATGTGATTTGTATGTTTTCCCTTATATGATCAACTTAAGGAGCTTACTTGTTGATAATGGATGGCTTGTTTTAAATGAACAGTCAATTGTGGGTTTTACCCTACTCACAATGGAACTTTTTGTGTTGTTAATCAAGGGATGTCTAGGGTTAGATGGTTACTATTTATAGAGAACAAATCAAGGAATTTTTAGGTGGTTTATGCAAGGTCTTTACTTATGTAAACAACCAATGGTCTTACCTTTTAAACATCCAATGGTTCTAGGTGACATTGTGGTATAGTGATATGGGTTGAATGATGATGGAACAAATGGAGGGTTACCCTTAATAAAGTAGTCTAACCTATTCACTCATATGAATAGAAGGAATAATAATCATATTGTGTTGATATGTAACCATAATGAGGTATATCTTGTTATACCTAGCTTTAATATAACGAAATGATGGTAATTGGGTATGAATAGTCCTTGAATCATTAATACAATCATGGAGTACTCTCTTATTGTTGTTGAAACCCCAGTATGCTATAATCCAATGGATACACCTTGATTCATGTGTGGGTTGATACTTGAGAATAGTATGAAATGTGATGGTGATGTTTCACCCTATGTATCCATGATCCGATGGGGATGCCATGAGTAAAAAATTTGGGTATGAGTGTTGATTAGTAACATTAATATAATTTATCTTGTGAACATAACTCTGATGCAAATAGATAAAGATGAGTATTCATGTTTAACCTTCTTATATGATGGAATTATGGTGAAATAACCTCCTTAATATGATCTTAACCTTAATGTGTTAATTGGTGGTTATCACAGCCACATGGTTGATAATTTCTTATGCTAAACATGTACATTATGAATATGATGAGGGTTAATCATATCTAGATTCCTTGCATGTTGATGTGATAAATGAATCTTCTTAATGTTAATATAACCCTATTATGATTGTTTATGAATATCTCTTAGCTCATTAATGCAATATTGTACTGATCTGATGTATTATATATAAGTGATTTTGTTGAGCCTTGTTATAAGGCATGCAAAGATAATGATGATCTTGCATGGAATTGTATGATGGACTTAATGACCTTTGGGCATGGTTGAGCCTTGAGTGAGGTGTAATATTCTTGTGTTGATAAGGGTTGATACCCTGTGATATTGTGAAAAATATTTATATCTTGTGATAGTATGATGACTAGTGTAGCCTCATGAATGGCAAGTGAATATTACCATGTGATGATGAGATGAGAAATTATGTTTCAAACATTTTATATCTTTTGAAGTTGTGATATTTATATGCTTGCTAGAAGTGAATTAGGGTTTGTATGTCCACTTGTTTGATGCAACCTTAATTCACCCAATTGGCATAACTAATCAAGTGAAACTCTAATCATGTAGTGCCTATTCCATAGATCCATCTGAGTGTTAGAACTTGCCAGATGGTGAAATGAGTACTCCTAAGGGAAATTTGGAGCACATACTGATGAGTATGTGGGGTGCTTGTAATCTTGAATTCAAGTGTTTAGGGAGGATGACTGTGGTCATACCTAGCTCTCAATTTGAGAATGGCTACGGTCGTGTCTCAGTGATTATATATGTGATTAGATTGGAAGAAATTGTGGTTGTACCTTGGATGGTAGGGTATGCGTACCCACCTCCCTTCACTAGTGCATGATCTGTACCAAGGATGGACTAGGCTATTAGCATCTTGACCTTATGTGACGTTGTGGCGGACCCGTACTGACCGGGGGCGGAGAAGATCTTAGGAGTCTGGCTCTTCCTATATCTTGTATGGCACTGATTGCAACCAATCAGTGGTCAGTTGGAACTCGAGTGGTATCCTCAAATTCCTTAGGGTTTAAAAAAAGATGTAACATAGCCATGTAGCATATTTGTTTAGGGTTATACATGATATTTCACATTGGATGATAACCCTTGTTTGTTATCTTTACATAAATATGATACTTAGTGCAATTAAGAGATAGTAGATATACTTAGGTTAAGGGTATGATTAAGATTGTAGATGTGTACATACAATAGCTATGCTTATTTTGATAACTATACTACTACTGTTGAGTATAATCATGATGCTAGCTATCTCATGTTGTTAGTTATGTTTAGCATGCTAGCCATGCCTTTGTAAGTAGATATGCATATACTACTAATCATCACTAGTATAGAATGGACGTATAACATCACATTTGATGGTGTCAGTTATAAATAAAACATTGACGCTAATAAACTATAATGTCGGTTTAACAAGACAACCAACACATATATGTGAGGGTCGGTCGCTTTACAAAATATATAGTTATCACTTTTTATTTAACGTCGGCTGGTCGAAATAAAAACCAACATCCAAAATCACCCGTGAAATACAATTTTCTAGGGAAAACATTGTTTCCAAAATTTTCAATTCGACGTCGATTGTATAAACATCGACGACTCATGTTCCATGCCAAGCCCCACGAAATCCCCCCCCCCCATATGTCTTCCATTTTTTAAAATACAACTGACGCCTAAATATCCCTCACGAGGCAAAAATTCATACCTTATTTGGCGTCAGTTGTTGCACAGGAGCCGACGAGGATGTTTGTTCATGCATTGTCCCCGTGAAAAATTTTCCCCCAAATTTGCCTAATCAGTGTAGGTGTTAGGGGAGAAACTGACAACTATGATTGTAACTCACAAACAATTTTTTTTTTGTCGGCATATGTGGATAGACATCAGTTATTATACATTGAAACTAATGATGAACACCCCGACCCGATATTTGTTTGAAGTTGTAGATGGTGTTGAGTGTCGTTTTTACACAATAACTGACATTGGTAATTAAATGAATAACAACCCTGTGAGCCAAACTCTTCCCCTTCTCTGTTTCATTCCCGATTCTTTGTTTCTGCTTAAGCTAGGTCTCGCAATTGAGGCTTTCCGCTCACCGCCGTCATTGCTGCTGTGGAGAGGAGCTCACCGCCGCCGCTGTGGAGAGGAGCTTACCACCACCACTATGGAGAGGAACTGCCGCTAAGGAGCTCGCTGCCGCTGCTCCAGTGTAGGCACTGACTCTACCGCTCCAGTAGTTCAGTCGTTCCCGCCGCCGCTCGCTTTCTTAGTCATCTCCGCCAACGACCAGAGCCACAACCCACCATCCTGCCACCGCTCGCCACCTACTTCACCGCAACTTCAGTCATCTCTGTGTCCACCTTCGACCACCTCCACAGGCACCCCTGTGACCACCTCCACCTCCGGCCGCCGCCACCACAACCTACTCCATCAGTGCGATGAGTTTTCTATAAGATTATTATTGTTTAATTTGGGTGATTAATATTGATTAATAAGGGTTAAATGAGGAAGGAATGAACTTAGTTCAATATATAATTGTTCTCCAAAATTGTGTAGTTGATTAATAATGATTAACTAGGGTTAACGATGAATGAATGAATTTAATAAATTGTTATTGCTTTCTTTCACTCTTGTTAGTGATTGATTTATCTTATTTCAATTTATAATTGTTCTTCAAAATTGTGTAGTTGATTGTTAATGATTGATTTGGGTTAATGATGAATGAATGAACTTATCCAAATGGAAGAATGAATTGAATTAAATGATGTTACACAAAACCTAGGATATGAACAATGATACTATGATTGTAGGTATATGAATGACAACATATATACATGTATTTTGTTGGCTTAGAAACCCGTATGAGATTTACTCATTAGGAGTAAAACTTGGATAGTCCCCAGTTTGGGACTGTTCTTGAACACTTAATCTCACTTAGGATGTAAGTGTAAAATGTGTATTTGGTTTTCATGATGTTTCATCAACACTTCCCAGTTTGTTCTCTAAGTACATGTTGGTGGGCATTTGCCCATGTACATCGGTGTACTTGGAGAACTGTGGGGAAATGCTGCCAAAATTTCTTGAAAATTGAATACACATTATACACTTACTAGTGAGATTTGGTGATCGAGAATGGGATCGGTGGTACACATTTATTATATATAACACCCTCAACCCTAAAATTTTAACCATAAACCCTAATCTTTTAACCCTAAACCCTAACATTTTAACCCTAAACCGTAATATATACTTGTTTTCTCTTTGATCATAGAATGGATAGATCATGGATGTTCATTCCAAATTGTTGCACCCCAGAGTTTATTTATGGTCTTGATCAGTTTGTTAGATTTGCCGAGGAACATAGGAAACAACCTGGAGATAGGTTCTACTGTCCATGTAGGCATTGCGGTAACAACTTGAAAGTTAGCACTGGTGACAAAATCAAAAGTCATGTCATGTGGAATGAGATTGTACAATGCTATATACAATGGCACTGGCATGGAGAGATTTCAAACCTAAAATCAGATGTCGATAGAAGTGCTTGTGTGGAAGAAGAAATTGCCTTCGATGATGTAGATCTGAACAAACCAGTTCTAGTAGACATTGTTGATGTGATGCTGGATACTTGTGGGGTAGAGCACACCGATCCACCTCCCATGTTTAGAAACATTGTGCATGATGATGAGAGATTGTTATACACATGCTGTACTAAGTTTATGAAGCTTAGCTTTGTGTTGAGATTGTATAAGATGAAAGCTAACAATAGATGGGACGACAAAAGCTTCACATCATTGTTGTCTTTGTTGAAAGAAATTCTTCCTGAAGGAAACGAGCTGCCAATCTCAACATACCAGTTAAAGAAATTATTGTGCCCAATGGGAATGGAGACCAAGAAGATACACGCATGCCCGAATGATTGTGTATTATTTCAAAAGGACTATGTGGATTTGAAAGATTGTCCAAAATGTGGTGCATCAAGGTATAAAATGATGACTTCACGGGAGTCCAAAACTGATTCTCCTGCTAAGGTGATGTGTTATCTACCTATAATATCACATTTTCAACGCTTGTTTGCCAATCCAATAGATGTGAAGAATTTGAGGTGGCATTCAGATGTTAAGAAAAATAATGATGGGATCCTACGACATGCGTCTAATTCCCCACAGTGGAAGAAGATTGATTTGTTGTACCCTACATTTGGTGAAGAAGTTAGGAATCTAAGACTTGGGATTTGTACATATGGGATGAATCCATATGGGACATTGAGCATCCAACATAGAGTTTGACCAATTATGCTTGTTATATACAATCTTCCTGCCTGGTTGTGTATGAAAAATAAGTACGTTATGTTGTTGTTGTTGATATCAAGCCCTAAATAACCTGGAAATGATATCGATGTTTATCTTGAACCTCTGATTGATGACTTAAAGAAACTCTGGGGTGAAGGTGTGATGACCTATGATGCCTCACGAAGAGAGACATTTCATTTGCACACTATGTTGTTTTGCACTGCTAATGATTTTCCAGCATATGGGAATTTGTCTCGATATAGTGTCAAAGGATCTAAAGTGTGTCCTATATGTGAAGATAACACTGATTCAATATGACTAAAACATGGCGGCAAGACTGTATATCTTAGTCATCGATGGTTTCTTCAAAAATTCCATCTGTACCGTATGTTTTACAAAGCGTTCAAATGGACAAAATGAGGAACAGAGTGCACCTAAACCTATACCAGGGTAGGTTGTTTATAAAAGAGTAAAATACATTGTCAATGAATTTGGTAAGAGATCACAATTTACCATGGCCACACAGAGTGACAAATATTTATTCAAGAAGAATTCAATATTTTGGGATCTTCCTTATTGGAGTTCTTTGGTAGTCAGACATTGTATTGATGTCATGCATGTTGAGAAAAATGTCTGTGATAGCATCATTGGTACTCTATTGAATATACCAGGTAAGAATAAAGATGGGATAAATTCCAAAATGGACCTATGTGAAATGGGAATAAGGAAAAATTAACAGAAGTAGTTAGTAGAGATCGTAAAACATACTTACCTCCTGCTTGTTACACATTGTCTAGAAAGGAGAAGAAAGGTTTTTGCGATTGCTTGGTAAATGTTAAGGTTCCACAAGGTTACTCATCCAACATCCATAGATTGGTATCAATGAAAGATCTGAAGTTGATAGGTCTTAAATCTCATGATTTTCACACTCTAATGCAACAAATATTTCCCGTGGCAATTTGATCTATACTGTCGAAGCATGTAAGGTTTGCAATCACCAGACTTTGTTTCTTTTTCAAAAGTCTGTGCAGTAAAGTTATTGATTTTGATACTCTCGATAAGTTGCAAAGATAAGTGGTTGTTACCCTATGTCATCTTGAGATGTATTTTCCTCCTTCGTTCTTTGATATCATGGTACATCTTGTTGTCCACTTGACTAGGGAAGTGAAATTGTTGGGATCCATTTTCTTGCATTAGATATATCCCTTTGAACGATACATGAGCATTTTTAAAGGTGATGATCAAAATTGTTATCGGCCTAATGGGAGTATTAGTGAGGGTTATGTGGTGAGAGAGGTTATGGATTTTTGCAATGACTTTCTGAGTGGTAATGACACTCATGTTAATGATAAGAATATTGGGGAGTATTCTAGCAAAGGAATTTTGGGATCACAGATGATAGTAATCAGCCGTGAGCAGTTGGAACAAGCTCACTTGTATATTTTACACAACATCGATGAAGTGAGTGTTTATATCAAGGAACATACCAATTTCATCAAGAAACAATATCCTCGAGCCAATTCAATGTGGCTTGCTAGAGAGCATAACAAGACATTATTAAGTGGTTTGAAGATAAAGTCTTACATCAGCTATCTCAAAAACCAAATAATCTTGCTGAAAATATCAAATGCCTCGCCTTTAAACCAAAATTGAATGTTATGTCTTATGAAGGGTTTGACATAAATGGGTTCTCATATTACACAAAGTGTCAATATTGTAACAGCGTCATCCAAAATAGTGGGGTCACCCTTCAAGCATCTTCATTGTTTTTTGCAAGTGCAAAGGATAAGAGTCTACGTGAAGCTAAAATGTCATATTACGGTGTCATTGAAGACATATGGGAGTTTGACTATGTATATTTCAGAATTCCACTCTTTAAATGTATTTGGGTTGATAATACCAAAGGAGTTATAGTGGATGAATTGGGTTTCACATTTGTGAACTTTGAAAAAGTTGCCGAGGAGGGTGAACCATTAATATTGGCATCACAGGCAAAACAAGTATTTTATATCGATGATCCTGCAAATGATAAACGTTCGGTTGTTTTTCATGGTAAAATATAGTTCATTGAAGATCCTATCAATGAAGAAGAGTACTATGTTAAGTATGATGACTCGAGTCCATTCTCAGTTGGGTTGCCAACACCACCAAATATTGAAGCTAACGATGACTTGTATGTGCGCGGAGATCACACTGAAGGAATGCTAATTGATTAAAGATCATAGTATTAGAGGCATGTTTTTATTTTTTATATGTTTTATTTTTCTAAATGTGAACTTTACAATGTTTTATTATCTTCTAGTTAGGTTAAATGTTAAATGTTTCATTTTTAATGACAATTTCAGATGGCTGAGCATGAGTATGATGACCGTGATGATGATTACCATGAGGGTAAGGATATCAATGTGGTGCCTCACAATGTATGTTTTTAAAAATATATGATATATTTCTATCTATATGTCCATTTATAAGTTATATCCTGTAAGTGTGTATTTTTTTTGTTAAATTGTAGGTTGATGATGTACCCTCGAAGAACTTGGGGCACTTGATGAGCAGCAAAAACAATTGAAAAAGTGAGGGGCATCACTATGATGAATAAGTTACTACAACAAAGGGGCAATGGACCCAAACTGGTTGTGGATTTTGATCATGTAGGAAATGGAGTTGGAGTGAACTACAACTCGTTTATTTCATATCTTGGGGTTCTTACTCGTAGCCATTGTAGTCCTAATGTAGAATTTTGGCATAAAGTTCCTAAGGGAAAGAAAGACTTAGTATGGAAGGAACTATGCGTGAGTCATTATTATTTGCAATTCTATTTTGCATATTACTTTTTTTAGGAAACTAGTTAAATATATGAAAGTTTGCAGGGTATCTTTGAATTGGATGAAAGCATGCATCGTAAATGTGTGATGCAGCACTGTGGGAGGATCCTAAGGAACTATAGGACAAATCTCACCCGATATTACATACAAGATGTTAAGAAGAGGAAGAAGTTAGTCACTGAGCAATGGAAGTACCTGAACCCCAATGACTAGGAGAAGTTTGTTGCCAAAAGAAAAACTGATGAATTCAAGGTATTAAGCGCCACTCCCAATTTAATTAATATACATTATTATGTATTCACCTATTCAAGATTTACCTTTAGTGTTAGTAACCAAATCAATGTGCTTACTAACAAGGCTATCAGTGATGTTCAAAGAGCAAGGCATGCACTGAATGTGCATGACCACATGATGGATCCAAACGGCTATGTAGGTGTTCACCAAAGACTATAGGTTGCTGCTGCTGAGGGTGCTGCTACTCAGGAGACTGGGGTGTCCTCTATTGTTACTCCCACACCTCTGCCTCACCATACTGTGTGGATAGCTGGGAGGAAAAACAAGAAAGGAGATATAACCAAACCCGCAACTACTAAGGCAGCTGCGAAAATGGTAATATTCAACTCTCAGAGCAATTGATATTGATATTATGTTTACTTACCAATTTCTATTGATGGCGATTAGCGGGAGCTTCACAACCAGAGGAAGCAAGGCGAGTTCATCCCTGAGGGAACAAGGGATGAATTGACAGTTGTTCTTGGTAACCCAAAGTATCCTGGACGTATTAGTGGTGCAGGCACTAGTGTGGGAATAAAAGCATTCTTTGGGCCATCACAGCACAAACATGTCCCAAAAGCGGGATTCTCAAACGCTGATGTAACCTATTCTTTTTTTAGAATGTTATTGCAAAAGGGAATTCAATAATCAAAAGCTAGCATTTATTTTGTCCATGTATAGGTTGATGAGTTAACTAATAGGAGAGTCCATGAAGTAATGAGCAAGTGGCAGGCGTCTCTTATTGCCACTCAAACAATACATATGGCATCCCACTCTTCTCCTATTGTAGAGGTGGTTGGGAGTAAACTTGTAGACCCACCACCTAGCACGTCTGCTGTAAGTATTTTTATGACATAGTAGCTAGTCTTTTCAAGATGATATGTTTATGTATATATGTATATAACATACTTACGTAAATTTGTAGGGGTTGAAGCCATGCCATCTAAAAAGAAAAGAATTTATCGTTGTAGAGGCCGAGGCTTACCCACCCCTTCCAGGGGACATGTTACATGGCACTCCACTACCAGATGGTGCGGTTCGTGTGAACCTGAGACTTGTACTCCACCAGTGGACACATCTTCCATTTCCATATGCCCACCCAGATTCTGAAACTCATGGTGAAGCAGAAGGAGGAGTGATATTGTGGCCTAAAGCAGATGTCGTCTATACTGATATCATATGGTAAATTTACATTACATTAATTTGTTAGTGTGTATATACGAGCTAGTTAATTGATCTGAAATAATATATATAGGTCAAAAGGAAGAAACCCGCCACAACTCGACCTCCACCTCCACCTTTTCGTAAAGTACCTAGTTGGCTTCCAAGGGACCTAAATGACTTGTTAGGTCCTAACTGTAAGGGTATGGCAGTATGGATAGGCGAACATGACCCAAATTCTCCTATAAATGTTTCTATTCCGGTGTGTGCTGCATGCGAATCATACGATAACAAAATATTTATACAAGATATTTTGGAGTTGTTTCGTTATGATTGGATGAATACATCTATGATAGAGCTATGGATATATTGAGATCTTGTTTATATATCCATATACCTTGTTTTATATACAGTGATCTGGTTTCTTATATATTAATGCATAGGTAATACATGTTTTACAACCACTTACACACGATCTGCAAAGATTTTTCATTTTCCCATGTGGGATTCTAGTTCCATCTTTGATCAGTCGTGTAGATAAAGAGCCTTCATCAGTTACCGCATACTGATCTGCCGCTTTTAAATATTTTGTTAAAAAAAAGAAGTCAGTGATAATAGCTCCATTTAATGTTGAGTAAGTTTTCTTTTCTTATAATTTGGAGTTAAGAAAATTACATTTGTATTGTGGATTTTGAGTAATTAATTCTTAACTTTCTTACCTCTAGTGGTATGCATTGGGAGATATTGGTTATTGTCCCCAAGATGTGGACTATTTATTATCTAGATCCTTCGGGGAAGTAATTAGACTCATTATATGGACACTCAATGAAAAGACCATTATTCACGTGAGAAATCTTTCATATATTATATCTGTTAACATCTATTATTACATTATTATTTAATAATGCAATTTAATGTGTTACATTAACATGTAGGGCTTTAAAAGAGTTCAAAAAAGCTGGATGAAACATGGCCAAGACAAAGAAATTGTTACTTTGGGAGAATGTGAAAGTAATTTCCTGATTCCAATGTATATATTATTTATGTGAACTATGCTTGTTTGTATTTGTTAACATTTTCTATGTTTCAATTTGTAGTATGCTACACAAAACAATGGTTGGGCATGTGCATACTACGTTATGAGATATATGGACTTAATTATCAAACATGCTGCAATGGAAATTGATACCATACAACATGTATTATATATAGTCTCACTAGATAATATGAAATATGTCAATATTGTTATATATTATTAATTTTATATATACGTCATTCTCTTTGTAGGTGTTTAAAACCAATGACTTCACTATAGGTGAAAAATTATTATATGTACATACTCCCTATACGATGGAAGAATTAAATGATGTAAGAGAACAATGGTAAAAAGCCTTACAAGTAGTGGGAATTTTTTATTATCATTGGAATATTGATGGCGATGATGACAATGATAATGATAAAGAATGATATTTCTAAACTTTGTATTCATAATTATTTCTTTATTTGATGACATGTTAAAGTTGAAAGACACACTTACATATATATGTCTGAATGATTTTTTTTGAATTGTCTTATCTATATACATATGTGTGTGAAGATGAATACATGAATGTTTCTACATGTGTCTGAATGTGAAAAGAGATGAAATGAATGGAACCGTAGGTTGCTACATGTGTGTGAATATGAAATGGAGGAATGAAATGGAACTACAAGTTTCTACATGTGTGTGATGAAATCATATGAAATGTGCTTATACAAATGTGTGTGATGAAATCATATGAAATGTGCTTATACATGTGTGTCAATCATTCCATATTAATTGTCCATCCTTGTTAATTTTGTAGGTTTGTCGCCTGTTGTTGGCTGAAATCAATGGATGTTGTAAACCTACAATTCAGAACTAAACTGCAGTTTCTGCATCCTACTGACCAACTGGACAGCAGGCTTGCAAGATGATAAGAAAAAAAAATCAAAACATAGTTGTCGATTAAAAAAGAAACCGACAACAAAAACTTAACTCTTCGGTGATTAATAGCTAACTGAAGTCTTTATACCATAATGGTGTCAGTTACTATTTGGTACCGTTAATAATTTTAGGTTAATGGAGTTGATTTTATGTTGCTAACAGAAACCTATGGTCTAACCTAGGGCCAATTTTTTTTCCAGGATGGGAAGTGGCGTCGGTTATGACTTGATAACCGACACATATGGCCCCCTACTGGTGCAGTTTTTTTGGGTTTGCAATCAGGGGACGGCTTTGTGGCGTCGGTTATGAAACTGATGCTGAAGGCATCTATATTTAGTGTCACCCACTTGGGTGTCATTTGGAAACTGACTACTAAAGTCATATTTGATCGACGCTAAAGGTGATATCTGTACTAGTGCATGCTTATCAATAAAGTTGTGCTTATGTTGTTAGGTCTTCTTATGATTTTGATACATTCAACCTATTAGACATGATGATGTTGTTAGCTATGCTTATGATACTAGACATATTCATGATGTTAGAGATGCTCATGCTGCTACACTCCTTATACTGTTAATAAGGATATGGGAATAGTCTAGCTAATGAAGATAGTTATTATCTGCTCCTTTATGTATTTTGTTAATCATCAGTTCTATTGAGCTTATTTGTTATCTATGATTAAACTGTATAAACTGTCTCGTTACCGAAAAATGTTGGAATCAATAAATGTTGTTGGAGGTTATATCTCTTGCTGGGACATGGGTCTCACCCTTGTGGTTCGCCACATCGTTTTAGGTAATCAAAAGTGATGAAAACCAACATATGGAAGCAAAGAGGAGCTATAGTAATGAATCTTTGAGAAAGTTGATTAGATGTCTAGTATGTCCTAGAGTCATCCTTGTACTCTCAGGTCTGGGCATGAAAAGTTTGTATATGGTGTTACAAACGAATCAGACTTTTGTTAGCATATTAATGCTTGTTTGTGTGGCATATACGAATATTGTTCTCTTGTGTATATATGTTATGGCTAAGGCGATAGAACAATTTGTGTCAAATTCTTGGCATAGTATGGATAAAAGAATGATGTTGGGCTCTTATGAAAATGTCTCTGAGCAGGTGCTGACGTTGAAATCAGTTTTAATTTACCCATATTTTTGGGTATGTGATTAATTAGTGATCTATTGTGCTTTATGATTTGCGTAATCTCATTTAGTGTAACAGATTCTCACAAGTTGGTATCAGAGCTTTAGGTTCATTTAGTCTATAGGGACACTAGGACTTAGGACTAGGATGATGTCAAAATTAGGAATATGACATAATAATATGGTGCATACTGTCTAATCTCATTATTTGGGTGCCCCGACCAGGTATTCAATTATTGAAGAAGAGGTAAGTATAGAACTCTTAGATTGTTATCTTTTTTTATTACTCTGATGAAGTAGTCATTTTGAGACAATCTAAAGAGCATAATGAATAAGAAATCATGGTGTGAATATCCCAATCCTACCTTAAAGAAGATGAGAATTGCATCCTAATCTATCAAAACTTGAATGTTTGGTAACTATAAGAGAAAGATATAACACCATGAAATCTAAATCTGAATACAAATAAGAAAAAGAGGAGTTCTTGAAGATGTGATTCAAGAAGATAATAAAGTAAAAGACAGATAAGTGTATGCTTATAAAGTGAATCAAGGTATGAAATCCACATAAGTTAGACAAAACTCCTATAACAAGTACAAAATGACAAGAAATAAGATGGAACTTGAGTTAATCTTAGACCAACCTATGTGTGTAAGAAAGTGTTAATGTAAAATTAGAATGGCATGTGAAAGAAATTAAGGGAGATGATCCTGGTTTAATGAAGAAAATGTGGAATATGATGATTTACATGTTGATAAGTGGTTGAAAAACATAATAAAATAAGAGAGCATACCCAAGTGTGATAAATAGTCGTCAAAGAAAGAGTAATGAGATATGTTAATCATGATTATTCCTATGCTAATGGCAAGGAACATGAAATGAAAAAGGTAAAATGATACATAAGAAGTTGTAACTTGCATAATGAAAATAGAATTGGTTACCTTTTTGCTAGTGACCCTTGAACAATGCTACTATGATGTGGGAAGTGTGTTTCCCTTTGTGTCTTTCCTTTATAGGGCACAATTTTCAAGTGGATCATTTCCACTTGGTATGTGTGGATTCGTTGTAAACATGAATGTGGATAGCTTATTACAACATAAGGTTGCTTGGACTATGGTTCCAAGATCATAAAGTTTGTGATGATTTTGCTTTTGAGCCTTCCAATAATTAGGAAGTCTCCTGTTATATGTCTTGATATTTGTTATGTTGGTTAAAGTGGATGAGATTTTGACGTGAGTTCCTTATAGCACATGAGGTGGATACCAAGGTAATGAATCCTAGTATTTAAGATGTATCAATAGTATGGGAAGTATGTGAAGATTGGAGATGATTATTAAATGAACATTCCAAGTATTCCTCTCCCTTGGAGAGAGAGAGAGAGAGAGAGAGTTGATTATGACCCTCTAAATGTTGTTTGGAAGGGAAAAAAGTGATTCTATAATGTTGTGTATGGTCTAGTGATAGGTTGGCAAGTCCACTATCAAGGATAGATGGTTTGTTGATCAATAGACACCAAGGATACATGGTTTATCGATCAACATACATGTGTTACCGTGTTCCTTTAAGATAAACCTAGGATCAGAATATCAATGGATAAGAGTTAGAGTGGATGACACAAGTTACATGACTATGACGAGTTTAGGATTTTGTCCTTTCGACTAACCAATGTACCAATAGAATTTATGAATAGGAGAACCAGAGTGTTTAGGTCATGTCTTACAAGTTGTAGCAAGCTTTGAATGATGAAATCTCAACACATTTTAGAGATGGTCATTAACATGGATAAAATCTTTACTAAACCTTAAGAATTTTGAAGTAACTGTACTTATGTGTGACAATACTAGAAAGAGTGAGTTGGGGTTGACTAAAGTATCCTGTTAGAGTTATGATATCTTTGTTAAGTGTGTTGTGGAAATCCTGATAAGATGAAGACAATGTCGTTGTTCTACTCCTAACAAGGTCAATCAGGAAGTTATATTTGTTAATGGTTATAGACAAGTGTATGATTCTTCAACCAAACAGATGGTCAGTCCACCATTGAGATGATTGGAGAATCCTCTAAAAACCTATTCCTCATAGTTCTTGAAAATTAGGGATGCCTACATAATTGATTGAGTTGTTAATTACAACAACCATTAAAGGAGCATTGAGATGAAACCTTGTAAAGTTACATATGATAAGAGATATATGTTGATAACAGCCAGTGAGTATGACATTTGAGTAATATGTTGATGTAATAGATATAATTTTAGGATGATAGCTAGAATTTAAAGTTGAACATTACTACTAGAGTTGTAGAGATGACACAACAAGTTTCTACATTTCATATTGAGAATGTCTTCTTAGGTGGGGGGGGGGGTTGTGCTGACCCAAGATGAGATATGTATGAATGATGTAACATCACCATGATATGAAAGTAACCATGTGAAGGTAATAGAATGAGGTGCAAAGGAAGTACCCATCTTTGTTTGCCTTAGATTTCGGGGGTGAAATCCCAATTAGGGGTTTTTAGTTGTAAGGCCCCTAAACTTACTTAATGAGTTGAACAAACTTAATTATCATAATTTAATTCTTATAACCCTAATCTAACCTTGTGAAATGTTTTGAAATCATAAGACAAGCTTAAGTTTCAAATTTGGTCCAATTTGGACACTGTTTGAGCAAGTTATGCTATTTTGTGCACATTTTGGACTTTTATGAAATTTATCCAATTGAGAGGTTTTCTTAGAAATTTATCACTTGCATTATGTTTCTTGGATATTATCTCATCATTCTTGATCTTTTTGAGCCATGGGGTGCCTATTTACACCTTGGATTGAAGGTGTTTTCCTCAAGGGTATTTTACAGTTTACCCCTTCATGGATGAGCTACCTTTAGTAGCTATCAACTAATGAATTATTTGTTTTGCTTGGAAATTCAATAAACAAGGGATAAGAATTTCTCTATGGATGGTGAGGGAGCTGATTGTGTGTGTTCTTGTATATTCTTAACATTTTAAGGCCATGGACACTCTGAAAGATACTAGAACTTCAACTTTTTATTTTTCTTTATCTTAAAGTTTCATATACTTATCCCTAAGCACCCAAACGAGCCATTTTATCTCTACCACTTCCCTCCTTCTATGAACCTCTTTCTCCCTCTATTCTGCTACGAATTTCCTATCCAACGAAGAAGAAAGAGGGGATCTTCTTGGAAAAAGAATCTAGGGTTGCAATTGACTTCCTTTTAGGGTTTGAAAATCTTCCTCCTAGTGATCTTGACCTAAAAGAGTAAGAATCCCCTTCTTTCCCCCATTTATTTCTTTTTTATCCTTCCTCGTACCTTTCTCCAGGTTGTAACCTGTCTGCTCCATGGTAGAAATTTCTCTAAAGCTCTAAAACCCTACCTTTCTTGCTCCTTATGCTTAGGGTTTGCTCATTTGATGAAGAAAGGTGCTAGATGGACGAGTTCACAACTTATAATTGAATTTTATACCCTACTTGCTCGAGTTTTCTTCTGTTTGGGTTTTCATCTTCTCATTAGAGGCAAGTTTTATAAATTGCTCCACGTTTATTGCTTACCATAATGTTCCCTGTTCTGATTTCAGTTCTAGATGAACCTGTATTCATGTGTACGTTATTCCTAAGGTAAAATATGACTTGGATCAGGTTGATTTGGCAACTAATGGTGCTAAACACCTATCAAACAATGGTCAATTTTAGGGTTTAATGCTGATTTCTTCTATTAACACGTGACTCAATGGTGGTACCATTGCAACAACCGATGGTGTTGTCTTCATTACAACTGATGGTGGTGACCAAGGGTGTCAACTTACGTTCACCCCTTAGGTCAGGTGTTGGCCTAATTAGAAGCCTAATTATTAACAACTAAGTACCCTAATGATGCTATCAATCAATGGTGATATTAGTTTGATATTTGATGTTGATTAATGAATATAGGGATGATCCAACAACCTATGGTGACTTAATGGTCACTAATGATGGTGTATCCGGTCTCCAAGACCTATGGTGAGTTAATCATATAGTTGTAGCATAAATTAAGCCTTAGACCAATGGTTTCTTGGGTCATTGGATGCAATGGTCAGACGTATACTATAATTGAAGGTTTCAGCATATGAACTTGACCCAATGGTCAAGATATAATTTTTATTCCTCCAATAAAGTGGAATGATGGCTAATGTAATATGTTGGTCCTAATAATGTGATTCATATGATTTCCTTTATATGATCAACTTAAGGAGCTTACTTGTTGACAATGGATGGCTTGTTTTAAATCAACATTCAGTTATGGGTTTTACCCTACTCTCAATGGAACTTTTTGTGTTGTTAATCAAGGGATGTCTAGGGTTAGATGGTGACTCTTTATAGAGCACAAATGAAGGACTTCATAGGTGGCTTATCCAAGGTGTTTACTTATGTAAAGAACCAATGGTCTTACCTTTTAAACATCTAATGGTTTTAGGTGACATTGTGATATAGTGATATGGGTTGAATGATGATGGAACAATTGGAGGATTACCCTTAATAAGGTAGTCTTGCCTATTCACTCATATGAATAGAAGGGATGATAATCATATTGTTTTGATATGTAGACCTAATGAGGTATAGCTTGTTATATAGCTTTAATATAACTAAATGATGGTAATTGGGTATGAATAGTCCTTGAATGATTAATACAATCATGGAGTACTCTCTTATTGTTTTTGAAACCCTAGTAAGCAATAACCCAATGGCTACACTTTGATTTATGTGTGGGTTCATACTTGAGAATAGTATGGAATGTGATGGTGATGCTTTACCTTATGTATCCATTATCCAATGGGGATGTTGTGAGTTAGGATTTGGGTTTGAGTGTTGATTAGTAACATTAATATAATTTATCTTGTTAACCTAACTCTAATGCAAATAGATAAAGATGAGTATTCATGTATAACCTTCTTATATGATGTCATGATTGTGAAATAACCTCCTTAATATGATCATAACCTTAATGTGTTAATTGGTGGTTATCATAGCCACATAGTTGATACTTTCTTATTCTAAACATGTACATTATGTATATGATGAGGGTTAATCATATCTAGATTCCTTGCATGTTGATGTGATAAGGGAATGTTCTTAATGTTAATATAACCCTGCCATGATTGTTTTATGAATATATCTTAGCTCATTAATGTAATATTGTGTTGATCTGGTGTATTATATATAACTTATGTTGTTGAGCCTTGTTATAAGGCATGCAAAGATAATGATGATCTTGTAGGGAATAGTCTGACGGTCTTAATGACCTTTGGGCATGGTTGAGCCCTGAATGAGGTGTAATCCTCTTGTGTTGATAAGCGTTGATACCCTGTGATATTGTGAAAAGGATTTATATATAAATCTTGTCATAGTATGATGACTGGTGTAACCTCATGAATGGCAAGTGAATATTACCATGTGATGATGAGATGAGAAATTATGTTTCAAACATTTTATATCTATTGAAGTTGTGATATTTATATGCTTGCTAGAAGTGAATTAGAGTTTGTATGTCCACTTGTTTGATGCAGTCTTAATTCACCCAATTGACATAAATAATCAAGTGAAACTCTAATCATGTAGTGCCCTGTGCCATAGATCCATTTGAGTGCAGAACTTGCCAGATGGTGAAATGAGTATTCCTAAGGGAAATTCAGAACACATACTGATGAGTTTGTGGGGTGCTTGTCATACAAAATTCATGTGTTTAGGGAGGATGACTGCGGTAATACCTAGAACTCAGTTTGAGAATGGCTGCGGTTGTGTCTCAGTGATTATATATGTGACGAGATATGAGGACAACTGTGGTTGTACCTTGGATGGTAGGGTATGCGCACCCACCTCCTTTCACTAGTGTCGTGACCTGTACCAAGGACAGACTAGGTTGTTAGTAGCTTGACCTTATGTGTCATTGTGGCAGACCCATACTAACTGGGGGCGGAGAAGATCTTAGGAGTCCAACTCTTCCTAGATCTTGTATGGCACTAATTGCGACCAAGCGGTGGTCAGATGGAACTTGAGTTTTATCCTCAAATTCCTCAGGGTTTAATAAAAGATGTAATATATCCGTGTAGCATATTTGTTTAGGGTTATACATGATGTTTCACTTTGGATGATAACCCTTGTTTTTTATCTTTACATAAAGATGATGCTTAGTGCAATTAAGAGATAGTAGATATACTTAGGTTGAGGATATGATTAGGATTGTAGATGCCTATATACAATAGATATGCTTATGTTGATAACTATACTGCCACTGCTGATTATAATCATGATGCTAGCTATCTCATGTTGTTAGTTATGTTTCGCTTGCTAGACATGCCTTTGTAACTAGAGATGCATATACTACTAATCATTCTTATCCAGATAGTTGTACTTATGTTGTTAGCTCTTCTTATGATGCTGATATGTTCAAACTATTATACATACTGATGTTGTTAGCTATGCTTATGATACTATACTTATTCATGATGTTAGATATGCTCATGTTGCTAGACTGCTTATATTGTTAATAGGGATATGAGAATAGTCTGACTAATGAAGATAGTTATTATCTGCTCCTTTATGTATTTTGTTAATCATCAATGCTATTGAGATTATTTGTTATATATATGATTAAATTTCTTAAACTGTCTCATCACCTAAAAATGTTGGAATCAATAAACATTGTTGGAGGTTATATCTCTTGCTGGGACATGGGTCTCACCCTTGTGGTTATCCACATCTTTTTAGGTAATCGGAAGTGATGAAAACAAACATGTGGCAACAAAGAGAAGCTATAGTAATGAATCTTTGAGAAAGTTTATTAGATGTCTGGTGTGTCCTAGAGTCATCCCTGTACTCTCAGGTACGGGTAGGAAAAGCTTGTATATGGTGTTTTAAACAAATCAGACTTTTGTTAGCATATTAATGCTTGTTTGTGTGGCATATATGCATATTGTTCTCCTATGTATGTATGTTGTGGCTAAGGCGATAGAACAATTTGTATGCAATTCTTGGCATAGTATGGATAAAATAAAGATGTTGAGCTCGTATGCAAATGTTTCTGAGTAGGTGCTGACGTGGAAATAGGTTTTAATTTACCCATATTTTTGGGTATGTGATTAATTAGTGATTGATTGTGCTTTATGTTTTGAGAAATCTCATTTAGTGTAACAAGTTCTCACATAGAACATCAACAAGTTTAATTGGATCTTTGTGGGAGACTTTATTGAAGTTGTTAGGTGATCCTCGACTAGCCCTATGTTTAGTTAGTTTTTCCTTTTAGCTCACCCTGTGTGGTGAAGGATAGTGATGATAACCAGATTTGTAATGGTTAGTACATCTTTAAATTCCACTGTTACTTTTGTGTTATGATACATACATGTTCAATAAATTGGTTATCATCCCTTTGAAGAAAAACTTTATGTTGGTGTTTGATTTGGGATGTTGTCCTTTTATTTCTAGTAGGGAGTGGATCCTCTCTGGTATCCCACTCTTTACAGCATAGTATCAGAGAAAGTGGTTTCCAGTTATCTAAATATTTCAATCTTGTCTCCCTTAGGATGTTTAACTTTTTCATAGATTGTGTATACCTAGTACCCTTGCCTTGTGTAGACAAAAACCTTCATGGCAGGAGATAACTCGTTTGTTGACAACCAGTTTGGTTACAAGACACCCCATAATCATATGTTTGGGATGCCAAGGTTGGATCCACCCTTTACCCCTCCAGTGACTCAAGGTACTCCTCCAACCGAAAGTGGACCATCAATAGGTCAAAAAACCCTAGCCTCTACTACTTCTAGTATGGGCATAGTCATCTCTCTTAAGAAAGAGTTGGCCATGTATCGACAACTTTTTACCACAACTATGTAAGGGAAGCCGAACAGCCTACCTATGCCTGATAAGCCTAGGGGGTATTCAATAATGGAATTCATGAAGATGCAATTGCTCACCTTCAAGGGTGAAGGTGAAATAGAGATGGTCGATAAAGATCGCATGTCCTTTGCACTAGAAGGTTAGGTTTTCTTCATACGTTCTGGATGGACCCCATCAAGTTTGATGGAATAGGATAGAAAGGACTCATGATGTCTCTAGTATGACCAGGGAGAAGTTTTTGGTGCTTTTTCATGGGAAGTACATCTACACTGCTGCACTAAAGAAGAAGGAAGTTGAGTTATATAGTTTGAAGTAAGGTTTCTTAACCATTTGTTCTTATGTGCAATAGTTCTTGTTGTTTGAGAGATATGTTGAAGGACTACATGAGGAACGTAGAGATGACCTATTCCTACAAGGACTCAACTACAATGTGGATCGTGCCCTTATACCACAACATCCTCTAGCCTTTCAATTGATGTTGGATAAGGCCTTAGCTGTGGAGTCATATCCAGGTTTCCATATTTACAAGGAGAACAATTATAAAAGGAAGCACCCTAAAGGTGATCGTTGACCAGAGGACCTCGTTACATGATGAAGAGATAGGGTACCAATATGTCATCATTTCAATGGACCATGACGTGTTTGTCTTGAGTGCCCCAAGCTTCATAATAGACGAGCATCATCTCAATAACAAGCACCTCATCAAAATAATGGCAACAATAATAGTAGAATACATGTGGAAAGAAGAGCTGGAAGAGCTTATGCTTTAGATGGTGAAGAAGTTCATCAGGAGGAACATGAACAAGGTGATCCATAGTTCTATAGTTAGGCTTTACATGTCATTTTTTATTTTTTTATTATGCTTATGTAGAGGATGTAAGGAAGTATAGTTGAACCCTTAATATCTAACAAGTAGTTTGGCTTAATAAGATGAATCCTTCTAAGGGGTGGTAAATAATTTATGTATAGATTTTGAGGAAAAAACCCTTTTAAGGGGTGGTATGCTCTATACTTATGCTATTTCATCAAGAAATTGGAAAACACCCAATTCTTATGTCTCAAGGATCTCGATCAACCCATCCACCCTATGTTTCTCGTCTCCCCACCTATAAATAGGGGTACCTACATCTTCATTGGCACATAAGCAATCGTTTCCTCATGCCAATTTGCTCATAGTCTCTGCACATATTCATCACAATCTTGTTGTTCACTCTAACTTTGCAGTGATGAGGCCTTCCTCTCTTTTCCATCTCTGACCGATTGCTCCTAGGGGTGAGTTCGTCGATCCACATTCTTTCTTTTCTTGCTTTTGGTTTCTCGAATCATTGCCTTGATAGTGTTTGCCCAATTTTAAAGAGGACAAGCAGCTCACTACTACTGTCCATGGTGTGAAGCCTGGGAAGGAAGATCGCTTTAGCAAATTCCCGATTTTACTCCTCCCCATCTCTTCTTCCTTATATTCTCACAGAGAGATAATACAATCTTTTGATCACTTTTTGTTTTCTCGGTGGACCGAGGCCACACGGGTTTTATCAATGACTTAGCCAACTATGATTGGGCCTCACGTGGGCCTGACCTACTTTTCATTTCTTTTCACAAATTTTCTCACCTACGTGGCTTTGTCTAATTATTTAATTGGTTGAAATTGTAAAAACCATATCTTTTGATGTACTTATTCAAAAATTGTAAATAAATATGTTTTGGAATCATATAAATGTGTTCTTTCTAACTAAAATAGTTTCAAAGCCTGATTTCCATGTTTTCTATGAAGGATATTTGAGGATCTAATTAATTAATATAAAAGACCTAAATTGGCAACTAATTCATCTTAACTCCAAAATTAAAATAAAAAATGTTTTCTTGAGCAGGAGAACCTAATAAGTCGATTGGTTTAGGTATTGAGTCCAAAATCTAATGTTTTCTAGAAAGGTATAGAATTAGGGTTTCATTACATTTATATGAATCTCACCCTAATACATGTGAATAATATGTAATTAGGGAAAGTTGATCTTGGAAACAACTAGATTGGTGAAGAGTGTTTGTAGGACTTTAAAATAAGGTATGTTTGGATTCCCTATTATTCCTTTTGAGAAATTCACCTAAATCATCTTTCTCTTGGTCCTATGGACACTAGCCTACACACTATCTCTTTTTCTTTTAAAATTGTATTCCATGTGAACTATGTTATTTGTTACTGATCTTATTATCATATTATCATGTTTGGACATTCTTCTAGACTCTTCCTTATATATTGCTCATGGTGGAATATTCTTGGGTGATATATGCTCTTTTCCCCACTTTTCAGGATGATGTTGATTAGGATCATGTGATCCCACTTTATGTATTTGTTGGATGTTCTCATCCCTCTTATTTTTATTTATTATTTCTTACTCTTTTTTTAATGATTCATATGGTGACTAATAGTATAATGTACATGTGCTTTTTATGTGGATGTGAAAATTCCCACATATGAATGCAGATGTAAAAATTCCTACATATGAAAATACTTAGGGTAGACATGTTTTCCTACCTAGGCAGATGTTGACAGACCCTGCCACTCCATATCATAGAGTAGATGTATACAAGACCCTGCTTACCCCACATTTTTGGTAGATGTGTTATTTCCTACCTACATCTTTATATTGTCTACTATTGTCACAGGTGAAACACATGGATGTATTGCTCTTATTTTTTTGAAACTCTTATTTCTTTTATTCTTGATTGGGTAGTCCTTTTCTTTAACCATGTAAAGTATTTTATTTTACATCCTTTATCTCATTATATTGCTCAATTTCCATTTAGCATGCACATACCAACTTTTTACTGATGTCATCTTCTCTTTTCCTTTTGTGGGGTACACTTCCAACCCCAAATATAGGTCAAGGAGGAGACAACTAGGTTGGACTAGGACCTCAACAAGTTTAATTAGATCTTTGTGGGAGAATTTATTGAACTTGTTAGGCGATCCTCATCTAGACCTATGTTTAGCTAGTTTTTCCTTTTATATCACCCTGTGTGGTGAAGGATAGTGATGATAACAAGCTTTGTAATGGTTAGATACATCTTTAAATTCCATTTCTACTTTGGTGTTATGATACATACATATTCAATAATTTGGTTATCATCCCTTCTGAGAAATATTTTATGTTGACGTTTGATTTGGGATGTTGCCTTTTTATTTCTAGTAGGGAATGGATCCCCTATGGGATCCCCCTCTTTACACCTTCCTTCACGTTACTCCTCTTTCTCTTTTCCTTGGCATATAAGGAAGATCTCATACAATAATAACTTTCCAATTCTATTATTCCTTTTTCCATATACACGATTCCAAAGCACTCTTTCTTTTTATTTCTTTCCTCATACTAATCCCTATCTTTCTCAAGGTTATGAAAAAAATCCATGATACAAAAGTGCATGGTCGTCAAAAGGATAATCATTTACTAAATTCTCAACATAGGAACTCATATAACTTAATTGCCAACATTACTTGATTGACACACCAAAAGCCATAAAGGAAAGCATATACTTATATGGCGCATATTCGATAGTTGATTATTAATCTATGTCGAAACACTTTATGATTTCTTTGGTCTTTGATACACCCCTTAAATCGATCATCTTTATTTCAAGGAAACTCGCTAATACCTTGCAAGATTTATATTTAGTGTGTGGGATTTATTGGGATGTTCTTTTTATACAAACTTGCTCTTTTAAACATTTCACTAAAACAATTACCATCATCTCATGATACATCCTTTCCTCTCAATTTCTATAATTCTCTTCTTTTATTATTATTTTCAAGTATACTAAAATATATTACTATTTGATGCCTCAAATCTTGTGTTGCCAAACTGCATTAGATAATTACTCCATTAATTATCTAGAATACCCTAAATCTTATTTTCTTTTGGAGATTTATTATTTCATATCACTATTATTCAACAATTCATAAAGCCATTACAATATATTTATGCACAAAATCATTTTTTTAACTTGTGCTATAAGGACCTATTTGCAAATCAAATGGACTCATGGGCCTTACTTGGGCCATGGGTTCCATCCATGACACAAAGTGAATGACTTTATTTTATGCATAATACAATTAAAGGATACACTTATCAATCCAAGCCTTATATTTATATAATTCAATTTCACCAAAATTGAGGATATTACATTCACCCCTCACAAAATTCACACCTAGTAAGGTTAAAGTAAATGGCTACTCAATTTAGCTTCAAACCTTAGTTAGAAACCCTACTTAGACATCTTTAACATATATTATTGATATGCAAATTTCTCATATGATTTCAATTCAGGGTATATACACATTCTTCATATTTACATGATATCATATATTGGTGATTACACTTTCATTTGTGATTTTAGTTTCACTTGGGGACTAACTTTTGACACTGGTTTCCAACCTATTATTCCTTTATTTCCACATATCAGTGAGGTAACACCTCAAACACTAGATGATGTCCTTAAACTAAAACTAGGGTATTCCTTTTCATAGGTCAAGTTTAAGCATAACATGCGTCCACCCAATCTATCTCACTCATAATGAGATGAAATAAGTGTTTGACTACAGCCCAAAAACAAAGTTCATCCCATTCCAAGAGCTAAGAAAACGTACACACACATTATCTTAAAATTCTGAATTTTAGGTGGAATTACTTGGAAAATCTCTCCAAACCCTACTTTATTTTAATTTCTCACTATTCTTATATTTCATGAAGTCAAGTATCTTTCTCACTCTTAAGTTTGTGCACAAATTCCCTTAAGATTTCAATATCTTTTATATTCACAACTCATGTCTCATTAGCCTTAGTCATTTCCTCATGGTCTATAGGGGTAATGGTACCTTTGGAGGGATCTTGTAACATACTCAAATCTAGATAATTAACACCTTTTACTCCTTTTTATTTTAATCTTTTATTGCTAAACCCCTCCTTTTAGATTCATAGGTGATAGGATGGTAGCATCCTTTGAATATGAGTGTTTCTTGCTAAAATACAAATATTTGAAGCTTTAATATAGGAAATAGGGGTTATTCATTAGTTTTGGGATTTTGTGAGTCAAATTGTCATTTTAAGATATTTAATTTTAAAATTTGTCTTCTAGATTTTCCCCTAGGATAGTTTTGGTTATGAGAGAGTTACATATGAAATTTGGTTAAGAAATAATTACACAATATATTTATATAGAGAAAATATATTTTCCTCAAATTGAGTGTTTACTGCATTAAAGTTTTCTATAAGGCAAATTTAACTCCAATATTGGAGTCTTTGGATCCTTATTACCTTACTCACCAATTTTCACCTTATTTAGGAGTTATTTACTCACCCAAATTGCAATAGAGAGAAAAAAATTAATTTATATCACTTTATCTAATTTCTAATTTGATAAGCTTTAATGTCACACATATATTTGAGGCATGTGACTTTTTTTACTATTGGATATCAGATCGGACAGCTTACAATTTTTCCCTTACCTTGCAACAACTATGGAAACATTTCTTTTAAATGATGACTGAAAAATATGGATTTCTCTCTCCTCAAACAATCTTTGTGTGAGATTTCTTTTCTATTGAATTTACCATTTGATTCCGCATTGAATCATGTATTACTTGCACCATAATTTATAAGGATCGAGAAATGCCTAATTCATACCCCTACCTCTCTTGAAGAATCTACCTGCCGATGCCTTAAACCTTGAGCATGTATATAAGGGATAAGACCCTCGTCTTTTCTGCATCTTGCCTCATTATTTTCCTATTCTAATTTCCTCGCACATCACCTATTTGACCACGCTCGATCCATTTTTCCTTCTCTGACTTGTGGTGCCTCTCCCGAGAAGTTGGTTTCTTTGATCTTCGATCATGTTTGAAGGTGAGTTCCTAAAAGTGTGTTCTTCATTTTGTATCTTCAAATCACAGAATTATTGCCAAATTGTGATTCACCCAAACTCAACCCAAGCTACTACTTCACAGACTCACCACCACAGTTGGCGCGTGAGGATGGGGATGACTCCCTGGGGGAATTTCCCACCTTTCCCTCACCATCTTCTTTCTTTCTATTTTTGTTCAAGGGCATTATCATACTTTTTCCATTGTTTTGTTTTTGCTCTTGGGTGAGTGGGTTGCCTCGCTAGTAGTGGGCCCAGGCTGCTTGGCCACTTTTGATTGGTCCAACTCAAAAAGGTTGACTGGGTCCTATCTACTTATGTGGATTTTTGGGGCTTTTAATTCGTCTAAACTTCAAAAAATCATAACTTTCACTCTATCTTCTGGTCCAGTTATCATCGCCTAATCATGAGTTCTAAAGATTGGATTTTTATCATTTAAAATCCTTGTAATATCACATTAATACTTAAAGATAAGTTTGACAAGATTAATATGAGACATTGGAGTCACATCCATGACCATTAACCTTGAACTTACTCTTTGAGACCTAATTAAGTGTCACTCTAAGTTTCTATTGACGATTAGAGTTTTAGGGTTTTGTTCAAAGATGGGGGGTTGTGCAACATATACTTCCTCCTCAATTATAACATTCAAAATGCACTTTTAACATCCATTTTATATAGAAGAAATTTTTCATAACTAGTGAAAGCAAGCAACACACAAATGGACTCAAGTCTAGCTACAGTGCATATGTTTCATCAAAATTTATACCTTCCTACTAATTGTAGCCTTGAGCCACTAACCTTGATTTCTTCCTTACCACTTTCCTGCTTTCATCTAGCTTGTTGCGGTAGACCCACTTGGTTCCAATGATCTTTCTATCACTTGGTCTTAGCACTAGGATTCATACTTTGTTCTTTTCAAATAGCTCCAACTATTGTTGCATAGCTCGGATCCACTCATCATCCCTAAGAGCTTCCTTGACGTTCTTTGGCTTGAATTGTGAGATGAAGGTGATGTTGGCATTTTCTTTGTTGAATGTAGCCCGCTTCTTCACTCTTTCAAATGGATCACCTAAAATCAGCTGTTTTGGATGATTCTTTGCAAATCGGGGAGTTGGATTCTTTTTATCTTCATCTTTCTCTTCTTCTTGAGTGGCCACCTGTTTTCGCTTTTGGGTGATGATGAGTTCTTTTAGAATAGGAATTACCTCACCTGCAACATCATCATTTTGAAAAATATATTTGGGAATAGAGGGGTTAGTCTCAATAAACTTAACATTTATAGATTCTTCTACTTTAGCAAGATCAACATTAAACACTCTATAAGCCTTGCTAGTAGTGCTATAGCCAAGAAAGAAAGCCTTGTAATATTTCAGATCAAACTTGTCGAGAGAATATTTCATATTTAAAACAAAATAAAGACATCTGAAAACATGGAAATACTCCATAGAAGTCCTCCTACCACACCATAGCTCATAGGGGGTTTTCCTTAAAGAAGGATGTATGAAAACCCAGTTTTGCACAAAACATGAGGTACTGACATCTTTGGCCCAAAACTTCTTTGGAGTGTCATACTCTAAAAGCACGGTCCTAGCCATATCCTGTATTGTCCTATTTTCCCTCTCTATAACCCCATTTTTTGAAGTGTTTGAGGTGAAGAGTTATGTGCATATCCAGATTATTTACAAAAGTGTTCAAAAATATCATTTTCTCCATTTTCCTTTGGAGACTCATCAAAAGATAACATCCCAAGTCATCCTTACTGAAGTCCTAGTCGTAACTCTATTGGGATTCATCTGTGCAACAGGAAAATTCTTAATGCGGGGGAGAGCTCAGAAGCAACCAACTGAAAGAGAGACAAGACCTCACTACTGCAGTCCCTGGAGGAAGAAGCAAAGGCTATGGGGAAGTCCACGCTTGTCGACGGTGATCAATGAAGGTAGCTTCTTGGAATGTTCAGGGTGTTTGCGAAAAAGACACCCAAAATGCAATCAAAGATCTGGTTAGTAAATATGAGATCTCATTAATGTGCCTCTTAGAAACTAGATGTAGCTGAACTAGAGCCTTGGGATCATCAAGAAGCTAGACTTCATGCATTCCCACAGAGTAGAAGCAATTGGCTTTTTAGGGGGGATATGGATTCTCTGGAAGAACAACGTCGATATGAACATCATCTCTTCACAAAAGCAATTTGTACACTGTAAGATCAATGGCACTTTCTATACCTTCGTCTATGCAAGCACGACAAGAGGAGACCGGAAGCTTCTTTGGAGCTAGTTGAGTGCGTTGGCCCTCTCTATCACTGATCCATGGGTGGTAGTTGGGGATTTCAATGTTATCATGTACCCATCCGAGAAGTTTGGAAGCAACATTTTTGACAGTGCAAATAGTAGGGACTTCATCGAAGCTGCTGAGGCTTGCTCTCTTATTGAACTGGGAGCCAGTGGTGCTCATACCACCTTCCGAAGGGGCCTACTGCATGAATGCCTCGATTGGGATTTAGGGAATTGTGAATGGATCGATCAGCCAGCCAAGAGAGGTGTTCAAGTTCTCGAGAAAAATCACTCTGACCATGCCCCAATCATGGTGTCCACTGAAGACCCTCCTCCTGTAACAAGAAGCTATCAGACTCATACCTCAGCGAGATGGTACTCGATGCCAGGTTATGAGGACCTCATAGAAAACTCATGGCTAAAAGATTGCAGCTTGATGTCAGCCAACAATGACTTCTTGGAAAAGGCCAGTAGTTGGGACAAGGCCACTCGCAAACAAGATAGATGAGAGAAGGACCAGTTCTTCAACAGAATCAAGTGGAACCAAATGAACCTGGCTCTCAAGTTTAACCACACGCTTGCGGAGGACACGATCATCCTTCAAACATGGCTAGATGATATCTTACACAGGGAGTAAGAAAAGAGCCAACAGAAGGCTCGATACAACTGGATCAAGTTGGGTGATAATAAAACAAACTATTTTCACTCTCTTACAAAAGCTAGGAGATGGAGGAACAAGATTTCTTGACTGAAGGACATAGAGGGAACCTGGAAGGACAACGATGATTAGCTAAAATATCTTATTTTAACCTTCTTAACTAATGTGTATCAGGAACTGGACAGTGATGAAAGAAAGGTTGAAAGCATCAATTTCCCTGGTGCTTTTAAGTCTATGTCTTAGGAAGAGAAACTGAGTATGGTGGCTATTCCCATAGAGAAGGAGATATGGTACACTCTCGTCTCAATGTCCCCTATCAAGGCATCATGCCCAGACAGAGTGGACACATGTTTCTACCAAAGAAATTGGAGCACACTAAGGTCTCAATTATGCCAGTTCATTCAGGACCTTTTCAGAGGGGGAGATCTCCCTCCCTCAGTAACTGAATCTCTCATCATCCTTATCCTGGAGAGAAATACTCCTGAGCAATTCTCCCACCTCAGGCCAATATCTCTAAATAATCTATGCACCAAGCTTCTCTCAAAGGTTATTGCATCTCGCATAAAGAATTTCTTGAAAGACTGGATCTCCCCATTCCAGTATAGCTTTGTACCAGGGAGGAAGATAGGGGACAACATAGCCCTGGTACACGAAATTGTACACTCAATGTGTAACATACCAGACCTTACACCCTACCCTGGAAGTTTTTCCTTTTGAGTTTGATCAAACACAGTTGAGGTTAGAATGATCCTAATAATCAAATACATGAACAATGTAATCTAATATGTGACATAACTCATATAAGAAGGCCTCAAAATAAATAATAGACTTCAAATTCGTAATCTACACATTAAAATAAGTTTATATGTCAATTTTCATTTAATTTGGACAACCTTGAAATAATATGGTAAGATAGGAGAGTGAAATTGCCCAAAAGGTGTAATTAATAAATAAATATAATTCATGACTCCAAAAGAGGAAAATAATCTTATATTTGTGATCTACATAATAAATATAGCCTTTGGGTGATTTTTCATCCAATTTGGAGAAAGTTTGCTTAAAAGGTGTAATCAGGAGAGAGAAAGTATGTAGAACCTTCAAAATATTAAATAAATACTCAAACAACTCCAATATGTGAAATTGATGGAAAATTCATATCGAACACATTAAATATGACTCGTGGGTCAAGTTTCATAAAATTTGGATAATCCTAATGCCATTAATGAAGGAGGAAAGAGAAAATATGATTTGATTTATTTAATACATTAAAAGTTTTCAAAAGGCAAATATAATTTTATATTCGGAATCTACATGCTTTAATTAGCCTCTATGAAAAATGTTATCCAATTTGGAGTTTATTTGCACCCTCAATTGAAGAAAGAGAAAAAGGAAAATTAATGTCTTCACACTTTACTCGGATTCGATTTATATTCATGCTACTGATTTTATTATTGTCTTTGTGTGCGGGCTTTTCTGGCCATTGGATTTGAATCACACGGTTCCTGTAGCATCCCCTACCTCTGATTTCTTTGCGCCTGTGCGAACTGGGAAACCAGTTTCCCTTGCGTTTTCCTTCTCTGATTCCTCCTTTTCATCTCCATGTTTTTCACCACTCACTCCGCCTCCACATTCCTTGCTGGCTCCCGAACCCGATGACCCTATAAAATTTTGGGCTTGAGGCATCCTTTCCTTGTTCCATAGACACCGCGAGAGTCCTCTATTCTCGCCCCTGTTTTCCCGGCCTTCTCTTCTCCTCGCGCCACCAGGCTTTCGGACCTCCAGGTAATGAGCTCATGTGCTTCGTATATGGCTCTGCAACCACTCCCAGTTCTCACGTGGGCCAGCTTGTTGTCTCACGGTTTATCTCTATGCTATCAAATTCTAGGCACCAATGACGGAGGCTGAATTGGGGGTCCTGATTGTTGGGAGACCTCCTGAGCATCCAGGATGTCTCGGTGGATCTGCTTCAAGCTAATCGACTAGAACATACACCGGATCAGTGGTATTAAACCAAATCCCTCTTTCTTATTTTGGTTCTTCGATTTATTTTCTTAGAGGGTTCTTCTTGTAGTTTTGATCTTGGAAAAGATCTCAACAGTGGCTTTATGGCACCGATCAAGCATATGGTTTTGGATTCTCGAACTGGTTTATCGAAAAATCCCATCTTTGCCAATATAGATTTGAGGTTTTTGACGTTGTTCCTCACTCGCGAGCACTGGCTGAGGGAAGAAGAAGGTCAAACGTAGATTTCCAAGAGTGACCTTGACCTAGTTTTATTTGATCTCTATCTCGTAGGGGCAAATACATATTTTCACCCTCTATGTTTTATTTTTTCGTGGCGAGCCCTGTTCTTGTTGTCTGTGGGTCCCCGGACCAAGTGGCTTGTGGCGACTGGGACATCTCAACATGGTTTATGAATATTCAGATAATGTTTTTTTTCTCGTGGTTTATCAGAATTTTTTTTTATTGGTTGATAGTTAAATAATTCATAACTAATTATCCGTTAATCCAAAAATTACAATAGATAGTCATTGGATTCAGGAAAATAAGGGCTATCTTATGGTGTTGGTTTTTTCATCCGAATCTAATGTTATGAAGTGGTAATTTTAATAGATTAATATAAATATGTATTAACTTGTAAAAAATCATAACTAATTATTTATAAGACACAAAAATATAATAAAATATGCTTTGGACTAGGAATAAGATATACTAAAACATGGCATGGTTTTCATAACCTAATTCGCATAATGATAAAAAGGTGTTTTTAGGGTTTTGAATAATTAATGGAAACCTAAACCTAATTCCACATATATGCTTAATAGGTTCTTTGGATGACTAGGCTTGGACCTAGAAGTGACTTTGGATCATTTGAATCTGATGTGGAGGTATGTTGTATCCCCTATTATTCTATGTTGAGCAATCACCTATATTCTTATTACTCTTGGTCCTATGGACAATAGCCTTTACACATTATCTTTTCTTTTGATATCATGGTTCATGTGAACTATCTTTTATTTGTTATTTATCTTGTGATCATATATATTCTCTTGGAATCTTATCTTGTTGCCTTGGTGCAATTTGGACTTTTGATATTATATGCCCACTGTGATGTGGATTTTTACTTGTTGATATGTGCCTACTTTGAAGTGGATGTTATATGTATGTGTTGTCCATTGTGTGATGGCAACATTATACAATTTTGACTGTACTTTTCTACTTGCCTCCACATTAAACATGCTTTGTGATTTAGTAGCACTAGAGTAGTGTAAGTGGATTGGTTTTGTTTATAGCAGATGTGATATTTCCTGCTCTTTTTGGGACGGCAAGGAACCTCGTACCCAGGGCAAGATGTGTGTCTTGGCCCATGTTTTTATATATTTGGGAGATTGGCAGTATTCCTTTCTCTATCAGTCTTCAGCTTTATGGGGGTTGGCCACCAATTGTGTTTATATTGTTCTAGGGCTATGTTTATCTCACATGCATGCAAGATATTGATTGTGGGGTGTGTGCCCTACTTTTGCTTTGTTTCCCACCATGGTAGTGGATTTATTTATGACACAATCCTTTTATATGTTATTTTATGGCAAGTATCCCTTTTATTAGGATTCTTTTCTATTGATACCCATTTGGGTGGTACTTATCTCTTGCATGGGAAGCATTTTATATTTGACGTCCTTTATTTTATAATGTTGCTCAATCTCCTTTTTAGTATGCACATACCTGCTTTTGCTGATGTCTCTTGTTGTTTCTCTTTTGCTGGGGTATGCTTCGAACCCTAGGTGGACGACATGGATGACAAGGCTTGATGACCTGGACTTTGATAGTGAAGTTAAAGCTTGGAGAATATCTTGAGGTGGTTTAGATTTCCTCTACATAGATCCTTGTGATGTAAGTTTGTAACCCTTTTTTTTATAATTGAATATAGTCATGTTTTTATTCCGCTGCTGTACTTTGGTCTTTTTTTACCATTAAATAAAGATTTGAAAATTTTACACCCACTCCAACATACCTTCTGAGTGTGTTTGGACTGGAGGTTTTATTGTTCAAATTTTTAGTAGAGAAGTGGTTTCACTTCTTTACAACATGGTATCAGAGCCCATGGGTAGTCGGAATCGACTATTTCAATTTTGTCTCCCATAAGAACCCTTGACCTTTCTAGTTAGCTCTAAGTGAGATGTTGACCTTAGAATTGATCAATGATGATCTGTGTATGCAATAAGGTTTGTTTTGAGGATGAGAATATGTTAGGAGATCTTGTTATGGAAATATTGTGACTTAGTTTTCGCATTGATTTTGAGCTCACCATTGTTTTACATCACGTGATTCTTTAAAGAAAAAGTTATTTTCATTATACTACTATATGTACAAAAATTTTCTCTGATTTATCGATGTTTTCTTGAACTAAGTCACAATGAAGATAAACTCTAGTTCGAGTAGAATCTAACCCTAGTTTGTGACTAGGATTGATATAATGGTGTAGTTGACCTACCCTATGACTTTTTGGATGTTCATGTAGGGTTGATAGGTTAGAGACACGAGGACTTAAATCTCAACCCTAGATGGTGACTTTAGTTGGATACATGAGAAATATAAATCTCTAAAACATTCACAACTAAATAATATGTGGGTAGTCTTAATACCTTGATGATGATTAGTTTGACTTGTTAGGTTGAATCCCTTTAAGGGGTGGAGAGTAGTTAGTTGTTGATGTTTGATCTATTGATTTCAAGGACAAAATCCTTTTAAGGGGTGGAGTGCTGTAACATACCGGACCTTACACCCTACCCTAGAAGTTTTTCCTTTTGAGTTTGATCAAACACAGTTGAGGTTAGAATGATCCTAATAATCAAATACATGAACAATGTAATCTAATATGTGACATAACTCATATAATAAGGCCTCAAAATAAATAATAGACTTCAAATTCGTAATCTACACATTAAAATAAGTTTACATGTCAATTTTCATTTAATTTGGACAACCTTGAAATAATATGGTAAGATAGGAGAGAGAAATTGCCTAAAAGGTGTAATTAATAAATAAATATAATTCATGACTCCAAAAGAGGAAAATAATCTTATATTTGTGATCTACATAATAAATATAGCCTTTGGGTGAATTTTCATCCAATTTGGAGAAAGTTTGCTTAAAAGGTGTAATCAGGAGAGAGAAAGTATGTAGAACCTTCAAAATATTAAATAAATACTCAAACAACTCCAATATATAAATTGATGGAAAATTCGTATCCAACACATTAAATATGACTTGTGGGTCAAGTTTTATAAAATTTTGATAATCCTAATGCCATTAATGAAGGAGGAAAGAGAAAATATGATTTGATTTATTTAATACATTAAAAGTTTTCAAACGGAAAATATAATTTTATATTCGGAATCTACATGCTTTAATTAGCCTCTGTGCAAAATGTTATCCAATTTGGAGTTTATTTGCACCCTCAATTGAAGAAAGATAAAAAGGGAAAATAAATGTCTTCACACTTATACTCAGATTCGATTTATATTCATGCTACTGATTTTATTATTGTCTTTGTGTGCGGGCTTTTCTGGCCATTGGATTTGAATCGCACGGTTCCTGTAGCATCCCCTACCTCTGATTTCTTTGCGCCCGTGCGAATAGGGAAACCAGTTTCCCTTGCGTTTTCCTTCTCCGATTCCTCCTTTTCCTCTCCATATTTTTCACCACTCTCTTCGCCTCCACATTCATTGCTGGCTCCCGAACCCGATGACCCTATAAAATCTTGGGCTCGAAGCATCCTTTCCTTGTTCCATAGGAGCCGTGAGAATCCTCTATTCTTGACCCTATTTTCCTGACCTTCTCTTCTCCTCACGCCACCAGGCTTTCGGACCTCCAGGTAATGAGCTCATGTGCTTCGTGTATGGCCCTGCAACCGTTCCCAGTTCTCGCGTGGGCCAGCTTGTTCTCTCACACTTTATCCCTCTGCTACTGAATTCCAGGCACCAATGACGGAGGCTGAATCGGGGATCCTGATTGTTGGGAGACCTCCTGAGCATCCAGGAAGTCTCGATGGATCTGCTTCAAGCTAATCGACCAGAACATACATCGGATCAGTGGTATTAAACCAAATCCCTCTTTCTTATTTTGGTTCTTCGATTTCTTTTCTTAGAGGGTTCTTCTTGTAGTTTTGATCTTGGAAAAGATCGCAACAGTGGTTTTATGGCACCGATCAAGCGTATGGTTTTGGATTCTCGAACTAGTTTATTGAAAAATCCCATCTTTGCCAATATAGATTTGAGGTTTTTGACGTTGTTCCTCACTCACGAGCACTGGCCGAGGGAAGAAGAAGGTCAAACGTAGATTCCCAAGAGTGACCTTGACCTGGTTTTATTTGATCGCTATCTCGTAGGGCCAAATATGTATTTTCACCCTCTATGTTTTATTTTATCATAATGAGCCTTGCTCCTGTTGTCTGTGGGTCCTCAGGCCACGTGTCTTGTGGCGACTGGGACATCTCAACATGGTTTATGAATATCCAGATAATGTTTTTTTTTCTCATGGCTTATCAGAATTTTTTTTGATTGGTTGATAGTTAAATAATTCATAACTAATTATCCGTTAATCCAAAAATTTCAATAGATAGTCGTTGGATTCAGCAAAATAAGGGCTATCTTATGGTGTTGGTTTTGTTGTCTGAATCTGATGTTATAAAGTGGTAATTTTAATAGATTAATCTAAATATGTATTAACTTGTAAAAAATCATAACTAATTATTCATAAGTCAGAAAAATATAATAAAATATTTTTTGGACTAGGAATAAGATATACTAAAACATGTTATGGTTTTCATAACCTAATTTGCATAATGATAAAAGGGTGTTTTTAGGGTTTTGAATAATTAATGGAAACCTAACCCTATTTCCACATATATGCTTAATATGTTCTTTGGATGCCTAGGCTTGGACCTAGAAGTGACTTTGGATCATTTGAATCTGATGTGGAGGTATGTTGTATCCCCTATTATTCTATGTTGAGCAATCACCTATATTCTTATTACGCTTGGTCCTATGGACAATAGCCTTTACATATTATCTTTTCTTTTGATATCATGGTTCATGTGAACTATCTTTTATTTGTTATTGATCTTGTGATCATATATATTCTCTTAGAATCTTATCTTGTTGCCTTGGTGCAATTTGGACTTTTGATATTATATGCCCACTGTGATGTGGATTTTTACTTGTTGATATGTGCTTACTTTGAAGTGGATGTTATATGTATGTGTTGTCCATTGTGTGATGGCAACATTTTACAATTCTGACTATACTTTTCTACTTGCCTCCACATTAAACATGCTTTGTGATTTAGTAGCACTAGAGTAGTGTAAGTGCATTGGTTTTGTTTATAGCAGATGTGATATATCCTGCTCTTTTTGGGATGGCAAGGAACCTCGTACCCAGGGCAAGATGTGTGATTCTTGGCCCATGTTTTTATATATTTGGGAGATTGGCAGTATTCCATTCTCTATCAGGCTTCAGCTTTATGGGGGTTGGCCTCCAATTGTGTTTATATTGTTCTAGGGCTATGTTTATCTCACATGCATGCATGATATTGATTGTGGGGTGTGTGCCCTACTTGTGCTTTGTTTCCCACCATGGTAGTGGATTTATTTATGACACAATCCTTTTCTATGCTATTTTATGGCAAATATCCCTTTTGTTATGATTCTTTTCTATTGATACCCATTTGGGTGGTACTTATCTCTTGCATGGGAAGCCTTTTATATTTGATGTCCTTTATTTTATAATGTTTCTCAATCTCCTTTTTAGTATGCACATACCAGCTTTTGGTGATGTCTCCTGTTGTTTCTCTTTTGCTGGGGTATGCTTCCAACCCTAGGTGGAGGACATGGATGACAAGGCTTGATGACCTGGACTTTGATAGTGAAGTTAAATCTTGGAGACAATCCTGAGGTGGTTTAGATTTCCTCTACATAGATCCTTGTGATATAAGTTTGTAACCCTTTGTTTTATAATTGAATATAGTCATGTTTTTATTTTGCTGCTATACTTTGGTCTTTTTTTACCATTAAATAAAGATTTGAAAATTTTATACCCACTCCAACATACCTTCTGAGTGTGTTTGGACTGGAGGTTTTATTGTTCAAATTTTTAGTAGAGAAGTGGTTTCACTTCTTTACACAATGGAATAAAAAAAAGCAAGAAAAGAACAATGGCTCTAAAGCTCGATCTGGTCAAGGCATTTGACAAGTTAAGCTAGCCATTCATCCATGATACTCTTATCTGTACCACCTTGCCCAAGTAGATCATCACGATCATTATGCAAATTATATGTTCTGGGAAGTCCTCCATTCTTTGGAATGGCGAGTTGGCTAGTTCCTTCTCACCCTCTTGTGGTGTCAAGTAAGGGGACCCACTTTCCTCATATATTTTCGTTCTATGTTTAGAAAGGTTAAGTCAGCTGATCACGGAGGAAGTTAGTAAGGGAGGTTGGAAACCTTTTGTCATCTCCAGAGCAAAGATACCCATCACTCATGCTAGCTTTGCTGACGATGTTATACTTTTTGGAGAAGCGACTCTTCACCAGGCTAGCACGATCCGTCGGTGCCTCAAAACACTCAGAAATACATCTGGGCTATCCCTATCACAAGAGAAGTCTGTAGTTTTTTTCTCCTTCAATACTCCTAGAGCAATGAAGAACCAAATTTGTAGAAGGATGGGAATTCAGGAAATGAATAATCTGGACAGACATTTGGGCATTCCTATTGTGTATAGAAGAGCAAAAATATTTTTCACTCACTGTTGGAGAAATTTCAAAAACATATTAATCAATGGTAGAATGATCTTCTTACCCTGGCAAGAAGGACTACACTCATGAAGTTAGTTCTTTAGTTTCAAGCATGCTACATAATGTAGGCATTCCAACTCCCTATCTCTACCTGTGACAAATTAGATCAAACTATTAGAAACTTCATATGGAATAGAGGCTCGAATAGATGCCTTAATCTGGTAGCCTGGAAGCATCTCACGAAACCCAAACATTAAGGAGGTTTGGGAATAAAAAAGTCGAAGGAATTCAACTCTGCTCTACTTATGAAAATGTCTTGTGATCTGATACAGAAGAGGCGGATACCCTGGGTATACATTATGATAGTAAAATATACACCTAATGGACACCCCAAAGTGTCTGGCTCACATCTGTGGCGTAGTATAAAGAGCTTCCTCCCTTTTCTATACGACAACTCCAGACGCCATGCCATTTTAGGAGTCCATACTGCTGTATGGACTGATGAATGGGTGGGACCTGGGCTACTACCTCTTGAGAAGCCAGACGGCCTGATCCCAGACAATCTACAAGATCTCAAAGTCTCGAGTCTAGTTCAGGATGAGGGCTCTTGGGACTTCAAATTTCTCAATCACTGGTTTATGCAGGACATTGTGGATATCATTCGTCACATGCCTACCCCTAGGCTACACTATGGCGATGACACTAGGGTCTAGAAGCCTGAATCATATGGGATATTTACTACCCGATCTACCTACTCTCTCCTCTATCAAGATTCAACATTGGAAGCCCACGCTCTCTCCACTGACATCTGGTCTCTCACTTTACCTCACAGGGTCAAGACACGTCTCTGGTTGATGTTGCACAATTACTGCTCACTAACAAACTCTAAGGCCGGAGGAAGATGACTGAGGACCCCAACTACCATAGATGCAATGGTGATCTAGAAGATGACCTCCACGCTCTACGAGATTGCATCGAAGCAAAGAAGATCTGGTCCCTCATTATTCCTATCGAAGCTACCCAATTCTTCTTGAAACATAGCACCCAGGACTGGATGGAATATAACATAAAGGATCTCAGGAAGGTTGAAGGATGGACAACTTTGTTCACCATCACTTGTTGGCACATATGGAAGAACAAGAATGCCTACATCTTTGAATGACAATCAATTCCTTCTGGAATCCTTGCATCCCAATGCCAAGCGGATGCAAGGTCAGCCATCCACGCAATGACTAGTACGCCAACAGTCCCATCCATTATGTCACCCAATCAGCAAACTCTACACTTGCAAGAATCATCCACCATTCTACATGTAGATGTGGCTACCTCGACTAATCTAAACATGTCATGCACCCATGTTATAGCCAGGAACTACTCAGGAGATTGGGTCAAGGGGTCAACTACACTCATCCTAGGGACCGATGCAATGGAAGGGGAGCTCAAAGCTCTTCTTCATGGGGCAGAACTAGCAATCCATTTCAACCTAACCAAGGGTATCATCTTCTCTAACTCACGGAACTCAATCCATTGGGTGAAATGTATCAGCAAACTGTTGGGAAAATACCTCACACTGGTTCAAAAGATTCATGAATCCTTCCAGCAAGCCAATATAGAAGATGCGGTGCACATAAAGAGAGATCAAACCAAACTTGCTGACCTTCTAGCCAAATCCTGTCTAAAACAACATGACCTCGAGGCCAACTAGATTTCTTGCCCTTCATTAGGTCGAGATATTTACATTTATGATCACTCTACTTTCAGCACTATGTACTATTCAATGTAATGGTGTAACCGGTGCCCCGATATTGCTAAAAAAAATTCTCCCCCATGATCACTACAGATGGAAATGATTCAACAACAAGCTTCATTATCAACCCGTTTACAAAAAATCAAGACAACATCAAGCATATCACTCTTGGAAATGAGAAAGAAGGTCCAAGTATATCTAGAGAAAACATCAATAATAAAAAGGCAATACTTGGAACCACGAAGTGATTGAGTTGTCATTGGTCCAAATAGATCAATGTGAAGAAGTTTAAGATCTCTCTTGGTACCGAGGACTCCTTTGGATTTGAAGGAGGACTTGGTTTGTTTTCCTTGGGTACAAGGTTGGCATTCCTCATCCTTTTCAAAATCCAATTTGGGAAGTCCCTTGACCAACTCATTTTTACTCAACTTCTTCAACTGATGCATATTTACATGACCAAGCTGACAATTCCAAAGAGAAATCATTCGAACTGACTACTAGGCATCTACCAACAACAAGATTAATAGATTCAAGCATAATACATAAATATTACCATTTCTAGTTCCCTTATATATGACTTTATAGGTGAGGGAACCTAGAATCAAACATTCAAAAGAAGTAAATAGCACAAGGTAACGATTATCACATAATTCACTTACACTAACTAAATTGTGATGTAGGCCATTGTTAATGTGTTGAAGTGCACTACAATTACTAGGATAATTATCCTAGAGTTTAATCCTTTTTTAACTTTCCAATTAGTATAGAAAGGGTCGATCCCAAAGGAAAATATTTTTAAGATTGTTAAATCTAATCCCAATGGTTTTGAAGAACTTTTTATTTCTTTTTAGTATTTTTATTTTTAGAACAGAAAGTAAAGATCGGGTTGGGGTTTGATGATTATCACTAAGATAGAAAGAAAAACAAAGAATAAGATTGCACTTAATAAGAAATAATTTGCCCTGCCACAAGGAAAATTGAGATGATTGTTAGCACAAGTAAACTATTATGAATGAGAGACTAGAATGTAAAGGGAGTGGATCAAACACAAGAATAAATCAAGATATGGAGAATCGAGGCTTTAGGGGTTTTCACCACCTTAGCCTAGGCGAGAATAGACAATTCCTTAAAAATGACGATTACGATGAAGGCATGTGAATTAATAAAAATCCACAAAAGATGAACTCCACATGAGCCCATTGGTCCTATTGCCCATGTTTCTTAATCCATCATCCCAAAAGAGGAAGATCCACGGTCATTTCAAAACCCCTATGTGATTGATTCTATTATTCTAAATCTGGATTTGCATGGTCATTTTCATCCAAAATTAACATGTTATCAAACTAATTAATTACTTTGATAGATCAACGGTTATTAGAATCAAAATCCATCTATAAGTCATTTTAAGGAATTATTCAATTTAATCCATGGCTAAGGGGCTATTTCCCTTGCCTTGATAGAGAACTACTCACTCATGCTTGTGGTAAAAAGGGAGACAGAAGAAAGAAGTGTTCTAGCCATAGTCTAGACTTATCAAAGGATTAGTTCCTTAGGCTAGAGATAATGAAATGGCCAACGCTTAATTCCTTGCTCCAGTCCACGGAAGAAGAATAAGAAGAAAACTAGATCTAAACGCGCAAGGTAAAAGAACAACAATTGAAGGAAACACTTAGCTTGCGAAAACCAATCTTTATTGATGAATAGAACACAATAACATAAGAACGCAAGAATGATTGCTCAAAAATCCCCGTACAAAGATGATACACATGATGATGTGAAAGATGGAGAACCACCCCCTCCTTTTATAGGAGAACTATGGGGTAGGCTTCTCTCAAAAGACGGGAAAAAGGGGGGGGGACCGCCAGTTTGGATTTTTTAGATCTAGTCCATAGACTCTTGATTGTCTTTAATTATCTTGACCATATAAATCTCTTTAATGCAGATTCTCACAGTAGAAATTTCGCGCGAAGTCCTGCTATCTAGAGAATATAAGTTACATCCAAAAATATGATTTTCCTGTAGGCCTTTGAATTTTCTTTCCAAATCATATTTGAACATTAAATTTTGCCTTGGGATGTGAGAGTTATGCCAATTTTGGTGCAGGATATATATTTAAATCAACACTGTGAGAAAACTAAAATGCATTCTACCTTCATATCTTCTTATCATCAATAATTCCTAAAATTTGAGAGAATCCTCATAAGAATTCATAAAATGAATATTGAGAGAATGAAAGTACAATTAATTTCTGAATTAAAATAAAATTACCAAAAAAACTCTAAATTAATTATCCTAAATGATGCACAAATAAATGATCAATATGCATTCATCAAAATACCCCAAACATGAATCTTTTCTTATCCTCAAGTAAATTAAATTATAAATAAGGTCCAATTTATACTCTCAATATGTCATTCCTCACCCTTGTAAAATAACTATAATCTTTTCCTCTAATTTTTGGCCAAGTGACCCAATCTCCTAGAACCACGTAGCATAAAGTTTTATGTTCCCTATCAAACAATTATCACATCTTGCTTCAAAAATGAGATTTTGTAGAAAAATAGGCTTCATCTTACTTTCACTTTGACTCTCTCAAATTTTTTTGTAAGTTTTTGTACAAGAAGAAGACGAAATTGCGGGGTGCAAAAATTCAGAAAGAAATGATGAAAAAATATTGATCCCACCTCTATTCGACTTGAGATATGAATTTGTGTTGTTGTGGCTACATTGGTCACAATTTTTTTTATGTGTACTTTTGGCATCTTTTGATGGTACGCCCCTTTGTGGGGTATGGAATTTTTATTTTGGGAAGCATGCCACCCCATCCTTGATTTTTTTTCCGATGGTGATTCTTTGCTTCTCTTTTTTAGAAAAAAAAAAGAGGGAAGGAATTGATGTTCTTATGATTATGAGTTCAACATTTTTTCCATATATTTTTATCAGAGAGTGTCATTGCTCTAGTTAGAGTATTCCTATAAATTACATCATACACATTTTATAACAAGATAATCCATTTCTTAAATATAGGGAAAAATTATGCTTGGTTCTGATCGATTCCTTATGGATTGCCAACTTTTCTAAGGAGTGATGTTATTTAGGGGTCCTAGGTGACACGTTGGTTTCAGACATGGCAATTTGTAAAAGATTTTGAAAGAAAATTTACTAAATTCAAGTTGGTAAAATGATCACATCTATTCAAACTGGCCAACTAGGTAATGGCCTTTTTATAATAAAAGAAACTAAAACATGGCCGACTAGATAATGGCCATAATAGAAGAAAATATAGAAGAAACTATATGAAAAATAAAGAAAAACAAGATGTTCAAAGGAAAAGATAAGGGGGGAAGTAGAAACATACCACCCACCTCCACCCCAGACTTAGATTTTTGCTCGTCACGAGCAAAACCCAAACCCGAGATGGAGAGAAGAATATTCTTAGATTCACCAGGAGGCCCTGGTAGCTCAAAATATGTCCATCTGAAGGGAATGTCGATGATGGTTGGGGCTTTGAATAGAGGATCTTCATGGTACTCCCATTGGATGGGTGGTCGTGGAAGCTTGAATAGTTTTTCTAAATGATGTTGCTTGTCACCTCGTAGTCCTTCAGGTAAGACCCAAAAATCTTCCTTCAACAGTGAAAGTAGTATTGGAGACAATTGTGGATTGGGGGAGATTGGCGGGTGCCAGTTGGGTAAAAAATCTAGTGTCATATTTGGAAGATCAGGCGGAGGATCTAGCTCGAGTATCTTTTTGCCACCTAGATCTACATGTAGTGGAGAGGGTTCCAGTATTTGAATAACTGGTTTGTTAGCTGAGTAAACAATCACTTGGGGATGTATGCCTTCCTGGTGGATTATGCAACAAGGTGCATATGTTGCCCCATAAATGGAAGCCAGTGGATTTGGTGTGGATGACTCACATATGGTATAATTATCATCATAATTATAAAAAATGATCAAGCCAGGTTTATCCATCTGTATTGGGGAATTGTCCATCGCTTTCTCGTAAAAGATCCCATCAACATGGATGTCTATGGAGTCATCATGATCTTTTACTATGCTGGAGGAGAGATGTGATTCCTTTATAGGACATGTGCCCAACTCAATGGGCTCATAAGGGATCGTCTCACAATATAATGGTGGAATGCAAGGTTCTTGCAATGTTGGAATCACCTCATCAAGTTCAACCAAATGTGGAAAAAGAGGTGGTTGAGTGAGGGCATAGTGCTCTTGATGAGGAAGCCTTTCAAAAGAATCCATTAGTGCATCTTGGGGAGGTGATGGTATATTAGTCACAATAGGCTCAACTAAGATGGGATGATTATTGTAAACATCCAAATATGGGCCTACAACCGAGAAAGGTGGTGGATCCTTAGGTTGTTGGGATGTTCTTTGAGCCCACCAGTCTTTAACATTTTTGTGAAAAGATTCTTGATTCATGAATTTGTCCACATAGGCCGTTGTCCACTCATTTTCTTACTTATATGGATAGTCAAGGCCCTATACAACTGCAGCCCTAGATAAACAAAGTTCTTCATTTGTGGAATCCTTAATTTCTTTAAAACCCCTATCCATATCCTGATCAATGTTGTATGGAATCTCAACTACTTCACATTGGACTTCTTCTAAGGGTGGCATTTCATTATACAGAAAGGGTTCAAACAAAGCAAATTGGTCATTAACGTCAACTAGATTAACATCCACAATGGAAGTGATTGGTAGAGCTTCAGGTATTGGAGTTGGTTCTACTTCATTGAAGATGATATAATCATCGTCATCATCATTGATTAAAATCATCCTTAGCCTCTTTGGTTCCAGATTAAAAAATGGTGGCACGGAATTGGCATTCAGTGAGCGTTGTATACACAGTTAATATCGAGTGCAGAAAAAATGGACTGGAAGAATGGAAACTCAGTAGAAAGAGGAGTAGCACTTCCGGAATGTTACTCAGAAGGCATAAAAAAATGAAAAAAAAATGTTTTTTTTTTAAAAATTTGGGGGTTTGAGAAAAATCTCCATTGTCCCCGGCAACAGTGCCAAATTGTTAATGCATCAAAGAGTACTATAATCACTAAGATAATTATCCTACCATTTAATCCTTTTTCAACTTTCTGGTTATGGTTAGTATAGAAAGCGTCGATCCCAAAAAACAACATTTTAAAGATTGTTAAATCTAATCCCAATAGTTTTGAAGAAATCACATAAGAATTCATAAAATGAATATTTAGAGAATGAAAGTATAATTCATTTCTGAATTAAAATAAAATTATCAAAAAACTCTTGATTAATTATCCTAAATGATGCACAAATAAATGATGAATATGTATTCATCAGCCATCTGTGAAAAGAACATACTTGATATACAATGATTCATCTACATTACCCTCACCTTTGACCTTGCATTTCTTGTTGTCCCCAAAGGTAACCGAACCTCTTTTCTTTTTGGTGAAGTTGTTGAAATAGCTTATATTACCTTTCATATGCTTAGTGCAACCACTATCAACAATCCATCTACCTTTTTTCTACAAAAAAAGGAGAGTGTAGGTTCCCAACTCAAACTTTGCGATCTAGACTTATCTTGAGGACCCATTTCATTTTTGGGTTGGTCCCCTTGGGCTTGTAAGGACAATAAGTAGAGTAATGATTAGCACACTTGCAATGAGAATAAATCATAGGGTTCTTAGTGTTGGAGGACTCTCCAATGAAAACGGAGTTCTCCTTGCTCTTTTTCTTACCTTTAGCTTTGTTCTTTCCCTTAAGTGTTCACCCAACAAGTACCAAACCACTAGTACCACTTTATTTGGTAGAACAATCCAGGATTGCATTTAGGGAGTTTTTCCCTTTGAGGAATTTTTGCATAGAGGCCCTAAGTCTATGACTGTCATCATTAAGACATATTATAGTAGAAGACAAACTAGAAATATCATCTCTAGCATGAACAAGGTGGCCTCTAAATAGGGGGCTTTAGTCAAATAAGAATCTTTCTCAAGAGAAACGGAAGCAATATCGTTACTAGGCAAGATAGGTCTAGAAGATAAATCATTAACTTGACCAAGAAACCTAACATTTTCATATTTAAGTACTTGAATTTCCTTAAGATAAACATCCCTCTCATTCTTACGAGCAACAACAATAAGCTTAAATTCTTCATTTTGAGTTTTAAGAGTTTCAAGCTCATTTAGGAACTTTTGGTTATTTTCCTTAAGAGTTTCAATGTACTTAAGGTAAACACCATTCTATACTTCAACTCCATTGTATTGGAGCTCAAGATCAAGATATTGGCCTTGCAAGTTATCAATGCTTTCAAGATGAGTTTTCTCACTAAGCTCAAGAATTTCAAGTTTAGCATACAAATCATCAATAATTTTTCCTAACCTTTTTCGTTTAGATTTACATTTAGCAAAAGAAGAATGGGTTGAAACAAGCATATCAATAAGAGTTTCCTTAGATAAATCATGCAAGCTTACCTCACTTACATCACCAATTTCTTCACTAGTAGAGATAATGAGTGGAAGGTGGCACTCTCCATCTTCTTCAGAGCTAGAACCACTTGAGGATGATTCCTCCCAAGCTGCATGAGTTGCATTCTTATGTCTCTTCTCCTTATTATCCTTCCTCTTATACTTGTTCTCCTTATTGTACTCTTCCTACTTCTTGGAGATGCCCTTGTGGTGTGACTTTCTTGACTTGGGGCATTCACTCTTGTAGTGTCCCTTTTGTCCACACTTGTAGCATCTTTGAGTAGAGGAGGAGGATTACTTTCCCTTGAAGTGGTTTCCCTTGGTGTAGTTGGATTCATGCTCACTAGGGCCATCATCTTCACTAGAGGTGGAGGGAGATGTCTAACAAGCAAGTTGTTGTTGAAGGATGACCGCCTCCACTTGTGCTTTGAAAGCACTATCTTTAATCTTCTTGGATTCCTTCTCTTCTTGCTTGGCTTCTTCTTCTTACTTGTCAAGCCTTGTCTCATGAGCTTGGAGGTTGCCAATGAGCTCTTCGGTTGGGATGTCACCAAGGCTCCTATATTCTTTAATGGAGGTCACCTTTGACTCCCATATCTTTGGTAGAGTCCTCAAGATCTTGGAGTTGATTACACCTCTATCCAAAAGTGTTGTCCAAAGCAGCTAGGTCATTGATGATCACATTAAGCCTAGAGTACATCTCCGCAATACCTTCTTTCTCACCTATCTTTAAGTTCTCTAGATGGTTGTTCAACATGTATATGTTAGCCTCCTTGACTTTCTTTGTGCCCTCATAGGTAATGCACAATTTATCCTAAAATATCATAGGCGGTGTCCCAAGATGGGATGCAGTTGAACTCCATTGGTAAGGGCTGCATAGAGAATGCTTATGGCTTTAGGATTGAGCTAAGCATCTTTATGTGGAACTTCATTTCATGTTGAAACAACTCCGGTTGGCCCCTTGTATGGTGTGACCATCACCTTCCACATATCAAAGTTTATGTCTTGAATGTTGAATTGCATGTGCCTCTTCTAATAGAAGAAGTTGGTGCTGACAAAGATCGGAGGACGCATGGAGAAGTCTCCCTCTAGGTTGAGTGAACCAAGTAGGTTATTCCCATCTTATCATCTTATGGGAGATTGTTGGAGAAGATCCTTGGATTTGATACCACTTGTTGGATCTAGGGCTCTAGAGTGGGGGTGAATAGAGCTTCAAAATTCTCGCCAGATAAGTTAGACCTTCAAATGATTTCAATCAAAACCAATAGCTTCAGTCCAAATTTGAAGTCCTAACTAAACAATCATAGAAAGGATGAGAAAAATTGAAACAAGAACTTGGACAAGGTGGTTTAGAGTGGTTCCACTCTCCAAACTAGGAGAGATTCAATCCACTACCTAGAGAGTCAAACTCTTGGACTTTGCAAGTGCTTTCCTCTATATATTCACTTATAAGAGTTACAACACAAGACCCACCAAAGGACTTACCTATTCATTACAAAGAGTCTTCAACCTTACCAAGTACTTACCCACTTTGCAAAGAGTGTTCTGCCTTCTTTCAAGGACTTACCTACTATTGTACAAGTATTTAGCCTTCAAGGAATTACCCACTCTTCTTGGATCTTTAGCCTTTGCCTTCTCCTTCACCTGAAGAAGATCTTCACCTCTTCTTCAACCTTGAAGAAGAAGAACAACAACTTCACCTTCACTTAGAGTAGCTTGCTTCAGCCTTTTCTTTTTTGAGAAAGTTGATAGGGAAGATGAAATGGAATGAGAGCTTTATGTACAAGGAAGTAGCTCTCTTACAATTGGCCTAAATCACTCATAATCATGAAATACTTTGCAAATGAGAGATAAAAAGGTGCTCAAGGAGTTGCAACACACTCAACTATAGCAAGGACTTCGAATATCATGAATGAGCAAACTTGGAATGAACTCCAAGGGGTCCTATTTATAGATGCGGTTGTTCTCTTGAGTGTGGGATCACTTAAGTGCAAAATATAGCCATTTTCCAAGTTGCAATAGATCTATTCTTGCTCAAAACAACTCACCAACAATTATAATCACTTTTTCTACATTTTCTGTATAGTACCTTCGGTCGAGTTTCAATAAACATAACTTGGCTGATCCACTAAGTGACAAAGACAATTTTCAAACTATCGGTCAAGTTTGTTCTGGGAAACTAGATCGGTGAGTCAAAATTAGTTTTGCTTAGTTGATCGACTGGTCAAGTTTTGTGAATGTGCAACTCGACCGATTGGTCTCTCTAGAAAATCCATCATTGGATCGATCGAGCTTTCAACTCGACCTATAAATAGCCTGTGACAAATTTTCTATATTGACATTTGAGTGATCAAATGTTGGAATTAAGTATCCCTAATTTTTATCATCTTAGTTACAAGTCATATCATCAATACAAGTGATTACAAACATCATCTAAGGTCATTTGGAGTGATTTCCCAAATTACACACTTGCATTGCTTTGACTTGAACTTGAACAAGATAGGGCTTTTGTAATTTGATCCTTTTCATGTACCTAAAGCCTAAAATCTATCTTGAACAAACATACTAGATACATAGGAATGGAATGGTTAGGTCACTATCAAAATATAGGCAATGTATAACTCTCAAGTCAACAAACTTGTGTTACAATGCATATTAAGTGCATATACTCACTTTAAAGAAAGTATGATGCAATTATATGACATATATGTGATTCTATGTTCTAACCTTAGAATACGTGGATTAAGGTTTTAGAGATACAATGTATTTCAATTCAGATTACAAATACCCTATATATCATTTTCCATCATATAAATTCAAATGACCAATCACAACTTAAGAATTCACATATCATGTGCAATACTCCATATTTAATCAATATGTGGCATTTGCAATATATAGATAATTAGAATGTATGAATTGAATTTAATAAATGGGTATACTCATTATTAAGAAAATTTATCATCTATTTACTTCATTCATATTTAAGATCAAGAAAACAAATTTGTCCTATACGATGTTGGAGTTGCTCAATTTCCACCAATTGCACTTTAATGAGTAGATTTTATGTTGTAGTTCAAAAAGAGTTTTCAAATGAAACTACACCACTCAACTCAGGTTTGAAGAACCTAAATTTTATAGCTCAAAAATGCTAAATTCTTGAATCAAATTCTAGCATCAACGAAATCAGAATTTTCCTGCACCTATATGCTCAAGAACCTAGAAGAAGAAGAAATGAAGAAAAATAACGAAAGAAGAGATTGATTTGGGATATTTTGATCCAAATCAGTGGATTGGAGATTTATATACATAGGAGAGAGTAAAATCTATTATACCTAGCAAATATCAATGATCTATATAGAATTTACCAACCTTGGAAAGAGGAAACCCTAAAATATACTATTTCAAATTCAGATTATTCAAACCCTAGAATCCCCTCCTCTCTCAAGAATTATGAAGATCTTAAGTGTAGTATGTAAATGGGAGGTTCTTGGATTGTAATAGTTTCCTATATACTCATTAAGGTGCTTGGAATAATTAATAATAAACATTTTTCTGTCTTCTTTTAATTATCCAAAAAATCTAGTCTGGAAAGTTATTCCTGGTAGAAACTCAACCGACACAAGGTTATTTTGTGACATCATAATGCTCCAAAAATTACAAAAATTTAGTATGTTATCTAAAATCAAGTATATAAGCTACAGTTAAAATTTCATCTCAATTATATAACCCAATAAATTGATAACAATCAAATATTACACTTCTATACTTAAGCTTGTATAGCATGGTCGACTAAGTTTATCCTGGGGAAACTTGACTGACCAACATGTCCAAGAAACTATAAATATTCTGAAGTTTTTCACAATCACTCCTGCTTGAGTTATTCAATACATATCCATGATTCAAGGTAATACGAGTTACATAAAAAATAAAAAAGAGTTGTTTACCTAGACTGTTATTCTTCACACCAAATTCATCATCACATTTTCTATTGATCATTTCATGCATGTAGGTTTTTAAATTTATAATCCTACTAACCTAATCATTCACAACATTAATCTAATAGACAACATTTAAGATAACAATTAATATTCAACCTAATTAGAGGAAAGGTAAATTAATAACTATTAATGCATAGGAAGATTGAACAAGGATTTAATATAGTTTAGGAATGGTTCCTTACAAATATTCCCTCCTTTTAGAGTTTTTTTACAAAACTCTAGAAAAGGTCGGGATGGCTCAACATCCATCTTCAAGTTCCCACACAACTTCTACAACTCCATGATGTTTCCATAAGACCTTCACAATAGGCATCTCACAACTACGTAGCCTTTGGATCTCCATGTCCTTTAATCTGAATTGGGCCTTCCTCATAGGTCACATCATCTACTAACTATACGTCAGATGGATAGAAGATCTTATCAGTATCATGATGACACTTTCTGTGATGCCCATCACCACACAAAGTGATATTACTCAAAATAGATTGTGGAACTAATACTAAACATCCAAGTTTACCAGAAAATAGGGTAAATTAAAACCAATTTTCACATAATAACAAAGCAGAAACATTTTACATCTGAGTCCAAAAACTATGCCATCTTTATTACATATCATATCACAGAAAGATACATATCCATTTCTGTGGCCAGCTTGCCACAAACTTGTTACATATACAAGCCATATCTGTACATCCATGGCCTACTGCCAAAACTTGTATCAATATACAACATCAACAATACACTCCCAATGATCAAAGAGTACAAGGAAGACACATAGGATTCTACTGGAAAATACTAGAAACATATCCAACCTTCAACAACTATTGCTCCTCTTGCTGCTTAGCCTCAACCACAAGATCTCTACCTCATTGTGCATGACTACCTAAAATATATGGAAACCCAACGAGTGAGACCAGTGTCCCAGTAAGAGATACAACTATCCACCAATGTCTATTATAAAACAGGTAAGATAAAGTAGGTAGATAACAATATTATCAGGTTGAGTACATTCAGCTAAATGATATGAATAAAAAAACTAACTCTGTTTAGGCAATTCAAGCATCGTTAACTGAGAAATAGAATATCTTACACTTACAGAAGGAATATGAAGAACATGTATAACCGTTGATTTCTCTTACAACATTATAAATTAACTAATCAAAATAAAACATAAGGCAAAGGGTCATCCAGTGTGAGTCATATTTAACCCTAAGACAATATATTACATGACTATATTAAGACATTTATTATGCCCTGAGGAGATGAGGTATACCACTCTTGCTCCAACTGACCACTGGTATGCCAAAATCATTGACATATAAGATCTAGGAGGAGCTGGATTCCTATGACCTTCCACACCCTTGGTCAGTCTGAGTCTGCTACAGTGACATATAACGCCCAACTACAAAACATCCTAGTATGCCTTAGTATATAGGTACAACATTAGTGAAAACTAATTTACAACCGCAGCCGCACTCCTACAAAGGTATGACCATAGCCAACCTCAAATCATATCATATATGTATACTAGATCACATCACTGATATGACCTCGACCGTTCTCCTTCCATGGTATGACCACAACCAATCCTGTAAAATGCATATACTCAACATTATACAACTCTGAGCTTCTTCTAAGGGAGAACCGATTTCACCATCCAACAAGTATTGACGTTGAATATGGATCTATGGTACATAACAACTACATGATTAGGGTTTCACTTGATTAGTTAGGCCAATTGAGTATCATTTAGCATAATCAATTTACAACATACAAACCCTAAACAAACTCTACAAAGATAAGGGTATGATACAACTATAACATCCCAAAATTTAAATAGAATATGTTTAGGGTATTAATTACAATCTTCTATATGTAAATTTAAAACTCGAATGTTAATGCAAGTGACTCCAATAATTGAATTTTTTATATGAAGTTTGACATAAAAAGAAAATGAAATATGTTTACTTTACTACTTTATGGATCAATATACATAAAAGGAAAACCAACATTATTCTCTCTCTTTTTCTCTCCCCTCCATAAATGTTTCTCAAAAAGGCATAAAATTTAGGGGACATGAACATTAAGTGGATAATAAGTAATTATCTCGAATTTGACAGTATCACAAAGGGAGGTCATTTCCTCTTATCTAATCAATTAAATGTATAAAAATCAAGTTTAATGACTTATATGGAAATTATGGATAAAACTTGTACAAAACTTAAATCTAACCATACATGAAGTATCTAGACTCTTATATTTCCCTATGGTTAAAATTTGAGGCCAATACAACTTCACTTTAACCCTCAAATTATTTAAGAAAGGATATATATAGTTTGGAACCTAAATTAATATATGATTCTATTAATATGATGAGATCTCCTACAGTCTTGCATTTTTTTGTCACATGACCTGTATCGCTATCCGGGCTAGACTCGGGGTCGTGGACTCTTCCACATGTGAGTATCTCTTCTACTCCACCCAAGTCCTGCGTGCTCTAGGCTCTGAGGTGCCATGGGGTTTTCTCTCCCTTTTCTCACTCATCTTGCACCCTCGCAATGATATTCCTTCACCAAGATGATCGCCACATCTCCTCAAGCATTTTCATCCCAGTTTTGATAGGGTTTAGAGTTCTAGTTTCCCCTGTCGGCTGGTCTCTCACGTTCCTTGCCCTGTTTCCCACTCTGAAAATAACTGTAGTCTCCCCTAGCCCTTCATATCTATTTAAACATACCCATCCATGCACTAAACATCTAGGAATCAAGTGGCATAGCCATCCCAGCCCAAAAGTCAATCCCTCATGGTAACGCGTAACCTGTGGCATGGTCGTTTGACCCTATTTGGTGACACGACAGCTTCAGCCCCTTCAACCCCAGGCGAAGTCGAGGGTAATCAAGCCTACCCTCCATGAAGCTTCTCCACACCTCTTTTCCAGTCACGGGTGCATGTACTACATTCTCTAACCTTCCCCCTTTTCAATTTCATCTACCCTCGCAGTGACAACTGTAACTTACTACTCTGAGCATGTAGGGGCTGGAGTTAATGGTCCCTGAGAGTGCGGGGATCCAAGCAACTTGTTCCATGATGCACATTTCCATGTTGGTCTCTTGTTACCCAAGATTTGAGTTGGTGATTTTGAGTTTTTGGCTACTGTCTTTGAGCTCTTGGCTCTGGAGGTTAGATCAAATATCTAGGGAGGGCGATGTTATGTCTCTACCCTCTTCTCATTCTACTTTGGTAACACCTGATCATGGGCATTATTGTCCATAGATTTTGTTTGGGTGAGCCCCCTATATGTAGTCTTTGCTATCGACGAGGCATCAGGCCATTTGGACAAGTAAGCTTGGGACCCATGAGTCTAATTTTCTCTTTAAAGTGCTAAATTGTTTTCTCTATTTTTCCCATTGGTCAGATTTTCCTACAAACATAGTAATCCAATATATGATCAAAAAATTATAAATAAATAGTCATTGGAAAGGGATTTTTTGATAAAAATCTTATTTTAGGGTTTTCATGCCATGATTTCCTTCCTATTCTGATGTTTTATTAGAAATTCTAATTTTGGCTCATGAAACCCTAATTATGTACCACATATGATTAATGTGACCTAAGTTGCCGAATTTTTCCTAATCTAATGATATTGAATAGGAAGCATAACCTTAGTGAATTTTAACCCTAATCTACCCTAATTCAACCTAGGATCAATACAAGGTATGGATTTATGATGTTTAACAATTATGAATAGGTGTTTAGGGCCTAATCAAGACAAGAGAAGGTTTAACCAAGGATTTGATTAAGATCAGAGAGACAAAGTTAGGATTTGATTTTCTCTAGGTAAGCAGGTCTTATCACTATACATATTTACATTAGTTGAGTTGTATGCTATGTATGATTTAGGAATTATTCTTTCAATTTCAAGTTTAATGCTCAAGTCATGTCATCATATAAATTGATTGATGTTTTCTATATATTATGTCATATGGTTATCATGTTCATTAAGAATAGAGATTATGATTAATGATCAATGATTAATATATTTTAAAGTTCACATTTCAAGAGGGAGAAATCCCATCATGTTAAGTTCAAGAATCATGTTAATGATCAAGTTAATTGGAATTGAATCAATTTTTTTATATGCTTCTCGAATGATGGACCTTTATGGTCATTATGGTCATTCATAAAAATTATGGGCTTTTATAGCCAAATTGTGGGCATTCGTTCTGTTATGGGATTTCCTAGCATTATGGGATCATAAATGGGCATAATAGAGATGCATATATATTATTCTTCAATTCTTCATGTTATAAGAATCATGTAATCAAGAATTCTTAAGTCAAATTCATGTCAAGGTTTTCTGTCAAGTCAAGTATATATGCTTATTTTTCAGTTCTTATAAAATGTATAATGCCTCTTACTGATGTATGTCTTGGTTTTTGCATGGTCTTGGGATGAGATGTCCCTAGATCAAGGAGCAAAGGAATTTGTAGTGAGTGCTTCAAACTAGAAGTTTCGAGGACATAACTTGGTGGGGTACCATCTACACCTTAGAAGATCCAGTATTAAGTTTTCAAAGAAGAATTATCTCTTAGATTTGTTCTACCTTTCATGTAGTAGATGTTAGTTCAAGGATGATATTAGTTTATGGTATTAGTTTTCTTTTTCAAAGAACAATGTATGAATCAAGATTTCCAATAAAACAAGGTGATTCAATTATCTTTTTGCTATGAATATCATGTTTTGTAATGTTCCTCCAAGCCAAGTGACCCATGTTATGGACAACATAGGGTTTGCTTCCAGTGACGTATATATGTTCTTGGAGGGACATTACAATATGGTATCAGAGCAATGAATAGATGCCCACTAAGCTAAAGATTCATATGCTCTAAGCCTAGGTACAGAAGAAGTAGGTGAAATATATTAGAAACCAAAGTAGAGGTCCGGATATGAGACTAAGGTTTACATAGGGATTAGGGTTATGTGCCTAGATGTTTTCGATTTTTATGTTAACACTAGGTTGTATATAGCATGCTCTCTCTTTTTCCCACGTGTTTGTTGTATGAGACACAGACTCATGGGGTTTTGTGGAGAGAATGTTATATGCATAATCATACTTGTCATGTCCTTTCAAGTGCATGTGGTATGGGACATGTGCATGAGTGAGGTGCTAAGATAAGTGTGATTAAATATGTCACTTTTGCATATATGAGCGGCTGACATGTATCCAAAGGGCGACAAAGAAAATAAGAGTTCCATTAAAAGTTTGAGACATATAGTCACCTAAACCTAATCAGATAAGCAAGTAAGGTCTATGGTAGAATCAGAACCCCGAGAGAATAGGTAAAATAGGTCCTTTATAATGTCACTAATAATGAGAAATAGATTCATACCCACATGTTGATAGTGTTTTACCATGAGAATGAGACTTTAAGATGATGTTAGAGATTAGAGTGTATACAATAAGTAAAATCCTAAGGTGGGTAGTGTGAGTAAATTTTGAGGACAAAATTTATTTAAGATGGGTAGAATGTAACATCCCAAATTTAAAATAGAATAAGTTTAGGGTCTTAATTGGAAATTTCTGTATGTAAATTTAAAACTAGAATGTTGATGCAAGTTACTCCAATAATTGAATTTTTTATTTGAAGTTAGGTATAAAAAGAAAATGAAATATGTTTCCTTTATTGCTTTATGGCTCAATATACATAAAAGGAAAACCAACATTATTCTCTCTCTTTTTCTCTCCCCTTCATATAAGTTTCTAAAAAAGGCATAAAGTTAGGAGTCATGAACATTGAGTGGATAATAAGTAATTATCTTGAATTTGACACAAAGTCTCACAAAGGGAGGTCAGTGCCTCTTATTTAATCAGTTAAATGTATAAAAATCAAGTTTAATGAATTATATGGAAATTATGGATAAAACTTGTACAAAACCTAAATCTAACCATACAAGAAGAATCTAGACTCTAATACCCTATGGTTCAAATTTGAGCCCAATCCAACTTCGTTTGACCCCTCAAATTATTTAAGAAAGGATATATATAGTTTGGAACCTAAATTAATATATGATTTGATTAATATGATGAGATTTTCTATAGACTTGCATTTTTTTGTCACACGATCTATATCCCTGTCCGGGTCAGACTCGGAGCTACAAAGTCTTTCGCATGTGAGGAGCTCATCTTCTCCACCTGAGTCCTATGCACTCTGGGCTCTGAGGTGTTTTGGGGTTTTCTCACCCTTTTCTCAGTCATCTCAAACCCTCGCAACAAGATTCCTTTGCCAAGATTATCGCTACATCTCCTCGAGCTTTTTCATCCCAGATTTGATGGGTTTTAGAGCGCTAGTTTCCCCTATCGGCTGGGCTCTTGCGTTTCTTGCCCTATTTCCGACTTTGACAATAATTCTAGTCTCTCCTAGCACTTAAGATCTATTTAAACATACCCATACATCCACCGAACATCTAGGAATCAATTGCCATAGCCATCTCGACCCAAAAGTCAATCCCTCATGGTAACCTGTGGCACAACCATTTGACCCAATTTTCCGACACAACGACGTCTGCCCTTACAACCCTGGTGAAGTCTAGGGTCATCGCACCTACCCTCCATGATGATTCTCCACCCCTATTTTTTGCTTGCAGGTGCAGGTACTGCACTCTCTAACCTTTCCCCCTTTACAATTTCATCTACCCTCACAACAACAGCTGTAACTTGCTGCTCTGAGCATGAAGGAGCTAGAGTTAATGGCCCTTAAGATCGTGGGGAACTAGGCAACTCATTCCATGATGCATTTTTCCAAGTTGGTCTCTTGCTACCCAAGATTGGAGCTAGTGATTTTAAGTTTTTGGTTGCTGCCATCGAGATCCTAGCTCTAGAGGTTTGATAGATCTAGGGAGGACGATGCTACATCTCTGCCCTCTTCTTATTCTACTCTGGTAATGCCTAGTCATGGGCATTATTATCCATAGATTTTGTTTATGCGAGCCCCCTGTATGTAGTCTTTGCTATCGACAAGGCATCAGACCATTGTGTAAGTAAGCTTGGGGACCATGAGTCTGATTTTCTCTCTAAAGTGCTAAAGCATTTTCTCTATTTTTCCTATTGGGTAGATTTTACTAAAATCACAGTAATTTAACTAATAATCAGAAAATTATGAATAAATATTCATTGGAAAGGGTTTTCAAGAAGAATATGATTTTAAGGTTTTCATGTCATGATTTACCTTCCTATTATAATGTTTTATTCGAAATTCTAATTTTCTATCATGAAACCCTAATTATGTACAACATATGATTAATGTGACCTAAGTCGACCAAGTTTTCCTGATCTAATGATATTGAACAATAAGTCTAACCTTAATGCACTCCAACCCCAATCTACCCTAATTCAACCTAGGATCAATACAAGGTATTGATTTATGATGTGTAACAATTATGAGCAAATGTTTAGGGCCTAATCAAGATAAGAGATGGTTTAACCTAGGATTTGATCAAGATCAGAGAGACCAAGTTAGGATTTGCTTTTCTCCAGGTAAGTGGGTCAGGTCACTATACATATTTACATTGGTTGAGTTGTATGCTATGTATGATTTAGGAATTATGATTTCAATTTCAAGTTTAATGCTCAAGTCATGTTCATCATATAAATTGATTGATGTTCAATATATCTTAGGTCATATGGTTATCATGTTCATTAAGATTAGAGATTATGATTTATGATCAATGATTAATAGATTTTAAAGTTCATGTTTCAAGAGGGTGAAATCCCATCATGATAAGTTCAAGAATCATGCTAATGTTAATGCTAATGTCATGTTAATGATCAAGTTAATTGCAATTGAGTTAGTTTTTTAATATGAATCTCGAATCATGGACGTTTATGTTCGTTATGGGCATTCATGCCAATTATGGGCTTTTATAGCCAAATCATGGGCATTTGTGTCGTTATGGGATTTCCTAGAAATCATGTGCTCTTAAATGGGCATCATAGAGAGATGCATATATTACTGTTCAATTCTTTGTGTTATAATAATCATGCTATGAAGAATACTTAAGTACATATGCTTATTTTTTAGTTCTTATAAAATGTATAGTGTCGCTTGCTGATGTATGTCTTGGTTTTTTCATGGTTGTAGGATAAGATGTCCCTAGATCAAGGAGCAAAGGAATTTGAAGTGAGTTCTTCAAACTAGAAGTTTGGAGGACATATCTTGGTGGGGTGCCATCTACACCTTAGAAGATCCAGTATTATGTTTCCAAAGAAGAATTATGTCATATATTAGTTCTAACTTTAATGTAGTAGATGTTAGTTCAAGGATGAGATTAGTTTATGGTATTAGTGTTCTTTTTTAAAGAACAATGTATGAATCAATATTTCCAATAAATTCAAGGTGTTTCATTTATCTGTTTTCTATGAATATAATGTTTTATAATGTTCCTCCAAGCCAAGTGACCCATGCTATGGAAAACATAGGGTTTGCTTCCACTTATGTATATATGTGCTTGGAGGGACATTACAACAACTCTAGAAGATATAAAACAAATGAGGTATAATCTTGTCACATCATCACTTGATACCACTGTCATGCAAGGCCATTTGCATTATCACATAACAAGGGGATAATAATCCCTCATCTTATCACTAGAGGTTATCACCTCATATTAGGCATAAAGCTTCTGCCAAGTCATAAGACCCAAGTCACATATCATGCACATCATCATTCTCTCATCATGCCTCATAAAGGCTCATAATCAACACCTAGTAACATGTCAAACACATCATATCAATCACTAGCTACGGTAATTATTCACCTCAAAAGTTAGGATTATACAAGTAGTAGAGAGAAAGCATCAACTCATGCCATTTATTCAAGCAAGATCAACAACAACAACATGCATTAGAAATTATGGTTAGGGTTTCTCATATAATCAATTGGGGTTTCCATTTCAATACTTCAACATTTGACCCCAGAAAGTCAATTCCCACATTTTTGGAGCATGTTGAGATTAATAATCATGGTTATGATCAATCAATCATTCATCCCAAACAACACTATGTATCAACCATCACATACATATACATGTATAGAGACCCACTATGTTAACACATTATAGCGACCAACACATCACAAGTGTAGCGATCAACATGGCTAGGGTTGGCTCAACCTTGCGACTACAACAAAGGATAAGTGTAGCAATCGCAAGAGAACCACATGTTGTGATAAAGAAAGCTTCGACACAAATAGTAACAATCACTCATCTAGGGTAGGTTGCACCCACAACACATGAACCATCAAATGTGTATCGACCAACTGAACCAAAGCACTTTGACTGCAAAAAAGGACATCATGAGCAATAACCTCAAGAGAGGTTAATAATGTAGTGACCCACCACAACAATGCATTTGGTGACTACAATATGGTCAAACATTCCACAGAACCAAGGAGAGCATGTCGACCAAAACAAGAAATCAACCGTCAAGAACTCAATGTCACCATGATGAAACACCATGGTACAAAGACCATCAAACCCTAGAAATGTTCATGATCAAAACAGAACCAAATCATGATCAAAATAGGTGAAAAAATTAGGGGAAAACTAAGCATCATCTAGGAAGCAACTCCATACAAGATGGACAACAAAACTCTAAAACAAATGTCACCAATGTACATATGGAAAACCATGATGATAAGAGGAAAACCATGCGTTAGCACATGTAATCAAAGAACAAAACTTCAAACCTCATAAGATGGTGAAAACATAACATGATCAATAGAACCAAAGATCATATTGAATGCAAGAATTAACAACTCCCCCATCACTTACAAACCGGGTTAATGAAATTAGGGTTTAGGAGAAAGAGTAATCTATACATGAATACTTAAAAATCTAAAACCCTAGATCAGTACAATATCATCTAGAATATTAGGTTCACATTTTAGAGATGAAATAAACAACATAAAAGCAAGAATATGGTGCAATAATAGAAGAGGGGGAAGTTATATACTCCTCCTTAAGAATAAGATCAAGTCCCAAACTCATGATCTCCAAGTGAAAAGAAGAAGAACTCCAACTTGGATCAACGCCACGGCCATAAGGTCACCTCAAAAGAGAACAAAACACCAAGGTCAAAGGAATCTCAAGGTGAAGAAAACTCAAACCCTATGCTGAACAAAGAACAAAGGAGAAAGAAGCTTCATTTCACTTAGGTACTGCCATGGTCAAACCATAGTCTCTGACCTTTTCGAAGAGAAGATCTTCAAGACAACCACAATGGTCGAACCATAGTCTCACAACCAAGAGAGGAAGAGGGAAGGTATGGTGCAAAAGAAATGAGATCATGGTGATAGATCCACTTACCAAGATGGAGAATCACCAAGGATGACCTCAAAGAAGATGATTAAGATGAAGATCACCACATGCGAGGATGATCGATCACCAAAGCACCAACATCAACCATTTATAGCTCCACCAAGATTGAAGGTCACATCAAGAAAGAAAGTGGAAGGAGAGAGAGCTAAAAGGATTTCTTGCACGTGAAAGAGATAGTTTATATACACATGGGGTAGGGTAGAGGTAATGATATGAGGTTTCAATAAGTAAGAGCACCACAAGGACACTTGTCCTTCTAAAGATCAACCATGCAAATTCTTAAGATATGCATGCATCAAAAGGTGATAAAACCAAGGTGGTGTAGTGACCACTCTGGTCCACTAAACACCCTCTTGTTGTTGCAAGAACCCTAGTATCACCATGTAGTGATCACTTACTCATAGCCAAACAAAGAAAGGTCTTTGTACACCACCACACTATGAATCCTAGCGACCCAAAACCAGGGTACCATGGTCACAACATACATGAACCAAGGAAGGTATTTTTATCACAACACTCCCATGGTACAAATATAGGTCGCTACAAGGGTCAACTCTCACAAGGTCAACACCACCATCAAACAAAACCCTAGCATCACCACAAGATGCCACATCATCAACCAAGGTCTAACAAGGTACCGCATAGCATCTTCTTCTCTCTCATGATACTAAGGAACAAGAAGCACAAACTACAAGTGACAAACTGCAAGATTAACCAACAACATGGGCAAATTGCAACTTGGTCCAAAACAAACATATATAGCTCAAACATTAACCAAAGATGATCATAATGAAAACATAAACATGTCACATGTTATTAAGCCATCTTTAGAGATTAGATTAAGGTTTAAGAATCTTATTAAGCAAATAAAGAACATTCAAGCACTAAGCTAGGTCAGGGGGCTTACACTTTCGTAGTATAGATACATGGAATACATCATGTAGCTTCTCTAACACAGGTGGTAACTCAAGTCTGTAAGCTAGTTTTCCAACCCATTACAGAATAGAATATGGTATGATATATCTAGGAGCTAAATCACTCCTCTTATCTAATCTGAGAACACCTTTAAAGGGAGAAACCTTTAGATATACTAGATTCCATAATTAAAACTCAAGACATCTATGCTTGGGGTATGCATAGCTCTTCTATCTATCCAGTATTGCTTTCAGTTGTTGATGTATCTTAGAGACCTTCTGATAAGTTTGTTGTACTATCTCAGTTCCCAACATCTCTCTCACTAGCGTCATACTTACATACTGGAAATCTACATTTCCTAACATTTATAGCTTTGTAAGGTGTGATTCCAAGACTAGGTTGGTAACCATTATTACATGCACATTCGATCAAGCTAACATGAGAGTTCCAACTTCCAAGGAACTATAGAACACATGACCTAAGCATGTCCTGTAGGGTTTGCATTTTCCTTTCTGACTATCCATCGGTTTGGGGATGAAAAGTAGTAATGAACTTCAACTAAGTTCCCATTGCTTGATGTAGTATGCCCAAAAATCTAGAAGCAAATTGTGGACCTCTATCTCATTCAATAGAAATTGGAACTCCATGTGGTCTGATTATCTCATCAGCATATCTCTGAGCTAGTCATTTAGTAGAAAAATGTGTCTAACAAGAAGAAAATCAGTTGTCTTTGTCAATCTATCTACAACATTTCATATGAAATCATGTTCCTTATATGAATGCGGTAAACCGACCACGAAATCCATAATAACATGATCATATTTCCACTCTAGTATAGGCAAAGGCTACAAATACCGAGCAGGTCTTTGATGTTTAGCTTTTACTTTCTGGAAGACACCACATCTTGCAGCAAAATCAACTACATATATCTTCATTCCAGGACACCAATACAATTCCTTGATATTTTTATACATTTTGGAACTACATAGATGCATCACATACATAGAAGAATATGCTTTCTCAAGCACAATATTTCCCAGCTCTGCTTGATCTGTGACACATAACCTTCCCTGAAAACATAAAAGATCCTCATTAGTCAAATGGAAGCCTTCTCTCTTCCATCCTTGCATCTCTTTCATTAAAGTCTTTTTATAAGGATTTGTGCCTTGTATTTGTTTAATATGTTGCCCCAACACATGTTTTATTTTGAGTTCTGCCAGCAAAACTTCTAGAAGATGTCAAATCCATTTGCACAATCATCTCTCTTAGATACAAAAGCATGCCCTTTCTAATGCATGCCATGGAATTCATCTATGTAGAAGGAATAGAAGATGATGAATTTCTGCTCTATCTATCTTCCACCAAATTTGTATTTCCAAGATGGTAATCAATTGTGCAATCATAGTCTTTAATAAATTTCTGCCATCTAAGCTGACTCATACTTAAATCTTCCTATGTGAATATGTATTTCAGGCTCTTATGATTAGTATATACCTGAAAAGGCTCTCCATATATATAATGTCGCCAGGTCTTCAATGTTAAGACTATTGTAGGACGTTCTAGGTCATGTGTAGGGTATTTTTCTTCATTATTATTCAATTGTCTATAAGAATATGCCACTACGTTATCATCCTTGAAAAGAACACAACCTATAGAAGCATCATAATATACAACATAACATTTCCCTATCTCAAGAAGAGTTAGGACTAGTGTTGATGTCAATAGATTCTTCAACTATTGAAATCTATGCTCACACTAATTTGTCCATATGAAATGTACTTCTTTCCTTGTCAAATGAGTGATAGGCATGGAAATAATGTTGAAGTAATATATAAACCTTCTATAATATCTTGTTAAGCCAAGAAAACTCCTCACTTCAACAGGTGTCTTGGGCTTCTCCCATGGGAGTATAGATTCCACCTTATTGGGATCTATACAAATCCCTTCAGTGGAAATCACGTGGCCTAGAAATGCCACCTCAAATAACCATAAATAAGATTTACTAAACATTCCATATATCTTATTTCAACTCAATAAGTGCAAAGCTAATCGTAAGTGCTCTTCATTCTACTCCCTGTTCACAGAGTATGTCAAGGTATCATCAATGGAAACAACATTAAACTGATCAAGGTATTGATGACGTACTCTATTCATCAGATCCATAAAAGTTGTCTGTGCATTGGCTGTCCAACAACATAACCAAAAACTCATAGTGGTCGTATCTGGTCCTAAAAGTTGTCTTAAGGAAATCATCAACCTTGATCCTAAGCTGATGATAACCTAATTGCAAATTCACATTAGAAAACACTACTTCCCCTCTCAATTGTTCAAAATGACCATTCATACTAGGAAAAGAATATTTATTCTTGATAGTGAATTTGTTGATATGCTATAATCGATACACAAATGCATCATTCCATCCTTCTTCTTCAAAAATAGCATTGTGCTCCCCCGGTGGTGTGTTAGGTCGAATGAAACCCTTATCTTGAAATTCTTACAATTGCTTCTTTAGCTCTCTCAATTCATCTAGATCCATGTGATATGGTGCTTGTGCAATATGTTGGGTACCTAGAGTTAGATTAATCTCAAAATCAATCTCTATAATTGGAGGTAATCTTGGCAGATCATTAGGAAAAACATCACTATACTCATTCACTATGGGTAGATAAGATAAGGTAGGGTTCTCAACCCTGTTATCCATTGCATTTGCAAAATAACCTATACATCCCTTCCTCATCATTTTCTAAGAATCTATAGAAGATATCAAACATGTACGTAGTATTTTACTATCCCCTTGAAATATCCAAAAAAAAAATCCCTCAGAGAAGATATCTTCCTTGGTAAAGCAATCTATCTTCACCTGCAATTTCTCTAAGCACTACATGCCTACAATAATATAAAAGTTATGTACTTCAGGGGGTAATAAGTCCACTTGTATGCATTGTCCATTAAAGCTTAGAAGATATCCTGAACAAACCTCTCACACAATTATATGATGTATAGTAGGTATATCTAGCAAGAAATCATAAGGTAGCTCCTCATTAGATAGCCGACCTCTAACTATGACATACTGAGTCACAAAAGAATGTTTAGCATGAGGTCAATAAACATTATAATAGGTATAAGAATGGAAGTAACTAAACAGATCTGACCTGTCACAACATATGGAGAAACAACTCCCAAATGTTGAGTCAAAGCATAAACATGGGTTGTTGCTTGCTGCCTACCTCGACCTTGTCCTCAACCCTAATGTATTGTGGCTCCCTGAGTGTTGGACCTTGTATGTGATGCATACCCAATGCCTAAGCTATTTGGTGTTGTCAGTCTCTATTCTCTAGATATGGACTTCTCCTGAGTTCTCTTTGGACAATCCCTGATGACACGACTAAACTATACATGTAAAATGCAAGTGTACGCATCGAAGTAATACATGCCGACAAGGCCCGCATATCGAACACGGGGAAATGTAATTCAAGAAACTACTACTGACTGCTTTCGATCAGCTAAGACAAAGAAAACTTTGATTTGAGAGTTATTAAACTGATTTCAAGAAAGAAAACTAATTTAATAGTTTGTGATCACAATGAGAAGAAATTATCTAAGACTGTGGTTTCACCATGGTTCACACTACAATTTTAATCGAATATTATTATGTTTTCCTCCCACTCTTGGACAAAGAGCATGTATCAAGAACTACCCACTCCCGCGGTGTAGTTCACTACCTATTATAATGCCATTTCCATTTCCATAACAATTGGTTAATTAGTTAGGTGCTTTAAAATCAACTCTGGGTAATCTCTTCACGTTCATAAGCCACTTTTCCCAAAGGTCGATATAAAATGTGTGTTACTATAGATTTCCAATCCTTAATCCTGCTCCCAAAGTTATCAAGGATCTAATTAATCACCTATGGCGCACAACATACATAATTCAATATGATTTCATAGAAACATGTCCAAGAATAAGGAGAAAACAATATACTAATGCAAAAGATCCATATACGGTGTACAACCGAGCTACTCCTGGGTCCTAGAGAACACAGGGATTAGCCCCTCATGGCTTCCATGGAAAAAAACATGCTAGGAAGAAGGAAAAATGGGCAGAACATAGAAAAATCAATGAACCCTAGGAGAAACATGACTAGGATGCTCCACGCTGATGAGCAGATCCATAAACTGTGAATTTTTCCCACCGAACGTGCCCAGAACCACTAGAACATGCAGTTCTCCTTCTCGTTCTCTGCTCATGTGCCATAGATGTCATGTAATGGAATATAACATAATAGATTAGGTCTGGCCAAACTCCCCTTAAGTCATAGAAGTGACTTAGGGTGAAATAAATCCTCAACCGTCAAATTAAACTTAATTTTTAGATCTTCATGATCGGGTAGACTCAGTAGTATCGAGTCTGTAAGTCAGTATACCAAGTCTGTACTTCAAACCTGCTCTCTCTCTGACATGGATTCGAAACTACCGACTGTGAAGTCAGTAGTACCGAGTCTGTGTGACTCTTGTGGTACCTGAAAGGTACAAAAATGTACATAAGTACATTGAAATATAATAAATCATTAGGAAACATTAAAATTATATTTATTTGATGCAATTGAGTAATATAGGCTAATATTAATAAATTATGCACAAATTAATATGAAAATTAATAGTAAGTGCACAAAAATCAATATAAAATAGCCTGTGAAAATGAAAAATATCAAGTGCATCAAACTCCCCTAAGCTTAAATGTTTCTCATCCTCGAGCAACACACCTTCAGATCTATTTGAGACAAGTCAGCAAAAGGACAAAATAATATGAATTTCATTTCTCAACTACTCCCACTTGACGATCCCAAACGTGCCTTCACTGATCATTGAACAATCAACTACTCTTAAGCGAACAAAATTTTTCATAAAAGATATCCTCCCTTAGATATCAATGAACACTATCAAGAGAGCAGTTAACATCATAATCAATCAGGCATTCTCTTGGTGCATTCTGTGATTTCCTATTCTACATTTCTCTATCCAAACTACCAATCTACTTGGAAGCAGTTCACCATATAAAAATTAATGAGGAGAAAAATCATATAAGTGGTCTACCAATAAGAGCAATGGACGGTATGAAATGGGTGGCAATTGAAGAATCACAAGTACCACCAAATCATTTATGCCAAAAATAAAACATGATGAACCTATATGGTGAAACAAATGATAAAATGCATGAATCCTAATGCCTACTTTATTGGTAGAATGATGCATTAGTCAAAAGATGTCATCAATTTGATGAACAAAAATTCAAAGAAAAGAATGCATGATGTGTATGTTTCCCTCATTTTTGTGAAGAGTTGAGGGCATCCTTTCTGCCTCTTAACTTTAAAACATTAATAAACTTTTTTTTCTTTTTTTTTTCATTGGGCCATTGTTTTAGCACGGTGGAACATTATGCTTGGGCTTTACTACATATCATTCTTTTTTTTATTTTTTTGAGGGTATGGATGTATATCCCTGCACTCAAAGTTTGAAGGAAAATGACACCCACATGATGTAGAAATGAATGATGAAAAAAAAATCCATGCAATCTACATGTAATTATTTATGCAACTAGAATGATGTATACTTAAATTGTTGAAGTACACAACTTGGTATATTTTTTCTTCATTTTTTAACAAATGCAATAAAAGAAAATAAACTATCATGTCACATACTATGCTTTGCAATGCAAATAAGAGAAAATAATTCAGAGTACTTTTTCATATTAAGGTGTTGAGTCAATAATGAGTGGAGGATTGGTGGAATCACATAATTAAGAGACAAAGACTTTCATGAAGTTATGATATGTCCCTCACTAATGACCTGTGTATAGGCTAACCTTAGGATTTCTTAAACTTCAATTTAATGTCCCGTTAACTATTTAATCAACTTAGGCTTAAACCCCATCTTTATCCACATTTCATTAATAATTAAGATGTCCATTCATATGAAATGTCCTTAAGCTGACTAACCCATACACTTCCTCTAAGTGAGATTACTCAAGTACTCAAAACTAAGCCCACAAAAAGAAAATATTATCAATTTCCATAGAAAACTTGAAAGGATGCATGATAATTGCCAAGAACAAATAGAATTTTAAATTTAAGCTCCTCATTACACTAGATAGATTGTGGATCCTACAAATTACAAAAATAAAAGCTAAAAACAACTAAAAGGGAAGATAAAGTCGTTCCAATCCCTAACTCCCCTAAGCTTGAATTTGACCATGTCCTCATACTAAAAAATCCAAACCTAGACGTGGAACGGGTATACCAGATTCTCTTTAGGGTGGTGGGGGTGGATGATTGGTGGTTCTTTGGATCAAGTTGTGAAAGCATATATCCCTCTTCTTGGTGCCACTAATTTATATCTTTTTGGCATCAAAATATGACATTCTCTCTCCTTCTTTGAGCTTTGAAAATCAGTGCCCACTAGCATGTGTATAAGTGGTACCGACAACTTCTTCTTGTAGCTTTTGTCACGATTTTGCAAAAATTTTTGTAGTACTGACTTTGAACTCAATATTACTGACTTGGATCCAGGATTCAAGTGCTTTTCTGGGAAAATTTTGGTAGTACCGACTTTGAACTCGATAGTACTACTACAAAATTTTAACTAATAAGGAGTCAGTAGCACGGACTTGGGGGTCAGTAGTACCGGATTTGGCCATGTTTGCACACCAAACAAGAGTATCAAAGTACCTTTTTACATTGACTAAATTCTAACATGAAAAAGATGAAATGTAACTAAGAAAAACACTTAAACAAATTGTAAATGACAAAAATAAAATTGGGTTGCCTCCCATGAAGTTCCCTTGTTTTATGTCGACATTAATGATCCTTCTCAACCCAGGTTATAATGAGATGATGGTGCAGATTCATCTAGAAGTCTGAACTCCTCTCTATCATTGTCTATCGAAAGTTTCAAATAGCCTCTTCCAATGGCAGTGATCACATCAGTGATAGATTGGAACGACCTTCCAAAAAGCATCTTTGATCCTTGTATCTTCCTCATATCCATCACCACAAAGTCAACCAGATAGATGAACTTGTCAACTTTAACTAACACATCCTCACATATCCCGTATGGCCTCACAATAGAGCAATCTTCCAACTCGATTGCCATGGATATTCTTCTTGGTTATTTCAATCCTAACTTTCAGAAGGTGGTAAGAGGCATGAGATTAATACTCGCTCTCAAATCGCATAGTTCCTTCCTGAAATGTTTGCCACCTATAGAACATGGGATGCAGAAACATCTTGGATCCTTCCTTTTCCTTGGCAAATTCCCCTTAATCAGTGCACTCATCACCTCATCAACCTATATAATATTTGTCTTTAATCCTCCTCTTTTTGTTGATTATATCTTTCCAAATTATCCCATAAGCAGGAATTTGTTCTATCACCTCCACCAATGGAAATTTGATGTGGAGATTCCGGAAGATGTCCAAAAACTTTTGGAACTGTATTTCCTTTTTCCTCATCTTCAAACTATCTAGGGATGGCGTATCAACTTCTCTGCTCACTTATGTGGGGGAACATATGGTACATGACAAACTTCCTACCCTAAGCTTGCTTTAGTACCACCTTCTAAAATAGAAATTGGCACATCCTTTATGGGTGGTGTTACTGGTGGTTGTTCAATCTGAATTGTGGGTGCCCCTTTATTGACAGTGGCTATTCCACTGCATAGTATAACCTTCACCTACTCCTGTTGAATAGGTACCCTTTCAGGAACTGTAGTCGGTGATTTAACATGCATGGGACCTTGAAGTTCACTGTCCACTGGCATTTTGCATCTTCCTAGTAATCCCAATAGACTATGAGGAAATTAGACTTTAGGCACATACACCCAATCAAACTCATGAGTGTGTTGCTTGGGTGCCTCATTGGTATGATGTTCTCCCTCTTTGACAACATATATGAATTTTTATTAGTGATGTTAACGGGCTACAACTGCATTCCCCAGTGCTCCTTGTTGATTGAACTTCTTCAAGGAATCTACTTCTACTTCTAACTGAGAAATTTGATATTGAATGTTATGAGTTTGGGCACCTTGGTTTTGCAACTCTCTTTGTGTCTTCCCCATAATTGCTTCATTTTGGTTCACCAACTTTCCTAACATGTTCTCAATTTTGTCAATCTTGCTGGGGGCACTGTCCTACTGGTACTGTTGGTGCATGTACATGCAATCCTCTTCTTTGCCTACAAATGATTTTACATCCTTCTAGTACAATTTTGTGGTGATGAGGTCAAGCTTCTCATTCAATGCCGATATGAATTTAGATTCTTCAATGCTTTTAATGGTTGCTGGGCATTCTCTTTCTTCACCCCATGACTAGTTCTTAGCCATGTTCTTCAGGACCTCATGGCATCTAGAAGGCTTATTGTTTAAGAAAAATCCAGATCCTGCACTATCTAGGGTGGTCCTCTCACCTTGATGTAGGCCATAATAGAAGGTTTTATCTTGGACATATAGATCTATACCATGGTGAGGTACCTTCCGCAGCATGTCCTGGAAGCTCCCAAGCCTCTGAGTATGACTCTACTGACTTTTGCTTAAAGTTGTAAATCTTCCACATCAATTCATTTGTCTTCTGCAGTAGGAAATAACGCTCAAATAATGTGTCTATCATCTGATCCCATGTCTTTATAGATTCCAGCTTGAGGTTACATAACCAAGACTTAGCATGGTCTGTCAAGGATGATGGAAACATCTTCAGGTATATCACAGTGGCAGGAATTGTCTATCTTCACCATGTCACAGCTTTCAATGAAATTACTAAAGTGAGTCATTGGGTCTTTAGTATTGTGGCCATGGAAAGTCTGTTGCTTGTCAAATGCCACCACCCCAAGATTGATCTTGTACCTTCCCACATTTATTTCTTGTTGCTTGATTGGCCCAAGTTGAGCTGTTGAGGATGATGCCTTAATCTTCTCCCAAATGGTATGTTATTCTTTTGCGTCACCCATACCTTCTAGTTGTGGATGTACTGATGAACCGTAATAAGTGATTCGTGTTTGAACCATGCACTAGTAGCTAAAATTTGTGAACTCAATGTGAGAACAAGATACTAGTGATTAAATAAAAAAATATTTGCAATTCAGATTTGGAAAGAATAAAAAGAAAAATAAAGACGGTGGCCTAGAGTGGCCGATTACAACACTAGTAGTGCTTAAATATGTCATTTCCTGGAAAAGGTGCCAAAAACATGACACGACTAAACTGTATCTATAAAACGCAAGTGTATGCGTCAAAGTAATACAGGACAATGAGGCCCTAATATTGAACATGAGGAAATATAATTCAAGAAACTACTACTAACTAGTTTCAATCAACTAAGCCAAAGAAAACTTTGATTTGAGAGTTATTAAACTGATTGCAAGAAAGAAAACTAATTTAATGGTTTGTGATCACAATGAGAAGAAATTCTCTAGGACTGTAGTTTCACCATAGTTGACACTACAATTTTAATCTAAGATTAATATATTTTCCCCCACTCCTAGACAAAGAGCCTATAGCAAGAACTACCCACTCTGGTAGTTTACTTCACTACCTATTCTAATGTTAATTCCATTTTCATAATAATTGGGTGCTTTGTGATCAACTCTAGGTAATCTCTTCATGTTCGTAAGCCATCTTTCCCAAAGTATGATATAAAATGTGTGTTACTGTGGATTTTCGATTCTCAATCCTCCTCCCAAAGTTATCAAGGATCTAATTGATCACCTATGGTGCACAACGTAGATATTCAATACGATTTCATTGCAACATGCCAAAGAATAAGGAGAAAATAATATACTAATGCAAAAGAACCATATACAGTGTACAATCGGGATACTCTCGGGTCCTAGAGAACATGGGGATTAGCCCCTCATGGCTTACATGCACAACAACATGCTAGGAAGAAGGAATAACATGGAGAACATAGAAAAATTGATGAATCCCCTAGAGAAACATAACTAGGACGCTCCACACTGATGAACAGATCCACAAATTGTGAATTTTGCCCACCGAATGTGCCCTGAACCTCCCAAATGTGTGGTTCTCCTTCTCGTTCTCTGCTCCCATGCCATAGCCATCCTGTAATGGAATAGAACATGATACATTCGGTCTTCCTGAACTCCCCTTAACTCATAGAAGTAATTTAGGGTGAAATAAATCCTCAATCGCCAGATTAAACTTGATTTTCGAATCTGCCTGATTAGGTAGACTCGGTAGTATCGAATATGTAAGTTGGTAGTACCAAATCTTTACTTCAAACCTAATCTCTTTCTAACATGGATTCAATACTACTAATTTGTGAAGTTGGTAGTACCGAGTCAATGCGACTCTAGTTGTACCCAAATGGCACAAAAACATACATAAGTACTTTGACATATAATAAATCATTCAGAAACATTAAAATTATATTTATTTGATGCAATTGAGTAGCACAGGATAATATTAATAAATCATGCACACATTAATATTAAAATGAATAGTAAGTGTACAAAAATCAATATAAAATAGCCTATGAAAATGAAAAATATCCAGTGCATCACCTGACAAAATTTCTTTCCTGACCACATATGAAATAACCCTTGAAATCATGGCCCCAACATGGACCTTTATGGAACATGTTGCAATATGTACATTGTGTTGGTGTGAAGTGAAAGCTCAGCCTATGAGGTCCTGTCATAGTTCTTGTACTATGTATCCTCTTTGGTGTTGGTCCCCTAGTTGTGAAAGCAGTAGTACCCCTGCCATATGGAATATGTGGTGGTGAACTAGTTGGTGTGTATGGCCTCCTAGAAGGATATGTAGGCTTCCTAGTCATCCTCGATTGTGCACTACGGCCTGACCTGGTCAGCGCACCTCTTGCCCTCTTGCGGGTCTCAAAATCTTGCCCCTATTGGATGATCCATATGCTTGACTAGATTAACAAAACATGAACATTTATCCTAGATTCTATCACATTTACCCTCTCCTATAGATCATAGGTCAAACCTTGTTGAAAACACCTAATCTTATCCTCATCTGGGACACATAGTTCATGATAAAACCTTAGCAAATCCAAAAATAGAAACTAAGATCCGGTGATTGTCAACTATCTCTTCCTCAAAGTCTCAAACTAAGAGATCTTGTCACATATGTATGTGGAAGGATAATAGTGGGACAACCCATTTTAGACTCTATTTAGCCATGTGTGTCACTTCCATGCTCTGCCAATGACATGCACTATCTTTTAGAAGATAAGTAGCATGGTTAACCTTCTCTCCATCAAATACACGAGCTATTTCAAAAAAAAATTAAGTTTCATATAGCCAAGCATATGCTTCTGTAGGATTAGTAGCACCATAGAAGTCATTCACACCCATCTTTCTCAGTCTCTCACAAGACCTACTAATATCACACAATGGATTTGGAACAGTTGGACGTGATATACAGACTACCCATGTTGCTACATGAGCCATCACTAATACTAGTCTTTGTTCCATAGCATAGATAGGATCAGTGGTAGATAAGGTAGTCATTGAATGATGTTGATCCATTACTTCAATAGGAGGATCTTCCTTCCTTGGTTCATCCCTATCACCATCTAATGGAGGTGCCACATAACTACTCTCTACTTTTTCTACACCTCTACCAGCCATGATCTGGAAGAAAAGAGAATATTCCATAAATCATGAGATAATTTGAAGGACCCAATAAGACTCATGAACTCATCTAACGTCCATGTACAGATACACTAATGAAAACCTAGGATCTGATGCCACAATTTGTGGGACCCCACCTCTGAGACCCCACAATGTTATCCAAACTACCCACACTAATCCTCAAATTAGACTTTAAATCTGAGATAGATAATCACATCTTATTCTAGGCTTGTTAAGGTTTTAGGTTTGCCCTGAAATTACTTAATATGCACCTAATCAAGTAAAAGTCGTCATGCCAGGTTCTCGTGTCAATGACTCAATGTCCACATCTTAGGATTAATTGGAAATACTAAGATTAACAACAGACTCTAGTGTGCCTCAAAGTTGCCAAACACTAGCTAGGTAAGATCATAAAGTCTCTATACCTTACAGACCTCCTCTCAGGTACATGAGATAGGTTTAATGACATAAATATCAAAGATAGGGCATCATGTATGAGATACTAAACAAAGATATGCCTAGTGATCCATTTCACATCATGATCACATTTTTTGTAGTAGTGCTCCAGATATAATTTAATTCATTTACTTAGAAATAGTGAATTTAATTTAGTATCTCATCTTGAAATTTTTCTTAAATTCTAGTGATCTAGCCTTCAAGCTCTAGAATTGCACTATGGAATTCCTTTTCATAATATAAGGACTACCATAAGGAACCTCATTTCATTTCCCAAATGCAAACCTTGAGGGAAAATTATAGTGTCCAAGGCTCCTATCTAGATGACTTAGGTTATAATGGATATTAAGTGCACTTACTCACTTTATGGGAAATATGAGGCAATTATATGACATATATGTGATTTCACATTCTAAACAAAGAATAAGTGGATTAGGGTTTCAGAGATACAATGCAATTTACATTACAGATACCTTATATATCATTTTTCATCATATAATTTCAAATGACCAATCACAACTCAAGAATTCACATAGTATGCACAATACTCCATATTTAATCAATATGTGGAATTTGCACTATATAGATAATAATAATGTGCAAAAATAGATTTAAGATATGTAAATTACTCATGATCAAGAGATTTAACATCCATTTGCTTCATTTGCAAGGATCAAGACAAGAATCATATTCAAGACCAAGAAAGCAAAACAATCCTATACAATGTTGGAGTTGCTCAATTTCCACCAATTGTACTTTAATGTGTAGATTTTATATTATAGTTCAACAAGAGTTTTCAAAGAAACCTACACCACTCACATGAGGTGTTAAGCACCTATATTTCGTAACCCAACTACTGCTAATACTTGAATCAAATTCAAACTTCAAGGAAATCAGATGTTTCCTACGTGTACATGCTAAAGAACCTAGAAGAAGAAGAAATGAAGAAAAGGAATGAGAGAAGATATTGACTTGGGATCTTTTCATCCAAATTAGTAGAGTGATGAGTTCTATACATAGGATAGAATAAAAGAAATGAAACCTAGCAAATATTGATGATCTATATAGAATTTACCAACCTTGGAATGAGAAAACCCTAAAATCTAAAATTTCAACTTCAGATTCTCCAAACCCTAGAATCCCCTCCTCTCTCAATAATTCCAAAGATCTGAAGTGAAGGATAGAAAGGAGAGGTTCTTGGATCGTAATAGTTTTCTATATACTCATTAAGGTGCTTGAAATAATTAATCATAAACATTTTTTAGTCCTTTTTTATTTTTCCAAAAATCCAATCGGTTGAGTTGTTCCTGGTAGAAACTCGTCCGATACAGTTCTTTTGTGACATAAAAATGATCCAAAAATTATGAAAATTTAATATGATATCCAACATCAGGTATATAAGACAGTTAAAATTTCATCACTATTGGATAAGACAATAAATTACTAAAAATCAAACATTACACTGTTATACTATAGCATGTATACATGGTCAGCTGAGTTTGTCCTAAGGAAACTCTACTAACAAATAGGATGAAGAAACTCTAAAAAATCTAAAATTTTCCACTAGCATTCCTACTTTAGTTATGCAATACCATCAAAAATTTAAGGTAATATGAGTTATATACAAAATTATAAAAATCATTTACTAGATTGTTATACTTAACACTAAATTCTTCATCACATTTTCTATTAATCATTTTATGCAACTAGGGTTTTCAATTTATAACCCTATGAAACTAATCAATCAAAACATTAATCTAACAAACAAGGTTTATGATTTCAATTAAAATTTAACCTAATTAGGAGAAAATTAAATCAATAACTATTGATTCTTAGGAAGATTGAACTAGGATTTAATGTAATTTTGGAATGGGACTTACAATTATCTCTCATCATTTTGAAACACTTTTTCACCAAAGAACATACTGGGAAGAGGAGAGGAAATTTTAGGGAAGAAGATGTGCTTTCTTGGGTAAGAACCTCTTTTCCACTCATTTCTCCTTCAAGGATTGCAACGAAAGCTTCTCTGCTCCACTCCAGCCACTCGAGAGAGAAATTTTTTGGAGAAGGCACACCAGCAATGGTGAATTTCATCTCCAAACTGGAGTTCTTCCTTATTATTTGGATTTCCTTTGTTCTTCCCTTCTATATTCATGCTTAGCTCCCAAATTTGTATCATGTACTTGTGTTTCACCATCATGAGCGAGTAGACTTTCATTTCTTTGGCATGGGGAGTAACTCCCATGTAATAACATTGTTGAAAACAAATTTCATATAATGCTAATTATTTCACTGTTCTAAGGTTCATTCATGTTTAATTCCTCTTACATGCTTTGCTGGCCACTTTTTATGTTTGATTTATGCTTTTTGTATAATCTGGGAAGATATGCTTAGGAGTAGGGATATATGCCTTAGTTGTGTTACCTTGACCATGTGAGTTGCTAGGTTGTGTTGGGGAATCAAGTTATACAATGTGAAGCTAAGTCTATCCATAACAGTGGTAGATGAGGTTAAAACTAATCTACATTATCAGGAGGTGAATGTAGTATACAAATCTCCCTTGTGATCATTTCTAGCAATCTGGGCTTTGTTGTTCTTTGTTTTATGATATGGATGTGAAACCCTATCCTTAAGAATCCTTCACTACATTTGATAATTAATACAAGTGATTTCTATTTTAGTTCATTTCCTTTTAATTTCTTAGTTAGCTTAACAAAACCTCTCTTGTTAAAAGGATCTAGATTATTGAATCTCAATACTCTTGACCTAACTATACCTTGCTCCTTGGATGACCTCGATAACATTGCAAACCCACGTATACTTGTGGGGTAGTGTTCAAGTTTATAAATATGAGACTTACACATACAACTAACATGTGTCCCTCATTTGGTGTTAGTTTTACACCCAAAGGATGAAAGATATACACAAGATAATCTCAGTTTTGGAAGCAACAAAAACCTTTAACGTAGTATACATGAAATCTTTGACACCACTTAGATCTCAAACTACATCACTAATCATTAATTGCTTTAGAAATGCCACATTTGATATTTTGAACTCAATAACCGCGTAATACAAATGACTAAACATATGTATATGCAATAATCAATTGATATATAGGAAGAATATATAAAATATGTATTCTTCACATATGACAAGGCATTTAGCCTCATTCTATCAAAAGTTCTATCACTAATGTGTTCAGCCATTGATACTGAAATAGCTCAAAATTATCTATCAACACTATAATAGTGTCACGATCTATACCTATGACCTCTATACGAAGGTCTATCACCATGGTATCTGATTGATCTATATTTTATAAACTTATTATCAACGCCTTGCAGGTAGGGCCTAACCAGTCGAACAACTCTTGTGGAATCAAATGTGGGGGTGGAGGCTTTGGAATCATAGGGGCTTCTTCATTATTGTGGTTTGAATGCATGTATTCTGATATTAGCATCTCATTATATATAAAATTCAATATACATTTGGCATGCCTCAAGAAATACAATGAGTTGTTTTGGACACCCAGTAAATCCACCTTCTATCTATCCAATAGTGGGGGCATTTGGGTGCTTATATGGAAGAGGTGTTCTCTCCATGTTGGAATGAAACGTGTGAAGGAGACACAAAGATTATCAGTGGGAAGGGGAACACCATGAACTGTATTAGTGATTGCATAAGCCTCAACATATGCTATGTTGTTGTAGGATGGAACATCGATGGCAAGATGGCATTTTTTGGCCACCTACAATTTCACGGAACACAACATTTAATTTGACACACATATATATTGACTTGAGGTATTACTTTATCACAATATATATATATATATATATATATATATATATATATATATATATATATATATATATATATATATAACTTAAGTTGAATCTTACACCAATTGTGCCATGCAGGTCTGAAGGACTACTCTCATATGCTCTATGGGTGTGGGATGCTGAATAGATTTCGTGACTGTTGGAGAAGCTTGCACTGCTTGAGAAGCCTTAAACACCTCCAAGGCTGCAATTATCAATCTTTGCACATCATCCTGGTCCGTTCCCCATTTCTTGGAAGATTGAGCTTTTGCTGGGATGTGCCAAAAAGGTATTTTAACCCAAACCCAGCTCCAGCGGCCCTAACTTGTCTAGGAACTTGTATATTTCTGACCTTTAATGTCACTTTTCTGAACATCAGTTCCATACAAAACCTAACACCAAAGCCTCTATAGAGTCAGTTGTAGAGCTCAAACATAACTATTGGTCATGTTCTACTGATTAAGAAGAAATGAGGGTATCACTTTTTGTATAACATTGGTTATCTCCTATCGAAATTGACATCCTAAATAACCTGAAATACAATTTTTTAGGGAAAAAATTGCATCCAAAAAAAGATTTAGGTTACCGTGGGTTTTTACAGAATTGACAACATACCCCTTCTTGTGAAATAATTTTTTCCTCTAAAATACCTCTGTCATTGGCTTAGCAATAATCAAACTGACATTGTACATCTTATAAACTGTGAAAACATTATACATGAGGTGTTAGTTTGCAATTCAGAAACCAATGACAGAGGGTTTTCTCCACGTCCCCATGAAAATTTGGTTCCCCTTAAGGTGTTAGTCCATCCAATACAACCGACGTCTAAGTCGTTACTAAGGTTGACATTTTTTTGTCTGGATAAGGGACTCTTTCATCAGTTTTTTTTATAAAACTGACGTCGTACATACTAAAGAAGTCAACTATTTTTCTCTTTGGAACTGACATCTAAGTCCTTACTAAGGTTGACTTTTTTTGTTTAGATAAGGGCCTCTTTCATCGGTATTTTTTGACAAACTGAAATCTAAGTCCTTACTTACTCCTCAGTTTATCTCCTAAAACGGTTGTCTAAGTGATTAGTCAAGAGTTATCACTAGAAACCAATGACTAAGTTCACTTAATAGCACCTGCAAAATTTTTCTTTCCTCCATTCCCTATTTCATCACCCTAAGTAATCTTTTCTTTGGCGATTTTATTGCTCCAATTGAGCACCACCTCGGTGCTAACCACGATTGTTGATGGGCTATCACTTCTATTGCTACTGTTCATCTTCTCCATGACAACTATTGTCAAAGTTGTTGCTCATTGTTGTCGTCGTCGTCATTGTCACCAACACCGCTGCTGACCACTGTGTTTGCTCGACATTGCCGTGCCATTAACCACTGTCGTCATTGCCACTGGAGTTCTTGTTGTTGTTGACCATTGTCTCCATCCGATTAAGGTGTGTATTTTTAGCTACTTTTTGTGTAAAAATCTAGGGTTTGAATACCTAAATTAATATTAATTGGAGAAATTATACTTGTATAATTTATTTTATAATTGAAATTCATGTATATGTGCTTGTGTATTTGGGTGCATTGTTCAATTTCAATGTTGTATGGGTACATAATCACATCTAAGAATTAATTACACTAAATTGAAATGAATGACCTACATTAACTTGATTTAGACTAAAATTGTTATGTATATACCTACATTCTAAATCATAAACTTTAACTTAGACATATATTCTTTTGCTATGTTTGTATCTAGACGGAATTGATATGAATCATAAGCCTTAGTTTTGACATGCATCTATTGACATAGAAACATGTCCAAGATTTACTTACTAGAAATAAATCTTATATAGTCCTCAGTTTGGGACTGTCCTTGAACACTTTATCTCACATAGTATGTAAGTGTACAATGTGTATTTGGTATTCAAGATGTTTCATCATCACTTCCCCATTTATTCTCTAAGTACATATGTACGCAAATATTTTCCCATCTACATCGATGTACTTGGAGAACCACAGGGAAATGCTTCTAAAATTTTCTTGAAAACCAAATACACATTCTACACTTAATGGTGAGGTTAGGTGTTTAAGAATGTGAAAGGTGGTATGCACATTCATTACTAAACCATAAACCCTAATTTATAAACCATAAACCCTAATTTATAAACCATAAACCCTAAATCCTAATAATAAATCCTAAACCCTAATTTGTAAACCTTTATCCCTAAACTCTAAATGATAAACCGTGATACACAAACTCTTCTACCTAAACCATATATGATTAACCCTAATCTCTAAATCTTAGTCTTTAAACACATGATTCAATAGTGATTTTCTCTTTGATCTTATAATGGATAGATCATGGATGTCCATTCCAAACTGTTGCACCCTAGAGCTTATTATTGGTCTTGATCAGTTTCTAAGATTTGTGGAGGAACAAGGAAACAACCTAGAGATAGGTTCTTGTAGTAACAACCTGAAAGTCAACATTGTTGACAAAATCAAAAGATATTTCATGTATAATGGGATTGTACATGGCTATACATACTGGTACTAGCATGAAGAAATTCCCACTATGAGATCATTAGATGTCGATAGTATTATTTGTATTGAAGAAGAAATTGTCGTTGATGATTTAGATGTGAATGACCCAATTCAGATAGTCATGGTTGATGTGATGTTATATAGTTGTGGGGTAGAGAAGATTGATCTACCTTCCTTTTTTAGAGACATTGTGGATGATGCAAAGAGACCATTGTACTTAGGTCGTACTAAGTTTATGAAGCTAAGTGTTGTGTTGAGACGTATACTCTAAAGGATAACAATAGATGGAGTGACAAAATCTTTACAACATTGTTGTCTTTGTTGACAAAAATTCATCATGAAGGAAACGAGTTTCCAAACTCAACGTAAAAATTAAAGAAAATGTTATGCATAATGGGAATGAAAGATAAGAATATACATGCATGCTTGAATGACTGTGTGATATTTCAAAAGGACTATATGGATTTTAAATATTGTCCAAAATTGTGGTGTCAAGGTATAAAGTGATGACTTCAGCAAAGTCCAAAATTGGCTCTCCTACCAAGGTGATGTGGTATCTACCTATGATATGATGGTTACAACACTTGTTTGCTAACACCATGAATGTGGAAAATTTTAGCATGACATGCAGAGGCAAAGAAAAATTGTGATGGGATCCCAATACATGTGTTTGATTCCCCTTAATGGAATCAGATTGATTTATTGTACCCTAAATATGGTGAAGAACATGTATCTAAGATGTGGGCCTTGTATTGTTAGGATGAATCCATACGTCACATTGAGAAGCATGCATAACACTTTTCCTGTTATGATTGTTATATACAATCTTCCTCCCTAGTTGTGTATGAAAAATAAGTACATCATGTTATCATTGTTGATATCGGGCCCAAAAAACTTGGCAATGATATTGATATATATCTTGAACCTCTGATTGATGTCTTAAAGAAACTCTGGGGAGAAGGTCTGATGACCCATGATGTTTCACACAGCGAGTCATTTTATTTGCATGCTATGTTGTTTTGCACTATTAATGACTTTCCAGCATATGGGGATTTGTCTCATTATAACGTGAAAGGATCCAAAGCATGCCCTATATGTATGAAGAACATTAACCCAATATGTCTAAAACATGGCGGGAAGACTGTATATCTTGGCCATCAAAGGTTTCTTCTAAAATTTCATCTTTATCAGAAGTTGCACAAAGTGTTCAATGGATCAAATGAGGAAAGGACTGCCCCTAAACCTATATCAAGGAAGGTTGTTTATGAAAGAGTAAAAGACTTTTTCAATGCATTTGGTAAGTGATCACAATGTACTATTCACACACAGAGTGATAAAACCTTATATAAGAAAAGGTATAGATTCTTGGATCTTCCTTATTGGAGTCTTTGGAAGTAGGCATTGTATGATGTCATGCATGTTGATAAAAATGTTTATGATAGCATTATTGGTACTCTATTGAATATACTAGGTAAGACTAAAGATGGCATAAAATCCAAAATGCACCTACATTAAATGGCCATATAAAAAGAATTAACAACAAAAGTTATTAATGATCAGAAACATATTTACCTCCTTCTTGTTACATGTTGTCTAGAAAGTAGAAGATAACTTTTTGCTAGTGCTTTCTTAATATTAAGGTACCATAGGGATACTCTTCCAATATCCATAGATTGGTATCAATGAAGGCTCTGAAACTGATAGGTATTAAATTGCATGATTGTCACATGATAATCTTACAAATATTGTGTGTGGCTATTCATTCTATATTCCCAAAGCATGTTAGGTTTGTCATCACCAAGCTTTGTTTATTCTTCAACACTCTATGTAGAAAAGTTATTGATCCTGATAATCTCGATAAGTAGCAAAGAGAAGTGGTTGTTACCCTATGCTAGCTTGAGATTCCACCTTCACTCTTTGATATCATGGTATATCTTGTTGTCCATTTGACTAGGGAAGTGAAAACATTGGAACCAGTTTTCTTGCATTGGATGTATCCTTTTGAATGTCACATGAGTGAATTAAAGGTTATGTTTGAAACTATTATCATCCTGGAGGGACTATTGTTGAGGGTTATGTGGCTAGGGAGGTTATGGACTTTTGCAATGACTTTCTAAATTGTAATGAAGCTCTTTGGGAATGACAAGATTATTGAGGACTATTCCTGCAAAGGGACTTTTAGAGAATGAGTGAGTGTAATTAGTCATGAGCTATGGGAACAAGCACACTTGTATATTTTACACAACATCGACAAAGTGGGTAATTATATCACCAAAAATACCAATTTCATCAAGAAAAAAAATATCCTTGAGCCAATTGAATGTTTCTTGCTAGAGAGCATAATAAGACATTTATTAGGTGATTCGAAGATTACGTCAACTATCTCAAACACCAAATAATGTGGCTAAAAATATCAAATGGCTCACTTTTAAACCAAAAATGCATGTTATGTCTTATGAAGGGTTTGACAGAAATGGATTTTCATATTATGCAAAATGTCAAGATGATAGGATTGTTGCCCAAAATAGTGGGGTCACCATTCAACCGTCTTCATTGTATTTTTCTAGTGTGAAGGATAAGAGTAACCGTGAAGCTAAAATGCCATATTATGATGTCATTGAAGACATTTGGGAGTTTGGATACATAGATTTAAGATTTCTAGACTTTAGGTGTAATTGGGTTTATAACACCAAAGAAGTTATAGTGGATGAATTGGGTTTAACATAAATAAATTCTAAAAAGATAGGAGAGAAGGCTGAACCATTCATAATGGCATCACAAGAGAAACAAGTATTTTATATTGATGATCATGCAAATGACATCATAATATGTTGAAGCTAACACTAGCTTATATATGCATGGCGATCACACAAAAAGAATGTTAATTGATCCAAGATCCAATCAATATTTGTGACATGCATTAAGAATATTTCATTAAGTATATGAATATTTGTAGAGAATATTTGACTTTTATGAAAAATGACATCGTCAAAAGGTGTTGCAGCATTGTGGGAGGTGAATAAAGAATTATAAGACACATCTGACTAGAGAATACATAATGAACGAGAAAAAGTAGAAGTCATCCACTGAGAAATGGAACTATCTTGACCGAAAGGTGTGGGACGCATTTATTTCTAAGAGAAAAATAGATGAATTCAAGGGATTAACTCTCCTCATTTAGAATACATTATTTTGGATTCATTGTATTATGTATTTAACATATATTTTGGATTAACCAATATTTGAGGGGTGCTAAAAGAGAAAGGCATGCAAAGAATGTGCACAATCACAAGTCAGGTCAAGGTGGCTATGCAAGGCTTCACCAACAGAGAACGGAGGTGTCTTCTTCTTTGCAACCTACTCTTGGGAATGTTTGGTCCTCTACTACTACTGTATCTCTACCTTGCCATAAGGAGTGGATAGCTACAAGTCAAACCCAATCTGGAGAAATACCCAACCTTGCAACTATTGAGGTGGATGCAAAAATGGTAAAATTCAACTCTCAGAGTGCAACTTCATCTTTGACCTTGATTGTTATGTTTTACTTACCAATTACTATTGATGATGATTAGAGAGAGGTCTACGAGCAAAGGCAATGAGGCAAGTTCATCCCTGAGGGCACAAGGCGTGAACTGATAGTTGCTCTAGGTAATCCAAAGCATCCTAGGTGTGTTAGGATTGCTAGCATTGGTGTCAATATAAGAGTCTTCTTTGGGCCATTAGAGCATATGTGCACAGATGTCCAGAAAGGAGGATTCCCAGAAGAAAAGGTACAAGAGATGATTGCAAAGGGAATAGAGGAAGCAATGAAATATTATCATGGATCCATTCATCTCCTCACATAGTAGTTGTAGCACCGCACTCTTCATACAAGGTGGACCCCCTAGGATAGAGGTGGTTAGGAGTAATCTCATGGACCCACCAACTAGCACGTCTACTGTAAATTTTTTTGCGATATAATATTATTTCATAATGATTTGTATAGTATGTTTATGTTTAGGTATATATAAAAAAGTATATTCAAATTTGTAGTGGTTGATTCCATGTTGTATTTTAGTAGAATGGATATGTCATTGCACTAGTTGCAGCTTACCCACACCTTCCAGGTGACATGATTCATGGTGCTCAAATGCCCACTCATGCAATGGTTGTGATGCCAAGGCTTATCTATGATACTTGGAAATAAAGTGTACTTCCCTATGGCGACACAAACCATGATATGATAGATGATGTAGGAGGTGTGGCTACATGGCCCAAAGAAGGAGTTTTATATAGCAATGTATACTAAATTTACATTGTGTTTGTATTTTCATATAATTGACAATTTGTCACGGAACTATTTGTTACCCTCCTCCTACCCTCACTGAATATAGAGTCAGTGATAGTAGGGTTTGGGCGCTCATCCATATAATGGAAAAAATATTTCACACACGCAATAAATATGAAAAAGGCGGTAACAACATGAAGAGATAATAAGATACTAGAAGCGATAGAGAAGTATGTGCCAATTTCTACTTATTGTCGGGAAACCCAGATGACAGATAAGGAAACAGAAACAAAAATTTGAAGCCAGATTCCCCTGGAAAGCAAGATCACGTCAACAAAAATGTATCTAGGAAGGAAAGGTTGCAAGGTTATACCTGGTCCTGGAGCAAGTCCAACAACATTACCCTTGCAGTAGCATCATGCTTCTTCTTCTTCTTCAAGAAGCAGCACACTCCTTCAGCAGTAGCAACACTCAAACAATCAACAAGAACAACCTCCTCCATGGATGGCGGTTAATGATGTCCTCCAAGTGGTATACGATGATCTCCTACCTCTAGAGTAGTCCATGCAAATCACTAGGAACTCCACGTTGCACTGCCAAAGCCAATGAGAAGGAGTTGTCCCCTTCTGTCAGTGTACTAGTTGCTGATGTGCTCTCCCACAACTAATCATTAGTTGTTCTCTCCCTCACGATCTCTCCCTTTAATGGGTAGGACTTGCTTGAGGTATCTATTTGTTACCACAACCAGAGAGGACAACAATTATTAAAGCAATTGATTCATAATTGTTTGTCTTGGGAAGCCCACAATACCCCTTTATTTATAATAGATGCCAAGGTTAGAGTTCCCAATCGGTGTGGGAGTAGAAGGGTCAGAATCATGAATCTTTTAGAACTTGTGAAGCATGAAATGATCATTTTGCACATCCAAATTGTTTTCTTGTGAGTGAGACTATCGTCTGGCTTAGCAAAATGGTCATTTTGCAAGTTTCTTGTTCTAAATCCTATTGGTATTTGATTCTTGATAAATGCTAAACATGACATTAGCATCAATCCTTATTCCAAAAAAATTGGCAACTGAAATAGAGGATGTGGGAAATGAATCATTTGTATCGGATAGTGAAATGGTCATTTCACATTGTGAGATGGTCATTTCACTTGTCCAGTTCAGGAAAATTTCTACTAAATTTGATTCCAATTGACATGACACTCCAACTGATTATCTCAACACTTCAACCAATGAGTTTAGAGTCCAGTCAGTCAATTCTAAACCTCAGTTGCTCAATTGAATATCTAAACACCTTTACTATTTAATCTAAACATAATTCATGAATATACTCCTTTAATCCAAGTGTATCCTATGTGTGTGACCCTATAGGTCTAGAATTGCATTGGTAGTGAATGTCCATAACTAACTTATGACATCACAAGAAAAGAGTGGTCCCTAGTCACACATCATTGCTACCCAAGTAATTCAAAAAGTTGGAGAACAACTTCAATGTACAATCTATGATTAGTGTTATCGTGATTGTATAGTTCCTTTATCTCTAATATTCATATTGAACTCGAGACATGAAATTGTCATCCTCTCAATGTTCAATCCATTTTCCTTGAACTAGATAGACTGTTTGAGATGCATGTGAGCTCATATATCACATAGTGAGTCACACAAGTATGGCCGTACATTTCTCAGTCTTTCTTATCAAGAGGCCTTGAATATCAAACTCCTATAGGAGGGACAAATCCCATCTACATCATTCACACTCAATACCCATGTGTCAAAGCTACCCAATTACCACCTTTATAGAAAATCATATTTCAAGATTACATTTGATGATGTCAAAATATACCTAACAACATGTGATGAGTGTAGTGACTTCAAGTCTAAGAACTAAAATCACCACTATCACTATGAAAGATGATTCTGACTACCATTCCATGGTCTCCATGTATCACTCTCATGATGGGTCTATCAGATACACTGTTCTCTAACATGTACCTATGTGCTTTACTTGATATCACATATCATGACTAATGAGACTCTCTCATATGTGAACACACACCCTAATCTTATGTGTTATTGCTGTCTATTTTGCTTCCGCAGTAATATTTGACTAGGGAAATAGCATGAATGTATGTACTCTTATCATAGATATGATCTCATTGTCTAGGTCCTAAACATAAAGACATATGTCATCGAGTACCATGATTCTTTATACATCTACTATGTTTATTATCAAATTAGGTATCTAATGCCACATTGCAATCATCATATTATTGACTCTCTAGGCATATATACCAACAGACTCCAACTTTCACTTAGAGCCAATCACCCATGAATCATATTCCAAGTGATATTAATGTGTCCATCATGTTTATACTACACAAATGCTTTTATAGTGGGTTAGCAACATTTCCTCCAAGTCGATATATTGCAAGTTTCATATCTCTTCGGTGTGCGACTTTTCACATGAGATGGAAGTGTCATAGTATGCTATCTGATATTCCCAGCCTAACTAGTAGCTCCATTGTTGCCATTAGTATTTCTATTGTGTCACCAATGGTTTGGAATATTGCATAAGTTAACCCATATTAACTTCTTGATCCATACAATATCCTCTACCATTCTCATAACACGAAGATACTAAGATTCTTTTATAGATCTAAATGAATATCATTAGCTCAGAACCCTTTCCAACTTATAATTCTTAGTTAAGGTCAAACACAAATTGTAATCATTTATTTGTTAGTTTGGAATCTTGAATCCATGTAACCCTTTACACCCAACTCTTCCTTATTACTATAACCAAGAAACTGATCCTTTTAGTGCTTCACAAACACCTAAGGATGTTCTTTATGGTAGTTTAGTGACTCTCACTAACATTTGACATATACCCTCTCATCATGTCCAATACATATGAGATTGCTAGGTAGGTATGTATTTGTCTTCTAATTACATCCAATACATATGAGATGACTAGATATCCTCTTGTCATATCTAATACATATGAGATAACTAGATATGCTCTCAGCATTTCCAATACATACGAGATAATAGGATAAGTACATAACATTTTATTCAAGATAGATCCAATTGTGAATGTGTATGACATCTATCCATGTGTTCCTATTCATAAGAATTGGGACACTAGGCTCCTAAGAGACGAACTCCATGGAACATGGACACATTTTGTCTCTTTGAGTCTTGCATGTTGTACCCTTTAGCATTTAGCCAATGTATGTTCCCTTGAGAAGATTTCTAGTATATATCTATAGATCTCAATTCCTATCACATAGGATGCTTGTAACGACCCCGCCTCCCGGTAACCCCCAATTAAGGGAGACCGAAAGGTCGGTGCCGTTATCCAATTAACAGGATCAAAGGTTCGACAAATAATCAATAACAATTATGAAATTCTACTAACTAATTGGAATTTGGTATAACATTAAAACTTTACTTACCTTTGAAAACCTTGGAAATCTATCTATCCTGGTCTTGAATTATTCTATCTACTCCTCCTTGCACTTTATTTCTTTTTCCGCAATGTGTCACTTTACTGTTTGTTCTTTTAATTGTTGTTCCTAAAACGCCGACAAACAAAACGTCGGTCAGTATATAGAAATATACTGGTATGTGGGAACAACCAAAAACTTGCAAATATGGCTAACAATTTAATAATCACAATCAAATTAATTAACAAGCCAATTTACACTTTTCAGTATGACATTCTCTACCACTTTTGCCCTAACCCTGGCGTACCCACCTTAGGGTGCCCTTTGCCAATGACTTAAGGCCACCTTCTCAAGCCCGAGCTTGGTGCCTGGGGGTCACCACTCATGGTGCCCACTAGTCATGCAATATCATAGGCCACCTTCTCATTCCTGAGCTTGGTGCCTGGGGTCACCACTCAAGGTGTCCATTGGTCTACCCATCTGGGCCTGACCTTTGGCATCATCCATCAGGGTGGCATGTAGGTGCGAGAACACATACTTCTATTTTTAATGTGATAATCATAGTGACTTTATGATTTGCAAATATGAACATCCAACAGATAATTTGCATTCAATGCGATTAAACATCCAGAAAATCCTCGGAAAACTAAGGCGGTTATCCATAATTAACCACATACTTGATCCAGAGCAACTTGATTGTCCAAGCAATAAGGATAAAGAATCAATCAACAAGCAATCAACAATATCCTAAAATTAATGCATACGATCCAAGTGTTATAGTTTATCCAGAACACTCTAAAGCTAGACTTGGATTCCACTTTAGGCTTTCTAGACCACATTAGGGTTTTATTAGGGTTTTTGCCTCCATAACGCTTTTTATCATATTAAATGCTCTCTTAGTTCATAAACCCTAATTTCAACATCATAAGCCCAATTAAAGTCGATTATTTCTCTTTTATACCAAAACTACCTTCTTTATCCTTTTAAGTTATTTCAAGTTCATTAGACTCAATTATCACCTTTAGTTTCTTCCGGATTAACAACTCATAATTCATGATGGTCTTATTCCCATATGAACTCTATTTATTATTAATTCTACCTTGATTCAATCGAAAACCCTAATTTCTATATTAAGGTTATTTATCCACAAATTAGGGACTTTAATGCTGGAAATAGCTTAGATTCAGCATTTTCTAACTTTGATCATGAAATTAGTCAATTAAAGCCATTAAGAGTCGAATTTACCAACATTAGGGTTTCAAGGCCCATTAAAGAATTATTCATGCACATTAAACTCGAACTTAAACTAATTACATGCAAATTCATCCTTTTTGTTCCTAATGTGCCCTTTCATCATTAACATGTTAATACTAACCCTAATCATCCATTAAACCCTTATAAATATATTATTCATCTCAACATAGGGTTCTTTAAACATTAACACATTAAAGTTGATATCTTCCATTACTTTTATAATTACAAGAGAAAGTAGCCTCTAAACATATATTTATTAGATTCCTCTCATTTTTTGAGCAAAATTCATGTATAAACTATTGTCATCCGAGCTACTATTAAAGAGTTATGATTTTTGGAAGAAATACCTTTTTAGACCAACGGGAAGCCGCCACATCATCTTATGCATGCAACTCGGCCCATGTTTGAGTTTATAACCAAATGACTAGTTTACCCTCAACTTAAAGTTTGACTCTTTTGGCCCGCGGAGGGCAATTCTGTCCAACGTCCCCCCAGGCTGTCTTCAACCTCGGGCAGCCCTACCTGGCCGCCGTTGCAGCTTGGTGCGGGATCCGTTTCCCGCTCTCTGAGCTGCGGTTCTGGCCGGAAAACACTCCTCCGCCTCCACCGCTCCATGGCACACACGGGGCGCCCTCAAACCTTGGCCATGGTGGCCGTTTTCCCCACTCTCCAAGCCATGCACAGCGGCCGTCACTGCAACCTTGTTGCTACTGCTGCGCGCGCTCTAGGACATGGATTCGATGGAGAAATGGTTCCTTGACACCGTGGTACACCAGGACTTCATCGTACCCCTCTGTTTCCCCTTTTTTCCTCAGATTCATGGTGATACTCGAGGTTAGGGTTTGAAGATGAAAGCAAGGAATAAGAATATAGGGATGAGAGAGGAAGATGTGGGTTTTCTCTTTGAGTTCGAACCAGGGGTCTACCCCTTTTATATGTGAGGATATCCTTGCCCTAAGATGCCCATCTAAGAGGAAACAAGTCCCCTCCTAATAGGAATCACATTCTTTCAAGGAGAAGTATTCTTCTCTCTCCTCATAACCCCTTTGATATCCTTTATTTCTTGGATATTTAGGAATACAAAAATTCCTTCTCATTATTATCTTTATCCATGCCTTCTAATATATTGGCCACAAAGATATATTTCCTTAAGTAGAAAATACTTTCTTCTTAACACAACCACATAATTCATTAATTATGTATTCCCATTATCCCTTTATTTTGCAATTTTGATAATTTCTGTTTCTTTCCTCTTTATTGGGACTCCTTGGATCCCAAGAAACTCTAATAATTCGAAATCCTTTTTATTGGATACTCATTATCCTTCTAGATGCATCTAAATGCATTATTTCACATTATCTTGTTTATTTCTTCATTAAATATATCTTTTTGAAGTTTTCTCTTTGTTTCTCTTTTATTTTCCTTATTGGTATTCTTTTCAACATTAGGAATCCTTGGGATACGAAATTCCACCAAGGATTACTCCATTATACCTCTTTTCACTTATTTTCCACATTTCATCAATATTTTCAATTTCTTTCTTAATAAAGAAATACTTAATTGATCTTTTCTTTTCTTATTGCTCTCTTTATGCAACTTTGGACTCCTTGGCACCCAAGGAACACAAGAAGCACGAAATTCATTCTTGGATTACATTCATTTTCCATCTAGAGGTTTCTACCTCACCTCTCTTTTCTCAACAACTCAATTATTCATTAATTAATTGAATTTCCTTGTTATTGGGCCCAATAGCCAATAAAGCCCACAAATCAAACAACAAGGCTATTTTAAACGAAATCCATTTATTCACAACAATTTATATCATTATTTGTCCAAATATCTTTAATATGAGAAATTACATTTCTCACCAAAGGAACCCAAAATTTGGGGTTGTAACAATGCTTGTCCTAAGCCCTTCATATAGAAAGTAATTTCCTTGCCTGGATTTAACATTTATAGAATAAGGATGTTATTCCCAATCTTCATTGGAATATAAATATGATCCCACTAAATCTTTTGAAATCACAGATTCCATCTTCATTCTAACTCAAGTCATACCCTTTGACCTCCTTGTCAAATAGAAGATTCCAATTCTAAAATGCTTACTTCAATCCACTGATTGACCTTTGTAGATTATAGACTTTATTTACATTAATGGATTTTTAAAGACTTTAGGATGTTTCATGTACACATCCTCATGAATATACCTATTAAGGAATGCAGTTTTAACATCCATATGCCAAATCTCATAATCATAACAAGCTGCAACATCAAGCATGATCATGATGGATTTAACCATGGTAATTGGTGAAAGACTTCCTTATGTTTAACACCTTGAACTTGATTGAAACTCTTTGCAACCAATATACCCTTCCATGTTGGTATTATTTCAAAAACTTAAATGCACCTTATGGGTTTTACCACTTCAGGTGGTTCCACCAAGGTCATACCTTGTTGCTTTACATGGAGTCCATCTTTGAACTCATGACCTCAACCCATTTCTTAAATTTTGGTTCCTTAAAAAGTTCCTAGGTAGGTTGTTGAGTCATCATCTATGATCAACTCACTATCTTTTTGAGTTATAAGATATCATAATATTTCAAACTCAAGGCTTGTTGTATTAGACTATAAGGTTTTGTGTTACATAAGGAACTTGAGATTCCATAATACTTTGTGATTCTCATTATTCCCACTGCACCCATTTGGGTTCAATGTTTTCTTGTTTGTCTCTAACATTTAAATATCTACTTTTATTCCCACTCATTCCTTTGGAACTAATTTCCATTTAGTAATTCATCCATCCTAGCAACAAATACTTTGTTACCTTCTACCATTTCCTTTGACTCATAGGCCCCACAAAGGGATCTCATCTGAAATAGGGAGATAATACATATGCTTTGTTCATCATTTCAAAATTCCCTACATCTATTTCGGTAATCAAAGTGCCCAACCAAATTAGGATGTCAGAAAGAAGACAAGAAATCAAGATTCCTACAACCCCCTTGACATGTATAGTGCCTTCAATGCATATAAATATTCTGATAACCTCCCCGACTACACAATAAAAGGATGCCACTAAGGTTCACATCTAAATATGGTTTATGAAATTTTCCTCTTTCACACCTCAACTAGTTCTTATAGGGTCTTCATGCCATCTGCATAATACAATGAGGAGTTGCATTCACAACAAGATGATCACATGGAAAGCCTCAACTACTTCAACATAGCCATAATAGTATGATGCTTCCATGACTCCCCCTAAAACCCTCACATAGGTGACCCTACCATCTTATGATCTATTACTTGTCCAATTCACTAGTGACAAAGAAAAGATGAATGTTAGAACATATGTGACAAAATCTTCTGATCCAAAATTTGAATCATACAAGGAGAAATTCATGGAGGACATTCCTTATTTGCCTATCAAGATAGCATGGATATTACACCTTCTAAGTTCATATGTTCCCACATAAGAAATAATACTTCTACCATCATTTAGTAACATCAACATCATAGGGTTCCATATAAGATCCATGCTATGACATAGTAAGACATATAAATAAGACATGCATGGACATCTACATGTAGGACCTGATCCAAATTTTATACGCACACTACTAACTATAGTGAAGGTCATGGAGGGGAAGTTTGTTCCAAAATATTTCTAGATCAGAAGGTAGATGACACCATCACAATGATTGCAAAGATGAAGATTATAACCTCATGATTGTCTAGATGAAGATCATCACCTTGTTTGAAGAGGAGATGCCATCAAATATTGACTGCAATCCACCATTATATATCATGATCAAACATAGTGACTTGAAGGTGCCCTTAATGTCTGTTGATAATAGTGTCATTTGATATATCCTACTAGATATGGTGGCCCGCATAGGTTCTACAGATCTATATCCACATTTTCATTCATTATTCGACCAAATATTATTAACTATAAACCTGAGCAATTCTAATTTTTCTCTCTTATCTAGCATGATATCAAATGTTATCTTAAAGAACTAAATTACATGGGTCTAGAACTGGCCTGAGGTATAAGAAAGATATGCCGAGGTATAATATAAAGTTTCAATGAACTAGAAAACTATGATATGACAAAAATTAGATACAAAGGCCATAAGGTTGGAAGGAAACTTACCTTACTTACTGGTCTCCAAACTGGAAAAGGTCCAAAATATAGCCCACCCAGAATTAATTGGATTTCCAAAAAAAGTAAAGGTCTTATACTTTCACCATGAGTCCTATCAAGTGCCACAACAACTAAGAGTGCACACACTTCTATCATGAAGTCAATGAAAGAGACCAATAGGGTCAACCCCAAGTAGTTATCGAGGAGTGTGGACCTCTAGAAGAAGTCTCAGTCATCAATAACACGCCTTTATCCTTACCAAAATCCATCTACAAATGCAAGATGCAGAAATCCTCAACAAATACTACACAAAAGTGTGAGCCAACATGATCTTTGAGAAAAAATCAATTGTCAAAAACTAACACTAACTAAAGAGAATGTCACATCATGGCACTTTCACCAGACTACTTGTTATAACCCAGTTGTTAGGTTTGTCATAACCTATTCAATATTTGAGGTCCAAGGATAATCATGGTTGGTTAAAACCAAGTTAGAGTGACCTTTATTCAATAATGGACTCTTTTGACCCATAAGTATAACTATAATACTAGTAGAGGTAAATTGAGGAATTGATTATTTAATTATTGACTCTTTTCACTCAAAAAGAGTAACTAGATATGCAATTGATGGTTAGAACATTAATTCAGTTCAAGTATGATGAATAAGTTTCTTTAATTGATTTGTGCCCATATGAGTCCAAGTGACCCATTTAATAGCACCAAAGGATTCAAGTGACATGTTAGTGAGATTTTAGGTATTAGTATTATAACAAGTATTTTTGGACTTATAGGATCAAGATCTAATAATTATTTGAATTGAATTCCAGGTTAATACACCTATCCATGAGATTTCTTAAAGAATTTATTCACATGGATAACTAATAGACTTTGAGTCTCAAACTTTGATAGAAGCTACTTTAGGATTTTGTGAGCCTATGTCCAAAAATTTTAGAATGATTAGAGATTTGTACAAAGAGATGTAGCTATTTAAAATTGGGGACATTGATGATATAATTTTGATCAGACTTTAGTCCTTTGGTATCTAGTACTTAGGTTTGTGACATATTAAGGTCACACGACCTTTACATTTTTGCAAGTCACTAATCTAGAAGAGTTGAGTGCTTCCCAAGTCACACTAACCTCTGAAAGCGGAGGAACAAAATGGCTGTAAGTTTGCCACCTAGATTTTGAAACTAGGGAGCTGAAGACATCAAAGAGTAAGTTGGATCCTACCTCTGTTCATGATGTACCAAGAGTTTGTTTCACTATGGTTGAATCTACATCATCTAGAGGTGTCCTTTGACCCTTCACTGACACTAGAGAACATCTAAAGCAACTCAAGTCATTAGTGCCAGACTCAGATGCCAATATAGAAGCATCTTTGTTTGCCACTGAGATCATCCTATAACAGTGGGGTTGGTTCCAAGAGAATCCTCGAGACCTTTTTGACGTGTTACAATGCATCCTTTAACAACTTGAAGGTGCTACAGGGATTCTAGGAGCTAGGTCTAGAGGTGTGTGGTGATGGAAGACATTTTTCTTCCTTTCCCCTCCCCACAACAACACCTTGCTGGTGAGATCATGACTCTCTTACTCCTTGCCTCCTCAACCTATATTTGGAAGGTTGTCAGTGAGCTATTCAAATAGAAACTATTATTCTTCATCATCTTCCTTTTTCCCACAATAGCACTTCATGCCACCAAGCCCCATGCTAACCCACCAGTCTGAAGAGGGATGGACCTCCTTCAACCACCATGAGATCCTCTAGAGGTTAGATCTATGGTAGTGATTCCTCCTATCCTCTATCAAGCAGATAGCTATATCTCTAGATGCCATCGTCCCTTAGCACACCAAGGCAGTGGCTGACATTGTAAGCAGCAACTAAGGGAGTCACAGTCGTACTAAGAATAGTGCACCTTGCTCAGGCTGAAGATATACCAAACTCTCAATGATTGGGATCCATACGCACACGACGGTGCAAGGGGAAGAGGAGAGGAAGGAGAGTGGGTCGGCCCAACAGGAAGAACCCACTCAGAGTCATCTGGTTCAAGGCAAGCCAACAAACCTTCCACCCACTGAGACCAAGTGGCAGCCATCTAGGATGCCTAGGGATAATATCTAATGGCCCAACCTTTTTCCCAGTAAGGTTATCATTTCTTATTTACAAGAAATATGCAATACTTCTTTAAACCATAAAAAACTGCTCCCATGGCCACAAAGATACTCGTAGACTCACAAAAATGCCTTCTTTATACTACATAGTTCTTATATGATGTAGACTTATAAAAATTGAGAAATTCTACTTGATGTTAAAGCTTATTTGTTTAACTGCTTAGTATGGTTAAAATATTCAATATGCTTAAATTGCTTATTAGTACTTTAATTGTCCAGTTTTATTTATTGTTAATTAATCTATTGTAATCAATATTTGTTGGAGAGAGTTATATCTCTCACTGGGACTGGGTCCCACCCATGGGTCACCACATCCTTTTGGGTGGTCATGGGAAACGAGGTCGAGGTTGTGCCGTGGAAGAGAACCATTATGGTGATCAAAAGATTCATAATGTTGCTCAGCTGTAGATATTAGTTGTAGAGTTCTAGTGTCATCCATGTACTCTCAGGTTCGGGTATGGGAGGTGTTTTCTAGATGATGTACTTGTATCAACATGAGATTTTGGTAGTATTCCAGTGTACGTATATATGGCATGAACATGTAAATGCTTCTTTTGTACACATGATTTCATTGAGGCCATTGAGCACATATATAAATTCCTATTATAATATATGAGAATGGAAAAGATGGACCTTTAGTAAATGTTTTAGAACTTGTTCATGACGTATTTTTTTGTTTTAATTATTGCACATTTTGACTATGTGATTAATTAGTAATTAATTGTGTTTTTTGTTTTGAGTAATCTCATTTAGCGTGAAAGGTTTTACAAGCCTTTTGCAGCGAATCAAAGAATCCCCTTCTACCAATGAAGAACTTCTTGGATCCTAGGAAGGGTGATTGGATGCTCTAGAGGGGGGTGAATAGAGCTCAATACACTTAAAAAAAATTCATTAGACCATCAAGATATATCAGAAGATAAGGTTGCTAAATAGGAAGTTTGAGTGAAACTAAAACATACATTGCAAGGGAGAGAGAAATTGAACAAGCACCAAGTAACAAGCTATGTAGAGTGGTTCCACACTTCAAACTAGAATTATGTTAGTCCATTACCTAGAGAGGTAAACCTCTAGGATTTCTTAACCATTGTACTCTTATATTCATTCATAAGACTTATAATACATGACCCCCAAAGGACTTACCTATCCAATACAAAGAGTCTTTGGCCTTCTCCAAGGACTTACCCACTCTTGCACAAGTCTTCAACCTTCTAGGAATTACCCACTTTTTTGCATCTTCATCATGTGACTTCACCTTCACTAGGAGAGGCTTTCACTAAGTACTTACCCACTTGAGTAAGGAGTCTTCTGCCTTCACCAAGAGCTTACACACTCTTACTCCAAGTCTTCAGCCTTGATCTTCACCAAGGGACTCCTTCCCTTGTTCTTCTTCACCTCTCTTAGCCAAGTGAGAGAACCTTCATCTTCATGGTTGAAATGAGAGAATGGGAGGTGGTGGAAGTGAGAGCTTTACAAGATATACATGTAGGACTAGCTCTCTTACAAATATCCTACTCACTCTAATGGATAATGCAAGTGGTTAAGCTTAGATAGAGAGAGGAGGTTGTAGGATCACTCAACTATAGAATAGGAACCTCATATAGAATTTTGCATTGAATTCTCAAGCTTGGAATAAAGCCCAAGGGGTCTGATTTGTAGTTGGGGATGCCTCTTAGCCTTTGGGAACACTTAAGAATGAAAACTAGTTGTTTTTTTGGCTTTCAATAGATGTATTTTCGATTGTTGTAACTCCACAATGGCTAGAAACACTTTTCTTCACTTTTCCATATAGTGCAATCGGTCGAGTTTCTATAAAGGTAACTCAACCAATCCCACTATGTGACACGACCAATATAAGACATCGGTTGAGTCCTGGGGTAACTCGACTGTTCCAAATAAATTAGTGTTGGTCTACAGATGGATAAATCGAGTTCTGTGAAATGAAAACTCGACTGATCAAAAGTCATTTTGAAGATCCAATCAGGATCATTCGAGTTTGCAACTCGACCGGTGAACAACCTAATGTGAATTTTTGAAAATGGATTTTGAGTTCTTAAATATTCAATCTAAGTGCTCCTCATTTTTTCTAAGCTTAATTATAAGTCATACAATTTACAAGTGATTTACAACATGATTCTAATGGATTTACATCATATTCCATAAACATGCACTTGTTTTGACTTTGACTTGTGTTTTATCCAATTTGAGATGTGTGATTTAGGGCATTTGGATTTTTTCTATACCTAATATTAAATTACTCAAGTAGAAGCATTAGACATAGATAATTGGAATGGTTTAGTCATCATCAAAATAAGGGTTTAGTCAATTTATACCTTGAGTCAACATTGACTAAATTGACCTTGAGTCAACATTCTCCCCCTTTTTGAAGATGACAAACCATTCCATAAATGTATCGAAAGCATTTAAGTAAAGGCATACCTTTAGAGAAACCTAGGGGTTTTAGTGTAATTGAGTTCATATGCTCCCCTTCAATTGATGCTAGTGGAGTTCTCATAGTCACCCTCAATTGATGTTATTTCTCCTGGATGGTTAGCTTTCATAACATTTATAGAATACTATGTATTTTACTCATATATGTTCTAGACATATATGTCTTCTCCCCTTTACATTCTCCACTTTACATAAGAGATATTCTTCTCCTCTTCATGTAATACATGCTTTTCTCCCCCTTTGTCATGGGTAGGCATGTTCCTTCTACCCCTTTGTCATTTCAAAAAGTGGGGGTATGAAGAGATGAGAAACACCACTTGTAAAAATAAAATAGATAACAAAAGTTATAAAAGGCGAGTTGATGAGAAAATCAATGGGCTTGTTCAAGAATAGAAAGAAAAGCAAGTTAAAGCATGCACTTGAAAACCCAAAATGCAAGATAAAGTGTTGTAGAAAAATAATAAATCACAATTTTGACCCCCAAGACGATGGAATTCGTCCAAAAAGTGTCAGGGCTCATAGAGAAGTGATGAGTCTTTCTCAGAAGGTCATTTATGCATAAAAAAACACTACTCCTGCATCAAAATATGGAACTAAAGAAAAATCTGCATAAAATTCCAAGATGCTCCAAGTACTACATATAATGTAGCTCTATATATTCTGCATCACAATGCTATGCAGGCAACTCAAGTTAGTAGATATGCAATTCAAGGAAAAAGCTTGAGCAAGTATAAAATAAGATACAATCATAGCATATAGTTGAATACCACTAGATGAAACGATAAGCATTGCTAGAACTACATTTATATGAACTACTAGTAGATACTATCACAAGTTAGGACTACTAGTAGGTTCTAGATCATAGAAAGAAATGAACAAGACAAAGCAAGCTATGAGTAGATGTAGAGATATATCCAAACAAAGAGATATGCAATTTTAAAAGCATGAAAGGATATAACCTACAATCAAATATGCATCATTACCAAAAGATGATTACCACAAAGAACCTCAAGGTTGTATCAAAACGAGATATACAACTATATAGATGTAGCAAGTAAGAGTACAAAAGAAGCACTTTAAGACACAACTAGGAGATCCAAAGAGATCATCATCAAAACCTGCAAAACAACTCAAAACAAGTTATTATAAGATATAGAAACACCAATTTAGATAAACTAGAGAGATAAAGTTGTATACAAAATAAGAAATTTAAAAACATGGCAATATGCATACAAAGGTACCAAGGGAGTGCCAAAGAATAAGGCTATTGTTTGAGAAAATCTAGTTGAGAGGGAAATTCTCATTCAATAAGCCAATTGTGTCTTCTGTGCACAGTGTTTTTAGTTGAGTTATGTGTATTGACAACTCGACCGATGACAGCGGTTGGCAACACCCATTGGTGCATATAGGTCAGGTTACAAACCTGACCGAAGCTGCTGTTAGAAAGCACACACATATATATGAAAAACTTGTGTAGAGGCATGATAAAAATATAAGCCATATCCAAACATGTATAGGCAAGTTAGTAATACACTATGAAATAATTAGAAACAATTTTTGAGCAAGAGTGTGAAAAGAATAAAAAAATACAACTTTTGACTCAAAAACCATATGCATAGTGTAGACTAGCTTGACAAAAACAAGTTTTCATTAGTTATAAGAAAAAAAAATATTTACCTTTGTTCTTATCATTCCTTTTCCACTTGTTTCCACCCCATACACATCTCACCTTTCTTCATTCATGTGGATTGAGAAGTCAATTTGCAAATCCACAACTCATGTCAATCCATTAGAAACATACCTACAAGAAGAAAGATGAAATGGTCCCCAATTATGTTTTTGGATCCGGAGGGGTCATCTTAGCAATCCAAGTCCTATTTCTCTTGGGTGCTTTCTTATAAGGACAACAAGTAGAATAATGACCAAATCATTGCAATAGTTGCATGTACCCATAGTCTTAGAACTAGAGGATGCTCCAGGGAATATTGGAGGTCCTTTACCTTTGTTGTTCCTTTGAAAACTATCATATCTTAAACCATGTCTACCAATTTGTTTAGTAGTATGGTATAGGATATCATTAAGACTCTTTTTACCAACTAAGAATCTTTGCAAAGAAGATCTCAAACTATGATTATCATGCATAAGAGAAGTAATAGTAGAAGACTAATGATTGCTATTATCTATTATCTCTAGCATGCACAAGATCATTTTATAAGCAAAGAGATTTAGTTAATTAAGAATCTCTATTAATATGAAGAGCAGCAACGTTATTCTCTCTACTATTAGAACTAGAACAAGATTCAAGCACATTGATTTTAGCAAGCAAGGAGGCATTTTCTATTTCAAGCAAATCAATATTAGAAAGATAAAACCCATTTTTAGATTATAATTCTTGCAAAACAAAATATTTGTCCTTGTTTTTAGATTTAAGAACATCAATATCATGCATGAGAGAATTAACAATTCAGGTATGCTCTTCATTAGAACTACTCATAAGAGGTTGAGCTTCTAGAAGTCTAATATTGTCAAGCAAGCTAGCATTTTCAAGTTTAAGAGAATCTACTTGAGTTAGACAAGAATTTTTATCATCAAGAAAATAAGTATTAGTATGTTCAAGATCATCTAATTCTACATGCATATTATCAAAAATTCTAGGAAGGTTTTTCCTTTTCTTTTCAGAACACTTAAGGGAGGCACGAGTAGCATTAATGATAGCAATTAAAGGTTATTTATCCAAAGAGTTTAGATTTACCATATTTGAGTCTTCACTTGTTGATGCCATAAGAGAAAAATGAAATTCTCCTTCATCACTAGAGCTTGAGCTAGATCCTCCTTTTGATTCTTCACTTGGGCTTGAGTTGGAGGAGTCACTTGAGCTCTTGTGCCATTTCTCCTTCTTCTTGTACTCCTCTTCTCTTTCCTTGTGATGATGGGTCTTCTTGCCTTGTAGACAATCTATCTTGAAGTGACCCTTCTTTCTACACTTGAGGCACCAGATGGAGGAGGAATTCTTGCCTTTGTAGAATTTACCCTTGGAGTACATGGCTTCTTCTTCCGCATGAGAGGATGGAGGGGTTTGTCCCATAATAGCTTCAATTTGACCCTTGATTTCAGCCTTCTTCATTCTCTGTAGCTCTTTCTCCTCTTATCTTTCAACTGCTTCTCTTTTGTCAAGTGTGACTTCATGCGCTTGTAGATTTCCAATGATCTCTTCAATGGAGATATCATCAAGAGACCTTACTTATTCAATGGAAGTCACCTTGGGTTCCCATCTCTTGGGGAGAGTTCTAAGGATCTTAGATTTGATCTCTCCTCTACTCATAGGATGACCTAGGATGGAAAGGCCATTTAAAATTGTGTTGAGTCTTGAGTACATGTTGGCTATCTTCCCCTCCTTTCCCATCTTGAAGTTCTCAAGTAACCCTTTGAGCATATAGACCTTGCTTTCCTTCACTTGAGTTTTCCCCTCATAAGTGATGCATAGCTTTCTCCATACCTCATAGGCTGCCTCACAAGAGGAAATCTGGTTGATCTCAATGGGGTTCATGGTGGCACAGAGGATGTTGATTTCTCTTGCATTCAAGGTGGTTTTCTTCATGGTAGATTCTTCCCATTCTTCTATTTTGGTCTCCGGTAGCTTGTATGGATGGTCCACCATTTGCCATAGCTCAAGACTAGATCCTTGGATGTAGAATTGTAGCCTTCTTTTACAATAGAGGAAATTGCTCCCATCAAAGATTGGAAGGTTGATCAAGTATCTTCCTCCTTGGTAGTCACCCATCTTCTCTTACTTATTGAAGTATGCTTGGAGAACACCCACTATGATACCAATTGTTGGATCCTAGGATGGGTGATTGGATTCTCTAGAGGGGGGTGAATAGAGTTAAATGCACTTAAAAAAATCATTAGACATTCAAGATATATCACAAGATAAGGTTGCTAAATAGGAAGTTTAAGTGCAACTAAAACATACATAGCAAGGGAGATAGATATTGAACAAGCACCAAGTGACAAGCTAGGTAGAATGGTTCCACACTTCAAACTAGAAGTATGTTAGTCCACTACCTAGAGAGGTCAACCTCTAGGATTTCTTAACCATTGCACTCTTATATTCATTCATAAGGCTTACAATACATGACCCACCAAATCACTTACCTATCCAATACAAGGAGTCTTAAAACTTACCAAGGAATTACCTATTCAGTACAAAGAGTCTTCAACCTTACCAAGGACATACCCACTTTTCAATGAGTCTTTTACCTTCTCTAACGTCTTACCCACTCTTGCACAAGTCTACATCCTTCTGGGAATTACCCAATCTACTTGGATCTTCATCCCTTTGACTTCACCTTCACTTGGAGACACGTCCACCAAGGACTTACCCACTTGCACAACGAGTATTCTACCGTCACCAAGGGCTTACTCACTCTTGCTCCAAATCTTCGGACATGATCTTCACCAAGGGACTCCTTCCCTTATTCTTCTTCACCTCTCTTAGCTAAGAGAGAGAACCTTCATCTTCATGGTTGAGATGAGAGAATGGGAGGTGGTGGAAGTTAGAGCCTCACAAGATATACATGTAGAAGTATCTCTCTTAAAAATTTCCAACTCACTCTATTGGATGATGCAAGTGATTAAGCTTAGAGAGAGAGAGAGGAGGTTGTAGGATCACTCAACTATAGAATAAGAACCTCATATAGAATATTGCATTGAATTCTCAACCTTGTAATGAAGCCCAAGGGGTCCTATTTATAGATGGGGATGCCTCTTAGCCTTTGGGAACATGTAATAACAAAAACTATCCATTTTGTGGCTTGCAACAGATATATTTTTTATTGTTGCAACTCAACAACAACTAGAAACACTTTTATAGCACTTTTCTATACAGACAATCAGTCGAGTTTCTATAAAGGTAACTTGACCGATCCCACTATGCGACAAGACCAATTTAAGAAATTGGTTGAGTTTGTCCTAGGGTAAGTCGACCGATCCACATAAATCGATTTTGGTCTACAGAGGGATCGGACGAGTTCTATGAAATGAAAACTCGACCGACCAAAAGTCATTTTCAAGATCCAATCAAGATCGGTCAGTTTGCTGCTCGACCAATGAACAACCTGATGTGAATTTTGGAAAATGGATTTTGAGTGCTTAAATATTCGATCTAAGTTCTCTTGATTTTTTCTAAAATTAATTACAAGTCATACAATCATTACAAGTGATTTACAAAATGATTCTAATGGATTTACATCATATTCCAAAATTGTGCACTTGAATTGACTTTGACTTGTCTTTTCTCCAATTTGAGATGCACAATTTAGGGCATTTGGAGTGTGTCCATACCTAATCTAAAATCACTCAAGTAGAAGCATTAGACACATATAATTGGAATGGTTTAGTCATCATCAAAACAAGGGTTTCATCAATTTAGACCTTGAAACATTGACTAAATTTACCTTGAGTCAACAGAGCTATGGTTACACAACATCAAGCACTTTGTCAAAGGATATTCCTCAAGTGAAGACACCTCTAGACATGATTGGAAAACAATATGAATATTGGTAGTCAACTATGTCTTAGGAGTTAGTACATTGCATCAATGCTCTGGCAACTAGAAACTCATTCATCACCTCAAAGAGATGGAAGAAAAAAACATCATGAGAGAAATCCATGAAGCATTTATGGTAGACACATGATGGTGTAACACTCTCCAAGTGAATTCAACTCCTTAGGTGTTACTAGGGAATGATGGAGTCAGATTGCATAGAACATGTCTACAAATGCCACCATTTTCCACTTGATGCTGACAACATCACATGCCTCCCAATCCTCTACACAACATGTCTATGCCTTAATTATTTGTAGTATTGGGAGTAAACATGATAAATAAGATCCATCTAAAGTCATATAATCGCCATTGGTTCATATTATTCACTGTCAAGTACCTCACCACATGAGTACAAGAAATATTAGTCTCTATCACAACAGCCTCACATGCCATCAAGTTTTTTCACAACAAAATCATCACTAGATAAGGCACAACATTTGAGGCCATCTCCAGCAATGGCACAAATTTGAAAAAAAAAAGTGATACAAGAGTATCTAGATTCATCAAGCATCAAGCACAAGTTGACTTTTCCTCACAAACCCTAGATGAATGGAGCAGTTGAAGAGAGAAATAACCTCATCAAGATACTTAATAAGACAATCAAGTCCTCTAGTGTTTGGAATGAAAATTTCCTATGGCCCTATGGATGTATAGAACATCCACCACATAGACTACAATAAAACCTTACTCCCTCATAAATGGGATGAAAGTTTTAATAATAGTCCAAATCTAGGCCCCCTCCTTGTAAATACTTCACACAATGGTCATCTTTGAGGTGGATTGGATCCATGATCTTATATACATGCTTAATAGAATTGAAGAACAAAGTCATTCCCTACACCAATCATAGTTTTATCGTCAGTGGATGTCTTCATCCTTAACCAAGAAGGTACTCCCTCATCAATTGTGTAAGGTGACCATGTGGTACACATGCATCTCAACCAATACAATTAGGGCAATTTCAATCCAAAAGGGAATTGGCACAAATCATGCATGGATCTAAAATTGAGGTTCCATGTGACTACAAGATATGGAGTATGACATACACATACTACAAATGAGTGCAAATCACATCTTGAGGTACTAGTATTAATGATAGGGAAGGTTCACATAAATATATTCCAAATTAGTGATGTAAACCCCTTCTCTACTAAGACAATGAAACTCATGTATCACAATAAAATATTAGGTTTAATCACCACAACTTTGAGGTTGAGACATAAAATCCCATCTGTGTCATCTCTATCCTCAACATTTCTCAAATAAAATTGAATACAAGTCATCCAATTAACTAATACACTCCTACTAAATGTGAATTAACATGATTATAGAACTAAACTTGTTGAAAACAAGTTCTATGTTGGGAATGCAAACAAACATGATCCATTTGCTACCAATCAAAGGGGAGATGATGATACCATTCTACCTAAGGGACTCTTGTAAAAGAGTTCTTTATCAGTATATTTAGATTTCATACAAGCAACATCAACCTTCCACCTCATTCACCACCCAAAGAGTCTGAAAGAAAGATTGGGTTCTACAACCAATGTCCTTAATGTTTCCATTAATGGGGATGATGCATCCATTACTCTATATTTCTAGTCATAGGAGTTTCGGTATTGGGAATTTCCTTAGCATTTTGCACATAATAACTTTTCCTCCGTATGAAATCTATGAGAACCAATGCCTATGAGGGATGTGTTTATGACAACACACCGTAGTAATTATAAAAAATAATCCAAATGATACACAACATGAACAACTACCAAGGAACCAACCTACATCCGAAAGTTGTAAGTGCTAATGTAAAAATTCTCAAATAGACTGACATGAACACTATATCATGTACTTTTTACTGAGTATCACGTAAAAAGAACCACATGTCTCGTGTAATGGAGAACTCGGCGGAGGGAAGAGGGGTGAGAGGAGAACTCAGTGGTGGCAGCGTGGGGGGCCAAGGCCAACAAGAAATTGATGGAAACTGATCATCAGGGGGAATTGAAGGGGACCTGGCTCTAGAGGGGGTCGTAGCAAGGAACTGGATAAGAGAATGACAAGGAAGGGAGGCCGCGCAGGCACATGAGTTAGGTTTATGGTGCCACAAGTTAGAATCAAGTTTCAATTCACAGGGATGTGGGGAACTTAGACCATCAAAGAACTATAGATTGACCATTATGATAAGGATGGATATTCTGTCAAAACCCTAGAGCACCATATCTCACAAGGAAGCAAAACGCTACCCAGAATGGAGACACAACAAGGGGGTGGAAAACCATCGTATAGTTATATCATGGTGGGACACAGATCAAAGCAAGGAAGCCAATCAGAGATCTTCTTTCTGGAGAGGTTGTTTGAGGGAAACTTGGCTGACAATGTTGTGGAGCTAACTGACCTGGAAGGAGCACCGACCATTTTTATTGACTTAAACACTGAGGAGGATTAATCCTGTCTGTGGCAATACGCTATGGTTATTAGACTCCTAGGAGCAAATGTGGGGTTTATGACCATGAGGGACTACATCAAACTCCTTTGGAACCCTAAAGGTCGATTCAATATGTGTGAAATTGACACGGGACATTACGTAATACAACTCTCCTACAAAGAAGACTATGAAACTACTAGAACTAGAGGGCCATGGAAAATATTCGACTAATGTTTAGCTATCTGGGATTGGTTTCCTAGTTTCAAGACAACTAAGGAGATGCCAAGTTTCATTATGATGTGGGTACGATTCCTAGACTTACCTCTTTATCTCTATGTCTCCACCCTATTTGAATATATAGTGCTAGATCTGGGAAGGCTCGTAAATGTGGACAACCATACAACGTTCAGATCTAGAAGAAAGTTTGCCAGACTAGAAAATGAAATTGATACAACAAAAAAATGACCCCTTCGATCAACATTAATGGAGTCGAGTATCTTGTCGAGTATGAAGTAACCCCAAAATCTTGTCAATCTGTGGCATGCTAAGTCACAATGAGAAATAATACAGAGCCAGGAAGACACATCCAAGTGGCGGGGAACGACCCAAAAGAAAGGAATAACCCTGAGAGAAGGACAATAATGGGGATGGATGGAAGCAACAAAGAGGAAAATATAACAGGCACAGAAGTCCCATGAGGCAAATGAGGCAATAAAAAAATCCATAATGGCATTACCACTGGAAATAGGTTTGCTAGCCTCGATGACCAGGAGGAATTGGAACAACCCAAGCAAAACCTAATTGACATTGGACAAGAGAAACCAAGCCAGGGAGGATAAGATAGAATCAGTGAGAAGACAACTAAGGAATGGTGACGAAAAAAATCCTTTATAATGGTAGACAAGAAAAGGGAAGCGCTGAAAGATATCACTAATACTGGTCAGAAGACTACCGATGAAGAAGTCAAGAACAGTGGCGTTTCAAAACAATAGCACATAGTAGTTAATCCGGAGGTTGATGAGGTCATACAAGTGATGGAGGATAATCAAAATGAAGAACACATCATTGCCATGGGTGAGACAGTGGGAAAGGATGTCTCAGATGATACACGCATGAGAAAAGATAGCACAATAGTAACAAAGACTAGTAAAGAGAGTGAAACGACTCTGAATAACAAGGACATAATGGGAGAGGATGGTCCACCTACAAAAAAAGATGGGAACACCGAAGATAAGAGGGATATGACCCTTCACAAAACCATTACACTTTTACCATCGAGAACTAAGATAAAAGGTAGAGAACCTAAAATGAAGAAGCCCAGAGTAGCCCCACCATATGAGCACAGAAGAAAGAGCATACACTTGAATAACCAAACCATATCTGAGGCTTCTAAAGAAGGCGGAATCGAGGGGTATAATGAGAAGGAAGCCACACCTAGTGGTCAGGTCACGTAATGACCATCCCTTTCCCCTCAACACCTGTTGTGATGGTTGATTTGCTGTGTAGGAACACAAGAGGTATTGGTAGCTCTAACCGATGTCGAGCCTTAAAGGAGTTGATGGGTATCCATAAACCAAAAAATATTATTGTTCTGGAACCTAGAATCAGTGCAGACAATGCCACAAATACTATACGACAGATAGGCTTCATGCACTCCTATCGTGCTGATGTGAGGGGTTTTTCTGGAGGCATTTGGGTATGTTGGAATGCAAATCAATGTTTAGTGGAAATTGTTTACTGTCACCTCCAGTTCATCTCTTGCAAAGTGAATAATCATTGCTACATAACTTTCATGTTATCAAGCCCTCAGATTAGAATGAGGTGTCTCATTTGGAAACATATTGTCCAAATGGGAATCGATTCATATCGGCATGGCTCACACTTGGAGACTTCAACACCATTAGTGACCCAAATGAAAATAGTGATAGCATTTGCTACAACAACAAAGAAGTAGCCATGTTTCAACATACCATGATGGAAGTAGACCTCACAGACCTAGACTTATTGGGTATGAGGTTTACCTACAAGAATATGCTACTATAGGAAAGATTAGATAGAGCCTTGGCAAACAACACACTCATCAATGACTACCCAACTGTTGTAGTTGAACACCTTCTGCATCTGGGTTCAGACCACTGCCACTTGCTGGTGCAATCATGTGTGTACCAAATTCACATCCCCCACTTCATCCCTAGAGCATCGTGGAAAGATGCCAATAGCTTCCCAATGATGCTTGCACATAGTTGGAACACAAACCTGAGCTTCAATGAGGTACTCAAGAGGATTAAGGCATTATTACGGAGTGGGACAAAAAGCTTAGATGAGTAAAAAGTAGGAAAAAGGATTGGCTGATTAGAAACATCAATTGGTTACAAATAGACTTGGTGAGACAATATAATGAAGTCTCAGATGCATTGTTCTTAGATTTCCAAATGGAACTGGATGGTATCTTGAGAGCCAAGGAAGAGGACCTAAAACATAAAGGTCATATTAACTGAATTAAAGAGGGGGACAATAATACTAGATACTACCATAACTAAATCAACAAACGAAGGAGGAACACCATTACCACTCTAAAAAAATGAGCAAGGTGAATGGATTATAAAGGAATCAAACATTATGGAACTTGTAACAAAACATTTTGGAAAGGTTCTCACGGCCCCCACGCATACTAGCCGGCCAGACTGCATTGAGTTCCTTGGAAGGTTCGAAGCCCTCTCTATAGAACATCTTACCAAGATGGGAGAATGGCCTACGCATGCTGAAGTAGGATCCATTGTGATGTCAATAGATCCGGTGAAGGCTGCCAGACAAGACGGGGTGAATGGAACCTTTGTCCAGAAGAATTGGAACACATTAGGCAACAACATCACCAATACAGTCCAGGAGGCAATCACCAGTAGAACTATCCCAGACGATTTATGTAACTCAACTATCATCCTTATACCTATGATCTTTGTGCCAGAAAAATGTGAGCACTTAAGACCCATATCGTTGAACAATGTGGCCCTAAAAATCATCTCAAAAGTGGTAGTGGAACATTTGAAATTGCACATCTCCAAATGGGTGTCCCATTCCCAAAGCAGTTTTGTGCCTGGATGGTGCATCACTAACAATATTGCACTGGGCCAAGAGCTCATACACAGGATGAAGAGGAAGAAAGGTATAAAAACCATGGACATAAAGGTGGACCTTACTAAAGCGTATGAACAAATGTCATGGGATTTCATTGAGGATACGATCCAACACACAAGTATACCTCGAAACATTACAAACTATATTATGTCCTCCATTAGCAAAGGTGAAACAAGAATTGTTTGGAATGGTAAATTGACAAAGCCCTTTAAATCTAGTAGGGGCCTTAGGCAGGGTGATCCTCTCTCCACATACATCTTTGTACTATGTCTAGAGAGGCTCAGCCAATTGATACAATAGAAGGTAGATGAAGGCAGTTGGAAACTAGTGAAAATGGGAGCCAAGGGACCTAAGGTCTCATATGTCAGATTTGTTGATGACTTAATTATCTTTGCACATGTCGGTGTCTCCCAAATCAAAACTATAAAAGAATGCTTCCCCATATTTGGCAAAGTCTCAGGCCAATCTGTATCCATCACAAAGACAAGGATTTTCTTCTCTACAAGTGTCAATCGACCCCTTGGGAGGCAGATTAGTGGTTTGAGTAGTTTCCAGAGTATAGAAGATCTAGGAAAATATCTTGGTGTCCTGATTATCCATAAATGAGTTAACAAACATACCTACAATGAGATCCTTGAGAAGGTTAATGGGAGGATCTCAGCATGGTCAGCTAGAAGCCTTTCCTTTACAGGCAGGATTTGTCTTGCCAAAGCGACTCTTGCAGCCATGCCTATGAATGCTATGCAGACAGTCATGCTACCTCTCAAGCTATGTGATAGAATCGATGGCTCCATTAGAAGGTTTATCTAGGGCAGCAACCACAAAGCTCACCCCATGGCTCTAATTTCCTAGGACCATATCACCTACCACAAGAGTAATGGTGGATTGGGTTTGAAGATAATGAGGGACTAGAATATAGTTCTCTTATACAAGCATGCTTGGGAGCTTAGCAGTAACCGTCACTCATCCTGGAACATAGGAATGAGGCAGTGTTCCCTCAATAGACATATTGGGAAGAAGTGCAACATCTCAAGGCTTGTAAATGCAGTCTTTAGCGGCAAATTTTTCATCAAAGAGAACTCCTATGTAATCCTGATGAATGACCAAAATACAAATGCATGGACCAATAGGTGGTGGAGGAATGGGCCCATCCTAAAGGAACAAGTTCTTAAGAAAATCCCTCATGATCTCATGGACCTGAAGGTGGCAAGTATGATCAATTTGGAAGGAGACTAGGATACATTCTTCCTTGAAGGATGGTTTCCGAGCTAGGTCATTGACAAAAGTAAACATCTCCAAGTCCCTTCAAAGATGAACATAGAAGATATCAGGGTTGGGACCCATACTCAGAGAGGACAATACACAATGAAATCTACCTAACTTTGACTCAGGGAGGGCAAAGGGACTAGGATCGCATGGAGATGGAGAACTGTGTGGGACAAGAGGGTATTAGCTCGGATCAAAACCTTTACCTAGCTCATGATGTACGAGGTGCTCCTCACGTACAGAAGGAGGGATCGATGCATGATTACTAAAAATTACACGTGCCCTAGGTGTCATGAGGAGGAGGATACCACCTTACATGCACTACGAGACCGCAAATATTCTAGAAGCGTCTGTGATATCTTGTTAATAGGAGGTATACACCAGGAGTTTCTTAATACTAACAACACCAAGAAATGGGTGTATCAACATATACGAGAAGACAACAACGTTGTGATCACTTTCCTGATAACCTGCTAGCATATATGGACCACTACGAATAGAAAGGATTTTGAGAATAAAAGTGTTTCCACTATACAACAAGTGTGATACATAAGGAACGAGGTTACCACCCAACTAAAGGCTTAGGCAACAACAAAATCTTCAACAGGTTCTCAAAATATTGAATACAGTATGTGGATGAGACTAGGGCCACAAAGCCTAAAAATAATACAGACACAGCAGTGAAAAACCACAACACTGCCTATGCAATGGTCATCAGATATGAATTTGGCCGATGGTCGCCGATGTGGCTCTACACTCTACTGACGTCATTGAAGCTGAGCTTGAGGGCATCAGACTTGCTATCAAAACTATAGATGTGAACAATTGGGACACAGTGAGCTTTGAATCTGACTCCCAAATTGTTCTCAACATGATATACCAGCATAAACATAACAATCCTAGATAAGCACAACAACTACAGAAAATTTAAACCCTCTTGAAATCTGGATGGATTGTGAAGCATATCAGAAGAGAGGCTAATACTATTGTTGACAGGTTAGCTAAAGCAACCCTTAAAAACCCCACGACATACATTACATATGCCCACCCCCTAAAAAGGTCCATGACCTGTTAATTAGGGATTTTTATGTTGTTAGTAGTACTACCATGTTTCTTTACCCAGTTCAATTAGTGTGTGTAGTTCAAATTTGGTGTTTTCTCACATGGGGAGGGTAGGGATGAATAAAATAGCCTCCCGACTTACTTAAAAAAAAGAACCACCATATGGTCAAAACCAGCATGAAAGTTGTTGTCTAGAGATAGTGGGGTACCAAGTCCTTATCTCTTTCCTAGAAACAAACACTCATCATGTTGAAATTTTGTGGAAGAATGGATGCATGAGCCACACTACATGTCCGGAACATTGATTGTTAGACTAACAACTAAAAGTGGGCAAAACACTCCATCTTTAAGTCAATATCTTCAGCCATATCACCATACCGTTCCATACCCTCATGGGTTCCTTTCTCAAAAAAGAGTCTATTATGAAAGTTAGGAGTACTTAGCCCTATAAATTGAATCATGCTATGAAATATGACCTAGGAGTGTAAATAATAAGGGACACACCGATGGCAAAAGATATTGTTGGTTTGATTGATTCTTTCAGATAGAATTGCAAGATAATAAGCAAGAAAATACAAAAATGATAAAAAAAATCCAATGAAATCATTAGGAATCATGAATAAAATTATGGACACACCCTTACTATAGCTCATCCTCATTATTATAGGTTATATCCAAATGGACATTCAAACAATGCACCCATACTTTTTTGTGGTGCCATTACCCTATGGATAAACATCCACAACCAACATAAATTGGAAAATCTAGTGTCACTACGAATCATGCAACACCACAACCTAAATGTTGGGCATATCCTCTCACCATCTTGTAGGTAGATTATCTACAGATCCATTTCTAACCTTTCCTAAATTTTTAAACAAATATTATTAAACCAAAAAAAGTGCAAGAGGAAAGTCCCTCTACCATCTACATGTATTCTAACCTATGAAAGCACAAGAGGACATATACTCTATCATATATAGGTATACCAATAAGGTGGAGAAATTTTCACGAATTTTGAACAATGAGCAAACAAGATTCTCTATGACAAAAAATAGTGAAGAAGATGTTACTACATAAATTAGACTGGGTAATAATCCTCACCCTAAAATAGGTGAAGACAACATCAACTATAAGGACTAGAAGACATTCTTCAAACCCAGAAAATGATAGAACAAATATGTTCAACAAAAACATGCCAATATGTTAATCACATTTGTGAGAAATTATAAGCTCCAATTCCACCATGGAGATAAGAATAAATGGATTGTCCATGTACTCAGAAAAAGCCAAACTGGAAAAATTAAAAGTAGGTTTTCAAATATATCAAATGGTTCAAGTATGAATGATGATCTACAAAGAAACAATGGACAAAAAATGGCAAATGTTCGATAAGGTTGGTGTAAATAGGAGTATACAAGGACTCCTTTGTCCTGTTGCTGAAGCAAACACATTAGAAGATCTATGTAAATCAAAAAAGAAAAACATTCCTTAGGAATTTTTTTAAAGGAAGAACAATACAAGTCTGACAAAATAGGAGTAGGTGTACGTTATTTTAGGCTTTCTATAAAGATAAAACAAGTCAAAATAGTTAGACATTCTATACTACATGTCATACCACAGTGTTAATTTAAAAGGGACATGAAGATATTTTTCAAGGATCTTGACTTCAAGTCTCTTTTAGGTGAAAATACTTCCAAGTAATCTCATGAAAGAAAAATATCAAGTCTATCTATAGTGAGATTGACCCCAAATCTCAATGTGAGCACAACATCAAGTATCACAAAGGCAAGAAGGATGACAAGTGCCATTTAGGGGAGTTAGATGCTAAGTCTCATTAAAGTGAGTATCATGCTAAGTGTCACTGATATGAGCAAGATGCGAACTCTCACAATGGTGACCAGGATATTAATGAACTGGCCACATGCTCTGCATGTAACCTGGTGAGATGGGCCGCCTCTCGAGGCCAAAGCACCCTATTTCCGTTAGGCATTTAAGTTCCTTTTAAATGCATTTCATGTCCCTTTTGGCACTAGAAATTTTGCATATCCCCAAAACCTAAAGATTTAGTCTTTTGTATCCAATTTGTTGCTTGGTTAAACCTTGTTGAAATGAGAAACACAATTAAAAGAATTATTATATAAGTAATCTATTTTAAGTTGTGCTCTTGTAATAATTTTTCATTCAATAAAGGCATCCTTGCGATAAGAAAGAATGATCATCAAAGTCATACCAATATAACCAACATTATGTAAGATTGGACCAATTTCACTCCCTTGGTTAATATAGTTGTTCTCAACCATCAATCTATATCTTGCATCGTCAAATTGGCACCCATGGCCCAAAATGCAAGTCTTCCAGAGTCAAGTCTTTGACCCTCATTATGAGTGGGTTCTCCTTCTATGCTTCATACCCCATATTGACTTGAGAAAGTTGTTAACACTCATTTTTTGGGTCTACTAGATCTAATTAAAGTAGTGATTCATTTTAGAAGAGAAAAAGATGGTGCTAAGAGAATAGCTTCAAATATATATTGATGTGTGTAGGTGGGATACACTAATTATGGTTGTGGATGAGGTGATTGATAAATTATTGGTGGTGGTAGTGAAAGACATTGTCAGTACAGCTTCTGAGGACATAAAAGGACATTTGAAATATGCAATAGGTAATAAAGAGGTAATTTTAAGGTTCTCACACTCAATGTTGTTCGAGTTTTAAAAGAACAAAATTATAGCCTAAATTATCTATACGAAAATGAGGCAATAAATTACAATGTCAATTTTCTAAAAAGAAATTGATGCTATAGATTCATGCAACAACCTAAATAAATTGATGGATGCATTGGTCAATTGAATCATTTATGGTGGAAAGTTGATGACATATATGTTTAAATTTATTTTCATCGATTTCTTCACCTTTTAAAATTGATGCAATAATTTGTTACTTAGATTCTTGTGAATCGACTAACCTACATGTATCCTTTGATATGTTATGTAGCCAACCTTAATGTTTCCTTCTAGATGACACTATATCTTAAAAAATTGACCCTATAACCTATATGTGTCTATGAATTTTCATGGAACCATTTTTACCCCATCCCAATCCTACTACCAAGAAAGTGGTAGAGGGACTGAAGACATTGCTCCTAATTGACCCAATTCATCTCTCACAATGACATGCATAAAAAATAACATATTTTAGTATTGGAAGTGGACCACAATGTTTCTACATGGCATGTGTCCAATGAGATAGGAACTTAATAGGAGGGAAAAACTAACTACAACAAATATTACTACAACCCGATTACATATTATGCTCCCATGTTAATAGATTTATAGATGTAGCTTCAAATCTTCTAGAATATTTGAGTGGATATAGGTACATGAGTGGAGTCTTCATTGTTTGCCTAAATTGAAAATCATAGCCCAATATCAATGTCAAACATTCAGTATAGTTTTGAAAAACATGAAACAATATATCTATATTCAAAAGGAAATAACCACTTGGCATATTTATAAGAAACCAGTAATAGGAAAGACATAAATTCCAAGTGCTCAAGAAGTAAAGATTCAAAGATAGTTCTTACTATAATTTGAACAAGAGTCAATCACCTCACATATACAAAAGTGGTTGGAAAGACTAATAAGGTCCACTTAAACCTTAGGGAAAATCCATTTTCCAAATTAACCTAAGGAAAAGGCAAGGATTTGCAATTGACCCCTAACAACTATAAGGTGAAAGGCTTAAACATCCAACATCAAGCAAACAAGGGGTGTATACTACAAATCCAGTCATCAAATAAATGTTCAAACAATTCGTTGGTATGTATGCTTTCCAGACAACTAATAAAATGATGACTGTAATAGGGCATTCGATATCTAATTTGATAACGATAAAGGTAATTATGTATATTATGTTTGTCTCAATGATGAGATTATGACACAGACATAGTAGATGTGTAAAGAATGATGTTTTTTTTTTGGATAAGGTAAAATATTTGTAAAGAATGATGTTACTCGGTAACATATATCTTCAGATTGAGGACTTGAACAATGATATCATATGTATGTTAAGAGTACATACATTCTTGTTATGTCCCTAGTCGAATATTACTATGGAAGTTGCATAGACAAGAATAATACAAAAGACTAGAGTTTGTGTTGGTTGATGACATTATCTCATCAGTCATGATATTTGATATCAAACCAAACACATAAGTACATGTTAAAGAATAGTGTACCAGAGAGACCCACCTCCAGAGTGATACATGGAGACCATGGAATGGTGGTTAGAATCACATCTCATAGTGATAGTGGTGATTGTTGTTCTTATAACTGAAGTCACTACACTCATCACAATTCATTCAATGTATTTTGACACCATCCAATGTGACCATGAATAAGGGTTTCCATAAAGGTGATGCTCAGGTGCATTTTGACACATGGGGGTTGAGTGTGAGTGATGTAGATGAAATTTTTCCCACCTACATGATATTGATATCCATGCCACATGATAAGTGAGACTGAGAAATGTATAGCCATACTCATGTGACTCAATATAAGATATGTGAACTCACCTGCATCTCAGATAGTCTGCTTTAGTTCAAGGAACATGGATTCAACATTGAGAGGAAGACTATTCCATGCCTCGAGTTCAATCCGGCTATCAAAGACAAAGTAACTATACAATTACTGTAGCACTAATCATGGATTTTAGGTTGAATTTATTCTCCAACTTTTCAGTTTCTTGGGTACCAATGATGTGTTGCTAGATACTACTCATTGCTTGTTATGTCATAAATTAGTTATGGGCATTCACTTCTAACATAACTTGGGACCTACGAGGTCACACACATAGGATCCACCCTAAATAGGAGTTTATTCATGAATGATGTTTAACTTGATTACTAATGTGTTTATGTATTAAATTTAAACAACAATGGTTGAATATTGACTAGCAAGACGATTCAAGTGTTAAACCCATCAATTTAAGTGTCAGGTCAATTTAAACAACATTGTCTAAACGTTGCATGAATTGGGGCATGAATCGATGAATTCCCTTGGTCAACTAACCGGTTAAAGGTAGGAAATGCCGGTTCAAGTGTTGAACCGCCCAGTTCAATGATCAATATGATTGGATCAGGGATTGATGTTGACGTCATGTTGTGCATTAATCATAGCATTGAAAGCCAATATATTTGCAAATAGGAAACATAGTGAATGGATCATTTCACTTGTGAAATGTATGTTTCACCGATGAACTGACCGATTCATCTATGAATTGACTATTTCTTATTTGTAGTTTCCAAAAAATTCATGAAATTTCGTCTCTTCTACTCCCAAATGAACTAGAAACCCTAACCTTGACCATCCTATATAAGGGGGGTAGTCTAGGTTTTTTGAGATATAACAATGATCTTTGGAAATCATTGTCCTCTCTAGTTTTGGTAACCAAGATTACTCAAGCAAGTCCTACCCCTAAAAGAGAGGGGAAACAAGGGAGAGATAACACGGGAGTGTGAATCGACCCTAGCAGGTTGATGTTCGAAGGGACAACTCCTTCCCATTGGCTCTGGTAGTGCAACATGAAGTTCTTGGGTGTCCCCATGGACTATGTAGAGGTGTGGAGGTTGTTGCCACCCGCTAGGAGGACAACAACCACCGCCGTCCATGGTGATGCACCAGGAGGCTGCGACTTCCAGTTGTTTGAGTGTTGCTTATGAAAGAAGCATGTTGATGTAAGAGTTGTTGCTGGACTTACTCCAGGATCAGGTATATCTCTTGTTGTCCTCTTTCCTAGATATATTTTTGTTGACGTGATATGCAAGTTTGGGAATCAAGCATTAAATTTTTGTTTCCACTCCTTATCTGTCACCCCAATTTCCCAACAGTGGTATCAGAGCCACATCAATTTATGGTGTATCAGGGATGTTAATCGATATGATTGGATTTATTTGTTTGCATGTGATTGCAATATTAAAATAGTTAATGTGCATATCCAATTAATTTCCACATATCATCCCACATATATATATATGCAACCAATATGCGTATATATGTATATGCAATCAATATTCATCACCCTAAAAGTGTTTTAATGGTGGATGTATGCGTGGTTATGAACAATATCCATGTCGAATGTGTGCATCGTTGTTTGCTTTGTTTCCTATTGCTACTCGGTTTGCATCTAAGCCTCTCCTTTCCTTTCCAAATGTAAATTATTCCTCCTCTTCATATATTCCCCTCAAATGTAACTCAAGGTTTTTGATTATAAAATTTAATATGGAATATGATCATTTTAATTAATGTTTGGTCATGAGAAGGCATCATGTACTAGTTTAATTGACCGGTTTAGATGACGAACTGATCGACTAAAGGACTGAGGAAGGCCAGACGATGGGACGAACCAATCGACTGGTGGACCAACCGATTGGATGGAGGTGTCAAAACATCACTTGAAAAAGATACCATGTGACCATTTTAGGATACCATCCAACTGAGTGAACTGATCGGCTCAAGAATTGAACCGATTGACACAGATTGGTTCCAACGTATCTTTATAAACATGTTGTAGATATTATGTGGACCTTAGGTGGTAGCAATTCCTTATTGATCCAAAGAATTGCATTAGACTAGCTATAACCATCGCTCATATATTTTTGATTGTATAGTTTTCATTTGTGGTTATAATATGTATATGATACATATTGGTATGTGGTGATTGGATATGTATATGTATTTATATAATTATAAATCCCTCAATCCAAAATTATGTCTTAGATTCTTTCCATAAGAAACACACATGAAAAACTTGATCCACTATGTGTGGGCATGCCCAGCATGGTGTGCTTTCCATCTCATGGAAGCGTGATGATAGTCATGTGGGCCTGCCAAGCAGGGTGCAACCTATCGTGTTGGCTTTTGGGTCAAACTTAACTAGGTGATCTTAATGAGATTAAGCACCTAAAAGCATGTAGATGGACTATGGCAAAGAGTTTTGCATACCATCTATGATATAATTTCATGACATGAAATAGGAAAAAGTTGCTTACCTCAATAATTGGTTATGGACGCTGGTATTGGCCAAGTAATCATTCAATTGTTTAGGGTCTTTGCTCATGAGAAGATTATACACTGCAATCTTCTGAAATGATATGTGAGGTCTATCCATTTGAACAAAATAGTCAGAGTGATAATTAATTAAAAGCCTTATTAATATCCTCGAACTCATCAAATCAAATCAAATCGAAAGTGTTTTGACAAAAGTTGCAAAATTTGTTTTATAGAATTTATTAGCAAACACAAACACATTTTCTTTGTGACAAGTCATTGAGAAGGACAAGCTAAATGATAACAACATCCATGACTAGTTTTAGACTTTGTCCTTCTCACTCAAGAGCACTAGCTCTATGTCCTAGAGACAGTAGAGACAGTTGAACCCGCTCCCAATGCACCTAAGGCTAACATGGATGCTTACTAGAAGCACTTTAAAGATGTTGTGGATGTCAAGTTCCTAATGATGTGCTCAGTGAACTATGAGTTGTAGAGACAACATGAGAATATGCACGTTATTGAGATGGTAACACATCTTAAGAGCATGTACAAAGATCAAGCAAGACAAGATAGATATGAGGTCTCAAAGGTGTTGTTTAAGTGCAATATGGCTGAAGGAGATCTAGTAGGTTCCCATACACTCAAGTTGATTGGGTATTTGGAGAACCTTGAAAGATTGGTATTTCCCTTGGGTTAAGAGTTGACTAAAGATGAGATTCTACAGTCACTTCCAAAATCATACTACCAGTTTATCATGAATGACAACATGAATGATTTTGACAAGCCGTTCTCAGAGTTACTTGGCATGTTGAGGACAATTGAAGCACAAATGACAAAGGACAAACCCAAAGTTGTGATTATGATCAACTAGGGAAGTCCAAGGGAAACACAAAGCTAAGAAGAGTTCTAAATCTATCTAGAAGCCTTCTATATTGAAAGCTATGGGACTAGTAAATAAGGAAGGAAAGTGTCATAACTACCAACTAATTGGAAGCGGATCTCTTTATAAGAATGGATGAGGAGATGAACAATTGCCTACCAATAAGAGCAATTAATGGTCTGAAATGTGTGTAAAATGAAAAATCACAAGTACATCCACTTTATTAATGCAAAAATAATGATCAACCTACATGAGTGAAAACAATTTCATGCATGAATCCTAATACCTAATGTCTTTCTTTTTGTTTTCTCTATCAAATGATGCATGTATAAAGCAATCTCATCAATAAATGAGATTGACATAAGAAAATAAAAGAATGTGTCATGCGGATTAATTCATCTATTTAAGAAGACTTAAGGACATACTTTCTCCCTAAGAAACTTTGACATTTTTTTTCTTTTCTAGCCTATAAGTTTTATTTTTCTTTTTTCTTCATCGACATGATGGAGTTTATGCTCAGGATTTCATTTCATACTATTTTTTATGAGATATGGAGGTATGTCCCTCCACTTCAATCTTCATAACTTAAGACTAAAATCCACATGACAAAAATAATTGAATGCTATGAAATGTATGTAATCTACATGAAATTGTTATGCAACTAAAATGGTATGCACTAAAATTGTTCATGCAGATAAATGCAACTTTTCCCTTTGTTTTTTTTATTGCAAGCAAAGAACAAACTAACTATCATGTCCCTATTATTCCATGTAATGTAATCAAAGGAAATAAATTGAAGTACTCATTCATTTTGAGGTGGCAAGTAAAAAATGGATGAAAGAAATGGATGGAATCACATAACAAAGAGACAATGCCTTTCATAAGATTATGATATGTCCCTATTTAATGACCTGTGTACAGGGTAATCTTAAGGTTTCTTTCTTATATTTCCATTTAAGATCTCATTAAAGGTTTGATCAGCTTAGGCTCAACAACATCGTCATTCACATTCCAAGTTGATTTAGATGTTCATTCATGTCCTTTGTCCTAAAGCTGACGTAACCAAATACTTCCTCAGGTGGTGTTGCAGAAAGATTTTGTAATTTAAGCTATAAAGAGGTGACCAGTTCCTTACAAAGGCACATATGAGTACAATCTATTCGATATACAAAACCATGCATTTACTACTCCACAATTACAGTAGATAGGTTTGCATCCTATAATTACATAAACCTAAAATAAAAACAAAACAACTAAGATAAAATTGAAAAATAAACTAAGATAGATGGCCATTCCTGCATCCCCCCAAGCTTGAATAAGACTATGTCCAAATTGTCAATACTCACACTTAAGAGGTGGAACAGTGGTACCATTTCTCAAAATGGAGGAGGTGGTTGTGGCATTTTGGGATCATGGGGAGGAAACATCCCCTGAAAAGATAGATCTGACGATGACATTTGTGGTGGATGTGGATACCTTCCAAAGTACCCTTGGTTCTAGTAATCGTCGAAGAATGGCTGCTGATATTGCCCCATTTGTTTTAGGCTCATGTGGACATTCTCTTGGTTGGCCAAGAGAAGATGTTCATTCTCATATATTGCCTACAAATTTTGGTACAGCCGTCTTTGTATCTTATGTACACTAGCCAACATCACCTGATGTTGCTTCTATCTTGTCTGAATGTCCTACAACATCCCATACATACCGAACATATCATACGAGTCGTGCTCCTCCTGAGAAACGGGTGATGTAGATGAAGTCGATGTAGCGTAGGCGCGGTCGGTGCCCTTTTACGCAGGACCGCTCTCGGCGTAAAGGGGATGGTGGGCTCCTCAACATCATCGTCAGAGTCACCATCATCATCTTGCTACTCGGGGTCATCATGGGTTTCTACCCTAGGTTCATCTTCTTCCTCTCCCTCATCCAGTGGCCACCAAAGATGCACTACTCCTCACATATTGAAGATGGGGCCGGGGAGGCTGTGCTCCATGAACCGTCCTCTATGTGTGTAGCTTGCATACACCATATTATTGTGTAAGATGAGGAGGCTTGCCTTGTAAAAGTGTTGGAGATCCAGTTTCTTCTTAGATTCCATCGGCATGAGGGTGGATAAGTTGAGGAAGAGATGTAGTGCAATTGGGGTAATCAGCCCCCCAAACACAATTGGCACTTTCCTCTGCATATTGCGCTGAACTGTGATCATATGGAGGAGAAGGAAGGACCCAAAGCTGATAGTTTCTCCCTCCAACAGCCTGTAGAGGAAGTAGAGGTCTGTCTTTTGGACCTTCCCTTGGGCTTGGGCAGAGCGGGCAAAAATGGTGTTTGTGCAGAGGCGGTGAAGAACTTGAGAAAAGGGATGCTCGATGTCAGTGATAGAATTGACGTGCCAACTAATGTAGAAACCTTCTGGCACCTCAGTCAGACACTCCCATGCAAGGTCATAGTCAAAATATGAAGGAGCAGAGTGTTATGGGATGTGACACCAGTTAAAGATTTGGTTAAATTCCCATAAGGTGATGGAGTAGTTGGTGTTGAAGAGGAGGAAATTGACTTTGCCTTCCTGCCATTCACCTCTTATTTGTTGCTCGGGGCGACAACGACCTCCAGTGATGCCAAGAACTCAAGAACGGGTTCTGGGTAGGTCTACCCGTCATTGATGAATCGATTATCCCCCTCCATTGACTGTCGTTGACATACCCACCGCAGGTTGTTGGTGAAGCTTGCACGCTCGATTAGTGCATAATCCCAATATCACATTGGAACTATCTTTCTCGTTTGAAGCTCTTCATAAACCTTGCTGACCTTTGGGGATGGGTGTTGAATGTGTGTTTGTCGAGGGACCAATTCTCCATGCTCCTCCAATGTAGAAGGACCTCTCCTTTATGCCATGGTGAGGATGCAAGAAGGGTGTCAGCACTGGGTGCAGCTTTACTCTATGTTATAGGAGGAGTGGAAGAGGTGGTGTGAAGAAAATGGATTCACCACCCCTCCTTATATAGATGATCTCAAGCAGAGTCGGTAGTATCGAATTTTTAGTCAGTAGTACCGAGTTGTAAACATGGATCCATTGCTCATATGTATCGATGTATGACCTTTGATGATGTCTCGAGTGTGGATCACTTAGAGTTAGTAGTACCAACTACCAATCGGTACATCAACTTTTATCACAGATCAATACTACCGACCATTCAATGAGGGTGGCATGAGCCGTTGGATGTGGTGCACAAGAATTGATAACGCCATGAGTTGGTAGTATTATGTTGGCAAATTTTCACAGGATTTTCTAAAATTCATCTCGGTATCTCAAATTCAAGAGTGCCAAAAAGTCAGTAGTACTGACATAGATGTCAATACTACCAAGTTCTTATCACTTAGGTGCTTGAAATTCTTTTGAAACTCAGTGGTACCGACATAGATCTAGTCAGTAGTATCGAGTCCATCTTTCTTTTGTGGATGACTCACTAATGTGAATTCAGTACAATCAACTTGGGGACTTGGTAGTACCGACTCTGTATGATCTTCACACTCCAACAAACGAGTCAAGGTACCTTTTCTCATGAAATAAAAATGAAGCAACAACTAAAAAGTGAAAATGAACATAAAAAAAGAGAAATGAAGGTTGGGTTTCCTCCCTACAAGCACCATTGTTTAATGTCCTATACTAGACGTTCCTAAGAGTAAGATTCTACTAGATTTCTATGAGTTGCACTTCTTCTATTCTTCGCTCTACTTCCCCCACAAAAATAATGCTTCAATATCTAATTGTGAGACCCCTAACCTTGCTTAAAGTGTTGAACAAGATTAGTTACAATATTTTAATGCTTATAACCCTAATATAACCTTTTTATATGCTTTGAAATCATAATACAAGCTTAATTTTCAAATTTGTTCCGATTTGGACACTGTTTGAGCAAGTTATGCAATTTTATGCACATTTTGGACTTTTCTGCAATTTACTCAATTGTGAGGGTTTCTTTGCAATTTATCACTTGCATTATATTTCTTGGATATTATCTCATCATTATTGAGCTTGTTGAGACATTGGGAACCAATTTAAACCTTGATTTGAAGGTGTTTTCGTCAAGGGTATTTTAGGGTTTACCCCTTCATGGATGAGCTACTTTAGTAGCTATCAACTAATGAATTATTTGATTGGCATGGAAATTCGACAAAGGAAAGATAAGAAGGTCTATATGGATGGTGTGGGAGCTACTTATATGTGTTCTTGTATATTCTTAATAGTTTAAGGCCATGGACACTTGGAAAGATACTAGAACTTCAAATTTTTCTTTTTCTTTTTTTGGTCGGTCAAAAATGCATGTTGCTAGCATTACCAAAACTTTGGGCAATAAGTACCCCATTACATCTGACAGATTTAATCAACCATAACTAAGAGTCAATACCCTCACACAGGGGGATAAAGAACCCTATATAGAGTTAGGAAACTAAGAAAAACAAACAAATTGAATGGCTAGATCCGAGCACTCCTACCAGAAGAAAGGATATTACAAACCATGATTACATACATTCAACATACCCAAAAAAATAACCATAGCTTGACATAGACTATCTCCAGCCACCCTGCTTGGGTCTAGCCTTTGAGTGTCCAGCTTTCTTAGCTAGTTGTCACAAGGACCCATAAGGAGCACAACCCAAAACGGATCCTCCAAACCAGAAACAATCACAGTCTAACTGTGTGACAAGCAAGGGGTGATGTAAATTTCTAACAGGGAGTTTGCAAGAAGGAAGCTCGAAGATAGACCTTCTTTCTTAGTACAACACCAGCTGACAGTAGCCACAACCACAAAGTGTGGCATAGCACCAAGAATTAGGACTTCCTTTTCACTTCTACCTCACCAACTAGCCCTGCCAGGCCTACAACTTCTCTTGCTTGACTAGCAACAAATCTAGGTTCAGGTGATCAAGCAGAATGGAGTGACTAAATCAGTAAACCATCGAACACCTTGAAGGGTGTTCCTACATGTAACAGCAGGAAGGCCCAAAGAGAAGAAGAAGAAGAAGCCTTCCACCCCCATTGAACCCAACCCACATGAGGCTAGCCTACTGCTTGCACAGAGGTGCCTAACTCCTTGATTAGAGAACCGGACTGGATGAGAATAGAGCTCAACCAGTCTCTTCGTAGTTAAAGAGAGATCCCCTCTAGGAGAGGACATCGGCCAGGACCCAGAACCCCTATTTGCACAGAGGGAAATCACCAATCACCGAGCACCTTGCGAGTGCTCCAATACGCAGCAGCAGGGGTCACCTTACTTACGCCAGGTTAGCACCAAAGCTCCTCATCCACCTAACAGCCAGCAATGGCATCCAATGGTGATGACAAAGGAGGTACCCTCAGCAAGTCGAGGACCCCAGAACTGAAGGCACCGCCACGAAGGAAGTGCCAACGCCAGACCTAGCGATGCAGTGCCAGTCGATGTCGTGGAGCCATCGCACCACTAGGCGAGGCCAGGTACCAGCTTGGGAAAGGAGGGAAGGAATCAAAAAAGGACGTCGAGAGATTCCCTTACTATCCCTATAAAGATGGAGCAACCGTGTGTGAGACCAGACCCAACAAGAGGTGGCTCCTCTCCATCTGTCCCTCATAAACAGGATAGAGTCGACGATGAAGTCGATGCTTCAACTACCCTGGTTTTGGCTTCTACGCCACACATCCCACCTCCTCCTCACTCCAATCCAAGATCCGCCCCAAGCGATGATGACCAGAGATACTTGAAATCCAGAGATCGTTGCTTGAACGTGAAGCTTCGCCATAGCCGATGAGAATGGTACTGACTTCGGTTGATGAAGCCACACCGTGGCCGATGAGGGCTAGGTGGAGGAAAGTGCCAAAGAGGCCCTCCCTCCTCCCAACGGTAGCCATCTGGGATTCTAGAGAGAGGTGAGAGCTAACCCTAGAGAGAGAGAGCCCCACTCCCCCTTAAGAGAGAAAGAGGTGAGAGCTAACCCTAGAGAGAGAGAGAGGCGAGAGTTAACCCACTTACTATTGGAATTTTTCTTTTTCTTTATCTTAATGTTTCATATACTTATCCCTAAGCACCCAAACGAGCCATTTTCTATCCACCACTTCCCTCCTACAAACCTCATTATCCTTTTGTGTTGCTGTGAAATTCCTGTCCAAGGAATAAGAAAGTGGGGACCTTCTTGGGGGAAAAGCTCTAGGGTTGCAATTGACTTCCTTTTAGGGTTTAAAAAGCTACCTTCTAGTGATCTTGACCTAAAAGAGTAAGAATCCCCTTATTTCCTCCATTTATTTCTTTTTTATCCTTCCTCCTACCTTTCTCCAGGTCAGAACCTTGTTGTTCCATGGTACAAATTGCTCTAAATCTCTAAAACCCTACCTTTCTTGCTCCTTATGCTTAGGGTTTTCTCATTTGAGGAAGAAAGGTGCTAGATGGACGAGTTCACAGCTTATGCTTGGATTTCCTACCCTACCTGCTCATGTTTTCTCTTGTTTGGGAGTTTATATTCTAACTAGAGGAAAGTTTTATATCTTGGTCCATGTCTATTGCTTACCATAAGCTTGCTAGCTCATGTTCTTGCTTTTAAATGATGATCCATGCACTAAAAAGCTATGCTTGACTTGGATATTGATTTTTATAATGTTCCCTATTCTTATTTTAGTTCTATATGAACATGTGATCATGTGTATGTTATTCCCAAGGTATAATATGACTTGTATCAGGTTGGTTTGATAACTGATGGTGCTAAACACCTATCAACCAATGGTCAATTTTAGGGTTTTAAGCTGATTTCTTCTATAAACACATGGCTCAATGGTGGTACCATTGCAACAACCAATGGTGTTATCTTCATGAAAAATGATGGTGGTGACCAAGAGTGTCAACTGATTTTCACCCCTTAGGTCATGTGTTGGCCTAATTAGAAGCTTAGTGATTAACAACTAAGTACCCTAATGATGCTATCAATCAATGGTGATATTAGTTTAATATTTGATGGTGTTTAATGAATATAGAGATGATCTAACAACTTATGGTGATTTAATGGTCACTATTGATGGTGTATCACGTCTCCACAACCTATGGAGTTAATCATGTAGTTGTAGCATCAATTAAGCCTTAAACCAAAGGTTTCTTGGGTCATCTGATGCAATGGTCGGACCTCTACTCCAATTGATGGTTTTATTGGATCAGGTAAAATATTACTATCACAAAAAAGGCGTATAGGTGAACCTATACTGTACAGAGGGACAAGTAACTACAAAAAACCCCACTGTGTACTGGTGACTGGTTCTAAACCTTTATAAACAACATGTTTATCCCTTACATTAGCAACAAGTCTACCAGTAAGGGACTCAAAAACACCAAACATATCAGTAGCCCGACCACCGTGGATTCTGGTATTTCTCTCAAACCAGATACAATAGACAATAGCAGCAATACCCATACCACCAAAAGCTCTCATAGAGGCACTCCTGTTAGTTATCTGCCTTATCCACTTCAGCCCATCATCCAAACAAACGGGTGGGTTACCACCCCAACCATTTTTGAGGGACCATCTGCACCAGATGTACCTAGAAAATCTACAAAGAAAGAAGAGGTGTACATGTGTTTCAGTGGCGTCACCACAAAGCACACATTTAGAGTCGACATTAAGACCCCAAGCAGCTAGTATGTCGAACGTAGGGAGACGCCCAAGTATAGCCCTATACAAGGTGCACCCCCATTTCGGCAACTGACCTTTTTCCAAACGATATCGGCCCAAGGCACCGGCGGGCCACATATCTTAAGCTCCCAAGGCTTGGCAACCAAGCAGTCCCAAACACCATCACTCCTTACCTGGTAAGCATATTTCACTTCAAGCCAACTTATCAGCATTCTTTTCCAAACAACAGAGTTGCATCCCGCAGCCACTATGTCCAAGGAGTAGCCATATCTTTCCTTCATCCACACCGTCCAAATAGAGTCCTGTTGGGTGATAAACTTGTTGATACGTTGGGCAGTAGAAATCATAGCCAACCCGACTAGATCAACCACTCCCAAACCACCTTGAGATCGCTCTTTGTTTATAATATCCCAAGCAATCCCATGCATCTTCCCACCCCACAGGAAGCTACTCGTCAATCTTCTAAGCTTAACCAAAATGAACCCGGGAAGCTCAGCCTATCTAGACCAGAACCTGGTCTTAGAACCCAGAACTGAGTTACACAAGACTAATCTCCCCACCATAGAAATGTGAAGACCAGCCCACTTGTCGATCCTGGATCTCATCTCATCCACCAAACTACCATAGTCTTTGCCTCTACCTTTACCACCAGAGATAAGGACACCTAGGTACTTAGTAGGAAACCTCCCCCTCGTAATACCCTCTACTGCCTTCATTCTCCCCCGCCTCGAGTCACACGATCTTGAAAAGAAGACTTTAGATTTTATATCATTAATGTAAAACCCAGTGAGGCGCCCAAAACTAGTAAGGATCAATCTGACCTGTCTAAGGTACTTGCAGTGACCAACTGTAAATACCATCACGTCATCAGCGAACACAAGATGTGAGATGACCGGAGTATTTTTAACTTTGAACACCTTCAATCTACCCTCATGGACGGCTGTAGCAATGGAGTAAGACAGAGCCTCCATAATAAGCACAAAGAGCAAGGGAGACAAGGGGTCACCCTGTCTCAAACCATTCGAAGCAGAAAACATGTCGTGGGGGAAACCATTCACCAACACCGAGAAAGAGGTGGCTTCAACACACTGAATCATAAGCTTGATCCATCTTTTAGAAAACCCCAAAGCTTCCATAATACCCCACAGAGCTGTCCACTCCACGTGATCGTAGGCCTTAGTAATATCTAATTTGAAGCAGGCCTTTCTATTGGAGTTCTTAACACCAAAAAGGTTCAAGAACTCAGCCGTAAGAAGAGCTCCGTCTGTAATATCCCTGCCTTGAACAAAGGCCAGCTGGTTGGGGGAGACAATCTTGGGCAGAATTTTCTTAAGGCGTCTAGAAAGAAACTTCGCAAAAATCTTATATAGTACAGAGCAGCATGCTATAGGCTGGAAATCCGCCATGGAGGACGTAAGATTCTTCTTAGGAATGAGTTTAATAAAAGCATGCTTGACCTGCTTGAGCATAGTGCCACCAACCATGAACCAACGGACGGCCCGATAGACATCCTCTTTAATAATGTCCCAACAGAATTGGAAAAACTTTTCGTTAAAACCATCAGGTCCAGGCACCTTGGACGAACCAATAGAGAAAACCGCCTCCTTAATCTCCTATTCCTACACTGGACCACATAACGCTCTATTCATCTCGCCATCCACCTTCAAATCCGACATCTCTCCCTGCACCACCCGGTGATCTTTGTTGTAAAGATTTTTAAAATAAGTAATAGCTTCCTCCGCCACTTCTCTTTGTCCTCTCACAGTGGTACCATCTTCCTTCATAAGCCCATGTATACAATCTTTCATGTGATTTTTCTTTGTAGCATTATGGTAGACCTTGGTATTTCTATCACCATAATTTATCCATCTAACTCTGCTTCTTTGCCAATGAAACAACTCTTCAGACTTTTCTAACTACAGCAGCCTACAAGCACTATCTGCTTCCTCCTTTATTTTATCTTCATCCAACGGGTTAAGCCGAAGAAGACCAGTAGCTTCCTTATAGTTCTCGCAAGCTTTGTTCACCATATTAGGCAGGTTAACCAAACCAGCTGACCAATCTTTGAGGCCTTTCTTGGTCCTTTTAAGCTTTTCCACCACACAGAAAATAGGATTGCCTATCACCTTCTCATTCCACACCTCTTGGACCACATCTTTAAACCTGGGCCACTCCACCCAAAAATTAAGGAACCGGAAAGGTTTGTTCTTCCTCTGGTTCACCCCCATCTCCAGGACCATCCAAGAATGATCTCTATTGGGATGACCCCCTAAAGAAATATTAGCTTCAGGGAAGATGTCCAGCCATACGAAATTGACCAGCCCCCTGTCCAGTTGACTAGAAATCCTATGAGCCGAACTCCTATTATTCTTCCAAGTTGTGATCCCACCATTCATATTCATCTCAATCAAACCAGCACTATCCACGGCATCATTGAACCTGTTGAGAATAGAGTCAGGTATGGGAAGCCCACTATATATGAACTTGACCTAATGGTTAAGAACTAATGTTTCTTCATCTAGTAAATTGGAATGATGCCTAAATGTAATATGTTGGTCCTAATAAAGTTATTTAAATGGTTTCCTTTATGAGATCAACTTAAGAAGCTCATTTATTGACGTCTTGTTTTAAATAAACAATCGCTTGTGGGTTTTACCCTACTCTCAATGGAACTTTTTATGTTGTTAATAAAGGGATGTCTAGGGTAAAATGGTGACTCTTTCCAGAGAACAACTCAATGACTTCATAGGTGGTTTCTTCAATATGTTTACTTATGTAAACTACAAATGGCTTTACCTTTTCAACATTTCATGGTTAGAAGTTGATGCCTCAATATTCCCATTGTTTTGGATGAAGCCTATAGTGTAAAGTTATGATTCTAATGATGATAATTTGATGGTTCAATGCCTTAAACTTATAATCTTACCCTTTCCCTCATAATATTATGATTTATAATCATCGTAATTAATTAATGGGTAACCCTAATGAGGTATAGCTTGTTATACCTAGCTTTAATATAACTAAATGATGGTAATTGGGTATGAATAGTCCCTTAATGATTAATACAATCATGGAGTACTCTTTTATTGTTTTTTAAACCTTAGTATGCTATAACCCGATGGTTACATCTTGATTTATGTGTGGGTTCATACTTGACAATAGTATGGAATGTGGTGGTGATGCTACATCTTATGCATCCATGATCCAATGGGGATGTTGTGAGTTAAGGTTTGGGTATGAGTGTTGATTAGTAACATTAATCTAATTTATTTTGTTGAACCTGACTCTAATGCAAATAGATAAAGATGAGTATTGATGTTTAACCTTCTTATATGATGGCATGATGGTGGAATAATATCCTTACATGATCATAACCTTAATGTATTAATTGGTGATTATCATAGCCACATGGTTGATACTTTCTTGTGCTAAACATGTGCATTACAAATGTGATGAGGGTTAATCATATCTAGATTCCTTGCATGTTGATGTAGTAAAGGAATGTTCTTAATGTTAGTATAACCCTTCTATGATTGTTTATGAATATCTCCTAGCTCATTAATGCAATAATGTGTTGATCCATTGTGTTACATGTAAGTGATGTTGTTGATCCTTGTTATAAAGCATGGAAAGATAATGATGATCTTGCAAGGAATAGTATGATGGTCTTAATGACCTTTGGGCATGGTTGAGCCTTGAATGAGGTGTAATCCTCTTATGTTGATAAGGGTTGATACCCAATGATATTGTGAAAAGGATTTATATCTTGTGATAGTATGATGACTAGTGTAGTCTCATGAATGGGAAGTGAATAGTACCATGTGATGATGAGATGAGAAATTATGTTTCAAAAGTTTTATATCTTTTGAAGTTTTGATATTTATATGCTTTCTAGAAGTGAATTAGGGTTTGTATGTCCACTTGTTTGATGCAGCCTTAATTCACCCAATTGGCATAACTAATCAAGTGCAACCCTAATCATGTAGTGCTCTATGTCATAGAGCCATCTTCAGTGTCAGAACTTGCTGGATGGTGAAACGAGTATTCCTAAGGGAAACTCAGAGCGCATACTATTGAGTATGTGGGGGTGTAAAGTTGAGGCTATATCCTTATCATCCACAATGTAAGTTATGGAGGATGTCTATGGTCATGCCTCAGACATTTTATGTGATTGAGGACAACTACGGTTGTACCTCGGATTCGAGGGTTTTGTATACCCTGGTTTCTAGTTTCGTGACCTGTACCGGGTGGACTAGTGGTCAGCAGCTTGACTATATGTTGTTGTAGTGTCAACTTTGATTGATATGTCATTGCCTTTTTACTCATATTGACTGAGGGGAAGAGATCTTAGGATACCAGCACTCCTACATCTTGTACAGAACCGAATATCCCTTCGCAGGGGTCGTTTGGACTTTGAGTGGCACGACTCAAATTCCCCAGGGCATAATAAAAGATATAATACAACCTTCTAGCAAATCTATTTAGGGTTATACACAAAACTTCATATTGGATGATAACCCTTGTTGTTCTCTGTACATAGAGATGATGTTTAATGCATTAAAAGATAGTAGTTATTCTTGTGTTGTGGATATGCTCATGTTATAAATGTGTACATACAATAGTCATGTTTAAGTTGATAGAGATATTATTATTGTTGTCTATGATTATGACATTTGTTATCACATGTTGTTAGTTATGCTTATATTTCTAGTTATGCCTTTGTAACTAGAGATGCCTATTCTACTAATCATGCTTATGTAGATAGTTGTGCTTATATTGTTAGGTCTACTTATGATGTTGATATGTTCAACTATATAGACATGTTGATATTGTTATCTATGCTTATGATACTAGACTTATTCATGATGTTATAGATGCTCATGCTACTAGACTCCTTGTACTGTTATTAGGGATATGAGAGTAGTCTGGCTAATGAAGATAGTTATTATCTTCTCCTTTATGTATTTTGTTAATCATCAGTGTTGTTGAGCTTATTTGTATATATAATTAAACTATTTGAACTATCTCATTACCTAAAATTGTTGGAATCAATAAATGTTGTTGGAGGTTATATCTCTTATTGGGACATGGGTCTCACAATTGTGGTTTGCCACATCTTTTTAGGTAATCAGAAGCGACGAAAACAAACATGTGGCAGCAAAGAGGAGCAATAATAATGATATTTTTTAGAAATTTGATTAGATGTATAATGTGTCCTAGAGTCATCCTTTTACTCTCAGGTCGAGGCAGGAAAGGTTGTATATGGTGTTTCAAACAAATCCGAATAATGTTAGCATGTTAATGTTTGTTGTGTGGCATATACAAGTATTGTTCTCCTGTGTATATATATTGTGGTATATATATTGTGGATAAGATGATAGAACAATTTGTATCAAATTCTTGACATATTATGGATATAAGAAAGATTTTGGACACTTATGCAAATGTTTCTGAGTGGGTGCTGACGTTGAAATCAGTTTTAATTTACCCATATTTTTGGGTATGTGATTAATTAGTGATCGATTGTGTTTTATGTTTTGAGTAATATCATTTAGTGTAAGGGGTTCTTATAGTACCATTAACAAGGAATGACCTACTCCCATCTATAATTTTCATAGCATCATGGGGAAAAACCTACTCAATCGTGAATGGTCCACTCCATTTGGATCTCAGCTTACCATGATGTAACTTAAGTCTAGAATTAAGAAGAAGAACCTTTTGTCCTGGGAGAAACACCCTATTCAAGATATGCCTATCATGAATCTTCTTCATCCTCTCCTTATAAATTCTAGAACTTTAATAACTATCCATCCTAAGCTCATCTAGTTCATTCAACTCTAATAACCTCTTTCTACCTACTTCATCTAGTCTGAAATTATGCTTTTTCAATGCCCATTTTGCCTTATGCTCAATCTCCATCAGTCGATGGCAAGCACATACATATAAACCTAAAAGGTGTAGTTCCTATAGGTGATTTATAGTCAATACTATATGCCCAAAGAGGGTCATTAAGAACAAAACTCCAATTTGTCTTATTATTTGAGATTGTCCCTTCCAAGATCTTCTTCACTTCTCTGTTGGACACCTCAACTTGACCTTGCATCTGTGGGTGGTAGGGAGTACCCACTCTGTGTTTCACCCCATATTTACTCAATGAGGCTCCAAATTTCCTATTCATGAAATGTGATCCACCATCACTAATAATCAGTCAGGGACACCAAATCTGTAGAAAATGTAGCCTTTAACAAACCTGCACAGAACTTTTGCATCATTGGTGCAGATTGGAATTGCTTCCACCCACTTAGATACATAGTCAACTACAAGTAAAATGTAGAGATTTGAATTAGACAACACAAATGGACCCATGAAATCTATTCCCCATAGATCAAACACTTCAAACTCTTGAAACACATTTAGTGGCATTTCATGTCGCTTAGAAATATTACTTGCATGTTGACATGTATCACAACATCAAACAAAAATGTGAGCATCTTTATACAGCATTGGCCAATAGAACTCACTCTCTAAGACTTTGGCCATAGTCCTAGAGATAGCATGATGTCCTCTTGTAGGTAGACAGTGACAGTGTGACAAAATGCTCTCAACCTCACATTCGGGTACACACTTTCTCAAAATTCCATCCCTATATTGTTTAAGAAAAATCAGATCATCCCAGATGTAAAACCTCAAGGAATGGAAAAATCTCTTTTTCTCATGGTATCCCCAATCTTCAGGCATCTCCTTACATGCTAGATAATTGACAATGTCTGCAAACCAGGGATCCTTGGTCTTAAGATAAAAAAAAAATTCATCAGGGAAATCCTCAACAATAGGGATGTCTAAATTATTTTCATTAACCCTTTCCATCCTAGATAGGTGATCTACTACCACATTTTCCACCCTTGCCTTATCCTTAACTTCTAGTCAAATTCCTATAAAACTAAAATTCTCCTAATTAATCTAGGTTTTGCATCATTCTTTTGTAACATGTATTTGATGGCAGCATGGTCGGTCCAAACAATCACCTTAGCCTCAACTAGGTATTGGTGAAACATTTCAAATGCAAAAACAACAGCTAAAAGTTCCTTTTTTGTTGTATAATTGAGTTGCACATCATTCAAGGCTTTGGATGCATAATATATGACTATAGGAGCTTTATCCTTGTGTTGACCCAACATAGCTCCCACTACATAATCTGATGCGTCACACATTAGCTTAAAAGGTAGGCTCCAATTAGGAGCCTGTACAATAGGCATAGAAATCAACTTCTCCTTTAGCACTTCAAAGTCATTCAAGCATCGTTCATCAAAAGAAAACTCGGAATCCTTTTCCAACAATTTTGATAAAGGTTTAGCATTTTTTGAAAAATCTTTGATAAAACAACGGTAAAACCCAGCATGTCCCAAAAAGATCCTTACTCCCTTCACTGATGTCGATGGAGGTGGCTTGGAGATGACTTCTATCTTAACTGGGTCTACTTCCATACCTTTGTTGGACACCTTGTGTCCAAGCACTATGCCCTCACTTACCATCATATGACACTTCTCCAAATTCAAGACTGAGTATCCTCACACCTTTATAACACCTTGTCAGGATTATATAGGCAATCACTAAATGACTCCACATATATAGAAAAATCACCCATGAAAACCTCCAAGCATCGCTTTACCATATCAAAAAAGATGTCAATCATACAGTGTTGGAAGGTGGCGGGGGCATTACAAAGGTCGAACAACATCTTTCTATATGCAAATGTGTCATAAGGGTAGGTGAAAGTAGATTTCTCCTGATCCTTTGGCTCACTCAAAATCTAATTATAACTGGAATACCCATCGAGGAAGAAAAAGTGTGAATGACCAGCGAGTCATTCCAAAATTAGATCAATGAAAGGCAAAGGAAAATGATCTTTTAAAGTGACATCATTCAAATGTCAGTAGTCTAATGCATACATGCGACCTCGCCACTTACCTAGTTGAGATCAACTTATTAGCAACATTAGTTGTGACAGTGATCCCCCCTTTCTTAGTAACTACTTGAGTTAGGCTAACCCACATAGAATCTGAAATGGTGTAAATGATAGTTTTCGATAGGATCTTTCCCACTTCTTTATTCACTACCACAATCATGATAGGATTCAGTCACCACTGAGGTTGAACTATCACAGTGTCTCATTCTTCCAGCCAAATTTTGTGTTGGCACAAGCTTGGAGAGATTCCTTTGATGTCTACTATTGATCACCCAAAAGTGGCTCGGTGGTTCTTCAGTACAGTAAGTAACTGCTTCTCCACTTCACCACTCAAGGATGATGATATAATTACCAAGAGCTTCTTCTCTACAACCAAGAAGACATACTTTAAATGTGGCAGCAACAACTTCAATTCTAACTCGGTAGGGTTAATAGAGATGGGACCAATGGCGGGGGAGGTGGTCTCAGATCTTCAAAATATCTTGCATAGTAGCAGGGTACTACCTTCAGCACCAATACACACTCTTCTAGAGAGTAGTTGCATGTATTGTCCTCCACTATATTCATCAAGCATGCTTCAAAAGGTAACTTTGGATATGTTGACCACACATAATCAGTAGTGGTCTCCTCTATGGTAGCCATGTCATAGTGTTCTTCTTCATCATCCAGGTAACACACTGCTTTGGTTAGCGAGATCACCTTAGTGTTTTCCATGATATCAACTACTAATGTGCCCCTTTCTACTTTAGTAATCACATGATCCATGTCCAAGAATGGATTCCCCAGAAATGAGAAATCTTTCCATCCACTTGCTGAAGCATGTTGCATTTTGCTTTGTCCCCCACAGCTTGTGAGTGCCCGGGCATTTTGATTTCAAACCTGTCGTCCTGGATACCCATTGTTAGACGTCCTCATCCCATCTCCAAAATCATGTCCGCCGTGATTTGGAATGGCCTCCATAGCAAAAGCTCATTGCCATCATCATGCATTTACATGACCACAAAATCTATAGCGAATACAAATCTATCTACTTTCATCACTACATCTTCACAAATACAATATGGCTTGACCAATTGTCTGCCAATTGAATAGTCATACTGCTCTTCCTAGATTCCTTAAGACTGAGCTTCATGAAAGTTGACATGGGCATAAGGTTGATGCTAGCCCCTGAATCACATAGATATTCTTCAAACTTGGTCTTTTTTATGAAGAAAGTGATGTTGAAACAACCTGGATCTTGTCTTTCTAGAGGTAATGTTACCAAAATATAAGCACTCACCTACTCCTTTAACACCACCACATCAGTCTCAACTATCCTTCTCTTCTTTGTGATTATGTCCTTCAAGAACTTACCATACGATGGTATCTTCTCAATTGCATCGATGAGTGGAATATTGGTAGATAATTTCCTAAAACCATCTAGGAACTTCTTGAACTACATATCTACTTTGGTTGCCTCCAAGCTGTTTGGAAAGGGCATTGGGGTCACGGCTGTCCTCTGGTGATGTAGTATATAAGCTTTTATTCTTGTACCCTCCACCTCATCATCCTACTCCTCATTTGTCTTATCCTTTTCTAACATGTTGAGTTCATCTACATGCACTGTCACAGTCTGAGTTGTTGTTCTCATAACGTCACATACTTCTGAACTTGGTGGTGCATCATTCAACAGCTTCCTACCACTACAGATTAGGACTGCCTTGACATGTTGATTTCTAGAAGGCACAATTGTCTTTGCTATGAATCCCTACTAGTTTGGATGCTTCAAGGTACCCACATATGTTGTTATTTGAGAGATTTGAGTTTGCATGCTATGGATATGTGCCCCTTGGTTCAGGATTTCTCTCTAAGTTTGACCAATAAGAACTTCATTCTGGCTGACCAGCTTTCCAAGCATTTCTTCAATACAGTCAATCTTCTTTTGTTCGTGTTGATATTGTGCTTAGCCACCAAACTGATGTGTCTTAGATTGTTGCGCCTGAGATGGGTCTTATTGTAAATTATTGGGATCCTTCCATGAGAACTTAGGATCCTTCCTCCACGAGTAGTCATTGATCCTATATTGTTGTTTTTGGCACATAGACTTGCACTCCTCTTCTTCTTCTTCTGAAGGAGGTTCGTCATTAGCACAGAACTTTTTCACAATCAGGTCTAGCTTTTCATTTAACGTAGAGATAACTTTGGACACCTAGACACTTTTGATGGTTTTCAAAAGCTCTCTCTCATCACCCCATGACTTATTCTTGGACATGTTCTTTAATTTCTCATGACAGCGGATGGGTTTGTTGTTGAGGAAGAAACATGCTCCTGCACTATCAAGTGTGGTTCTCTCTACCTTGTGCACACCATAGTAAAAGATCGTTCCCTACCCCTACAAATCAATACCGTGATGAGGTACCTTCCACAACATATTTTGGAATTTCTCCATTGCTTTAGAATATGATTCATCAGCCTATAGTATGAAATTATGGATCTTCTTCACCAGGTCATTTGTCTTATGTGGAGGAAAGTAACACTCGAAAAAATCATCGATCATCTGATCCCATGTCTCAATACACTCATCATCGAGATTGTGAAACCACAACTTTGCGCTGTCTGCTAGAGATGATGGGAACAGTTCTAGGTATGTGACAATTATCGGTATTCTATCTATCTTGACCATGTCACAGTTCTCAACAAAGTTATTGGTGTGTGTCATCAGGTCTTCAGAACTGTGGCCATGAAAATATTGGGATTTGACTAAAGAGATCAATCATGGATCGATCTTGTAGCTACCCATATTGATGGCTTGCCTTTTGATTGGTCCTTTTTGAGTTGTATAGGAAAAGGCTATGATCCTATCCTATATCATCTACTCTTCAACTACATCACCCATTTCTACTAATTCAGGTTCCTTTGGTTTTTAGGTTCTTCTGGCGGAGGTGTTGGTGGTGGAGTTCGATTTAATCTGTCTACAGATCTCCCAAATTCTCTTTCTCTATGAAGGAGTTATGCTTGACCGAGACCCAGTGAAGACAGCTCTCTGTACTCATGGGCTTGGGTATGCACCATGCACTATTACCTTAAAGCAACAAAAATAATTGTCAGATACAATAGTGGAGCTGGAAACAATAATGTTATTATCATTCAACTTTTAGTGAAATAAAATTAAAAATTAAAAAGGGTTGGCCTAGAGTGGCCAACCACAACACTCCTAGTGTTGGATGTTGTCATTTCGTGGGCAACAACACCAAAAACTTGACTTGTATATACAGTGTGTTATACACAAGTGAACATATCAAAGTAATACAGGCCTTTTGAGGCATGAGTCAAACACATGGGAAACATACTCTAGAATATTACTACTAACTATGATCTGATCACCTAGGACGATAAAACAATTGAATTGGTTTGATTGAATGAAAACAAATGTAGAAATAAAATAAGCTAAAGATTGAGTTACTCAAATTAAAGGG